>OZ004699.1:56409321-56904860 GCA_963924545.1 Pogonocherus hispidulus | reverse complement strand
CGCAACGTATTTTAGGCCAGCCTGCAGTCGCTAAACAGATTCCACTATATACTCGTTTCGTACCTCATCTCCTCTAGTGGTCGCGCGGACTTTAGCACCGCGAGCCACGGCTCGCGGTCGAAAAAGCCCTCGCTTCACCCTCGGTAACTGCTGTCCATTTCCCATTTTTCTTCGTACCTTCATCGGGTATCAATCTCGATATTTTGATGTCACACGTCAGCGCTCCGCGACGCGCGTCGTGATCTATCAACTCGAGATGACCCACAACAAGAAGCTTCGGTACGCGAGACACGAGAATCGCTTACGACTGCGCAACGTATTTTAGGCCAGCCTGCAGTCGCTAGACAGATTCCACTATATACTCGTTTCGTACCTCCTCTCCTCTAGTGGTCGCGCGGACTTTAGCACCGCGAGCCACGGCTCGCGGTCGAAAAAGCCCTCGCTTCACCCTCGGTAACTGCCGTCCATTTCCCATTTTTCTTCGTACCTTCATCGGGTATCAATCTCGATATTTTGATGTCACACTTCAGCGCTCCGCGGCGCGAGTCGTGATCTATCAACTCGAGATGACCCACAACAAGGAGCTTCGGTACACGAGACACGAGAATCGCTTACGACTGCGCAACGTATTTTAGGCCAGCCTGCAGTCGCTAAACAGATTCCACTATATACTCGTTTCGTACCTCATCTCCTCTAGTGGTCGCGCGGACTTTAGCACCGCGAGCCACGGCTCGCGGTCGAAAAAGCCCTCGCTTCACCCTCGGTAACTGCTGTCCATTTCCCATTTTTCTTCGTACCTTCATCGGGTATCAATCTCGATATTTTGATGTCACACGTCAGCGCTCCGCGACGCGCGTCGTGATCTATCAACTCGAGATGACCCACAACAAGGAGCTTCGGTACGCGAGACACGAGAATCGCTTACGACTGCGCAACGTATTTTAGGCCAGCCTGCAGTCGCTAGACAGATTCCACTATATACTCGTAACGTACCTTGTCTCCTCTAGTGGTCGCGAGGATTTTAGCGCCGCCAACCACGGTTCGCGATCGAAAAAATCCTCGCTTCACCCTCGGTAGCTTTTCTAGATCCTTCTGAAATCCCTTCGTCCGTACATTTTTTATTCCGTCATCGAGTGTGATTGACGGCTGCAGAACTGCAGAAGTGCGCTCTTGGGCGTCTATCTAGAGTTGAGAACGGATCTGCCCCGGGAGTGCGAAGCGGTCGCGTTATGGTACGACCCGCCTCTGATCCCCTTCACTTTCATTCCGCCTTGAGGATTGATTAAGTCCCCTTGACTCGCGCACTTGCTGGACTCTAAAGTCTCTATTTATAAATGGGTCTCGTGGTTATATTTAGCCTTAGATGGAATTAACCACCCGCTTAGGGATGCGTTTTTTGGCAACCCGACTCTGAGGAGATATCCTTCCGTGATAACCGACGGTCGCTACGAACCTGCCTG
The DNA here is from genome assembly GCA_963924545.1 of Pogonocherus hispidulus. Lineage (NCBI taxonomy): Eukaryota > Metazoa > Arthropoda > Insecta > Coleoptera > Cerambycidae > Pogonocherus > Pogonocherus hispidulus. The sequence goes on along the minus strand of OZ004699.1, from coordinate 56,903,400 downwards.
CCTATAGAGACGGTGGTTCCGCGCGCTGGACGGTCTCGGAATTAACGGAATCTCCCTTACATCACATTTCTCGACGCCCGATTACAGGCGCGAGATTCGATGCTGGGCTCTTCCCTTTTCGCTCGTGGCTACTGAGGGAATCCTAGTTAGTTTGTTTTCCTCCGCTTAGTAATATGCTTACCTTCCGCGGGTAGTTTCACCTATTCTGAGGTCGATAAAAGATTTCAATTAAGTTATCTTATCGATTCGCATCGATCGCACTACTCTCACTGGGCGACACTTTAACTGTGGCGTTCGACCTGGTGTTAAAGGCGCGTCGTCGTGCGAGTACACGTAACGAATGCATAAACGCTTTCGCGTCTTAAGATGCCGCGAACACCTAGAGGTCCGCGTACAACATCCAACATCGCTCCGACGTTTCCCTTCACGCCGTAAAAACGGCGAGTCGTGAAAACCGAGCAGTCTTTGAAATGATTACGACCCTCAGCCAGGAGTGGTCCAAGAACCAAGTCCGAGGACCGCTGTGTGAGTTCGAAATGTCGATGTTCGTGTGGTCTACCCTTCACGAATGAACGCCCAATCACCTGCGTTTTTCATCGACTCACGAGCCCCGCGATTTACCGGTCAGGGTAATCGTTTAAGTAAGTGGCAATTGTTTATAAAATTTGGAAAAGGAGAAGTTAGCCGCCCTCGACTTGCGTGACACTCGTACTTAACGTACGAGATTTGCTGTCGAGAGAGCGACGTTCTCCCTGATCTATTTAAAGAGGCGCGCGAGCGGCCTCGACAGTCGGGCGAGTATCTTTCAACACCTTGGGAAAATATTAAACTTTCTCTTCCGAAAGAGAAAACAAGAGTGTTTCGGGCAACTGACTATTTCGCGCACACACGCCTCCGGGAGCACCCTCGTCGAATACACAAGTTTTGTGTGCTAAGACGTAGTGCCCTCGTTTTGATAGCGTAACTGTGGCGATTCGTCGCTGCTCTCACCCTGCTATGCGCTCTCTCGCAGGTACCCGAAAATGTCGTGTACCCAAGTCGTTCGCCGAAACGGCTCGCGGCTAGGTCGACCACGTCGAGGCTCTAAAATTTGCAAACGCCGTCCTCTTTGATGATCTGGAGTTCCAAGAGTTTTTAATGACCAGCCGAATGCGCCGCGCACCTAGATACTTTCGCTCTTACGCACCCTCGCAAAACCGGCGCCCCCGCAAACATTATCAAATGTAAATTATTAGGACGCGTTAGGTTGAGCGGCGTACAGAAGCGTCGGTATCGGCGTTAGCGCTTGGCTTCGCATCGCCTGCCGAAGATGAATGAGGTTACTACTCTACCGCCACTTGCGATATTTTCGTACTTCCTCGTTTCTCGTCGAACAGGCTGTTAGTTCAAATATACTGATCGACGTCCTCGTCTTAGTAACGGGTCCTCACGAACGCGATTACGCCGACGACGACGAGTAATGATCACAGTGTGGTCTTGTTGTGAAACAAAACGGATAATTCATCTCGCTCGGACAGAGGAGAGTTGTCGCAAATTTTTATATTTTATAACGTGGAGGGACGCCCCGTGCGGCGAATCTACAGAGTTTTCTGTTATCGCCGCCGCTGGATTACTCCCGCGTACGCATAAAATTTTAGATGATCGCATATGGACCGCAGACGCTAAGAGCCCGCTAAATCCGCGATCTCGCTGTTGGGTAGATTAAGTCGATAACCTGCACATACTGTCGTGGCCTAAGTTTCCACACTTGCGTGGGCAAGGTCCGTCACTACGACGTCGACTCGATTATACATATAATAATGGACGACGCCGAAGGAAGACCGCCTCGTCCGCAACAACTGGGCAAAAGCTAATACAGGACTATTATATAAATAGGGCTGCCTAGCTCCTCACGACGGGAGAACGTCCAACTGCGGCTGTTGGCCGAGAGAACCGTTCTCCTAGCGTATGTGCGAGCGACATAAAATATCTGTTATAGATAAACTGTGTATGAAACACACCCTATTGGTGTCTATAAGGCACCTCTACAGCCACAAGAATGTATGCAAATTCTATGTCTATCTTCAAGCATACGTGTGGTAATTATTCTTGCGAATTGCCTGTTCTGCCTAAAATTTCAGACTGGAGTTCCGTGATCTCTAGCACGATCGACAAACAGACGTCTACGCCTGTCCACAACTACAAGCTCATGTCCGTAAGTGATCTCATTACTTTTATTTCAAATGGTTCCCATATTATTGAAAATGCCGTTTTGTGACATTTTATTTCACACAAGCATATAACTGCATGCAGAATCAACTGACTGCAGTATTTTATGTTGCTTGTGAATTTATAATGGCAGAATCGACAGACAGACGTCTCCGCGTGTTCGCAACACCACGCTCGTGTCCGTAAGTTATAACTGCTACTAGTGCCGATACGCACCTTTAGAGCCAAAAGCATATTAATTTAAACTGTTTTGTTTGAATAAATGTATGAATACAAACAGACGTCTTCGCGTGTTCGCAACACCACGCTCCTGTCCGTAAGTCATAACTTCTTTTATGCCTATACAAACCTCTAGAGCCAAAAGGATAATAATTTATTAAATTTTTTTTATTTGTCTGTTTCCAAGCAGACCTGTATATTTCAATTACCCTCATTTATATAATTTATATAAACGCTCTCTTTGTAGCTTTAGCTATTTATATTTAACCTATATTTGAGATTACACTTATATTAAATTTTCTTGCCCCTTTTTTTTATAATTTAATATTTCAAAGATATATCCACTACCAGGATTCACAGACAGACGTCTTCACGTGTTCGCAAACCACGCTCTTGGTTGATTTTTGAAATTGTCTTATGTCTTTCTTTTCCTTGTCTCTAAATGAATGACAATATGATCGGGAGAGAACTCCGGCTGTTGGCCGAATCCACCTCTCTCCTTATATATGTGCAAGTGACATGGCTTCGTACTACGCTCTCCACTATATACTCGTATCGTATCTATGTGCTTTAGTGGTCGCGCGGACTTTAGCACAATCAGCCACGACTAGCGGTCAACAAGACCCATGCAATCCCGCAAGGGATCTCATTACTTTTATTTCAGATGGTTCCCATATTGTTGAAGATGCCGTTTATGACATTTTGTTTCAGTCAAGCATATAACTGCTTATAGAATCAACTGACTGCAGTATTTTAAAGTTGCTTGTTAATTTATAGTGGCAGAATCGACAAACAGACGTCTCCGCGTGTTCGCAACACCACGCTCCTGTCCGTGAGTCATAACTGCTACTTGTGTCGATAAACACCTTTAAAGCCAAAAGGATATTAATTTATTAAACTTTTGGTTTAAATAAATTGTGAATTTCTATTGTTTAACTTCAGACAAGCATGAAGTAGTGGCAGGATCGACAGACAGACGTCTCCGCGTGTTCACAACACCACGCTCCTGTCCATGAGTCATAATTGCTACTTGTGTCGATAGACACCTTTAAAGCCAAAAGGATATTAATTTATTAAACTTTTTGTTTAAATAATTTGTGAATTTCTATTGTTTAACTTCAGGCAAGCATGAAGTAGTGGCAGGATCGACAGACAGACGTCTCCGTGTGTTCGCAACACCACGCTCCTGTCCATGAGTCATAACTGCTACTTGTGTCGATAGAGACCTTTAAAGCCAAAAGGATATTAATTTATTAAACTTTTTGTTTAAATAATTTGTGAATTTCTATTGTTTAACTTCAGACAAGCATGAAGTAGTGGCAGGATCGACAGACAGACGTCTCCGTGTGTTCGCAACACCACACTCCTGTCCGTAAGTCATAACTGCTACTTGTGTCCATAGACACCTTTAAAGCCAAAAGGATATTAATTTATTAAAATTAACTTGTAATGCTTGTTTTTCAGACAGGCATATTAGTAGTGGCAGGATTGACAGACAGTCGTCTAAAATCGATGCCACTTTGAAGCCAAAAGGATGTTAATTTATTAAAATTGTTTTATTTGCCTGTTGTCTGTTGTATGTAAATATGTTGCAATTTACATCAATTATATAATTAATATATAAGCGCTTTCTTTCTAGCCTTAGCTATTTATTTTTAACCTACTTTTTAGGTTACATTTATATTTATAATTTTCTTGCAATTTGCTTTCGTGATTAAATATTTCAAACATATGTATACTGTTAGGATACAGACAGACGTCTTCGCGTATTCGCAAGGGCACGCTCTTGTCCGTAAGTATTTTTGAAATTGTTAGTATTTAATTTCCTTATTTATAAATAAATGAGGATGTGATCGCATTAGGACCGCAAACACTAAGTGCCTGCTAAATCCGCGATCTTGCTGTTGTTCAATCGTGGAAGCAATATAGAACATAGAAAAAGGATATTTATATCTTTTTTCTATGATATAGAACTAACGACACGCGTACGATGTACGTGTGCCGCAGCGCCTACATTGCTCTTCACGACGGGAGAGAATCCGACTCCGGCTGTTGACCGAATCCGATAGACCTGTCTCCTTATATACTGCAAATGACACGGCTTCGTACTCAACTCACCTCTACTACTGTGGCCGGGCGGTTACAACGAAGCACTGTTACGCCGCCGTTCCGGGTACGACACGCATACGATGTACATGCGCCGCAGCGCTACGTTCCTGACCTGGCTGAATTGCTATCAATTGCTATTGTGTTGAGTTGACTGACGTTGAACGTTGACGTTGACAACGAAAGAGGATGCGAGTCTGGATGTTGAATAACATCCGTCTTTGAAAAATATTATTTTCCAGATTACTTTGCCAAGTTTTTTCACATTTCCACTTGACCTAAGAGATGACTTTTAATAATAATAATTTTACATGTTGGAAAACATTTTAATGGTAACTGTGAATTGGAGGTTTGAATGTTGAAATATTTTCTTATTACTTAATTTGTTTCAGTAATTTGTGTATTATTGTATTCTAATGTGTATATTCGTGTTTAGGTGTCCTCTGTGGTTGAAAAATTGTGGAAGGCAAAAGCCAAAATCGTTTGGAAACACTTTCAGGGTGTGTGCCAATCGTTATGAACCTCACATGTTTGCTGGACCGTGGAAAAGCCAACTAAAGAAGACTACCATTCCAACTATTTAAAAGAGGTAAATTTATTCATATACCTACTACTATTGTATGTAATTCTGTGCCCCACACAAAATATGTGTATGGATGTATTTCTGTCTGTGATATATACGTATATCTACCAAATTGTTAGTTTCTTGGTTTTTTACGTTGTTATTTGGGTGAGAAAATGTTTCCGCTCTTAATGTTCCTAGAAGCTTAATTTTATAAATTAATATAAATGCTACCTCTAATTGTTCTTTTCTTTTTCTGTAACCATAGACAAGTATGCCAGGCCTACAACAGAGTTATCTGCAACACTTGATACATCAAATTAATCTGTACGACAGGCTACCTGTGCCTCTCAAATAACTACAAGTACTTGTCGGCAAGCTACAAGTGTTTCTCAACACACTACAAGTTCTGCTTCTAACCATATCGAAAACCTTAAATATTGCATGGAAACTGGATAAGACGGTAAGCCACAAATTATAGTCATGAAAACAAAACAGAACTTTCTGTGTTTAAAGTGCCTGGGCTCAGTTTCATTTTATTTTTTAATTTTCTTAGACAGACGTCTGAGCATGGTCGTCACTCAACGCTCTTGTCCCTAATTTTCGACTGCCACAGGAACCAAAAGGCACTATTGGCGCTTAAAGGATGTGAAATATATTCAAATTGTTTTATATGCCTGTTTTCAAGTTACATGTTGCATGTTACAATTTTTGTAACTTTGTTTTGATATAAATTAGATAATTTGTATAAAGCACTTTCTTATCAGCCTTTTAATATTATTTATTTAAACAACATTTTTGCTATTGCTTTAAATTTTCTTGTGGATTCCCCTATAGTTTAATTTTTCAGATAAGCAAAGCAGTAGTGGCACTATCAAAAAACAGACTGACGTCTTAGCATTGTTGCCACTCCACCCTCATGTACCATAAGTGATAACTACCATAAATGCAAGCAAATAGGGACCTTATATTATATATTTTTATACATAACATTTTTATATTACTTATGTCTTCTAACGTGTATGTTCGTGTTTAGGTGTCCTCTGTTGTTGAAAAATTATGGAAGGCATAAGACAGAATCGTTTAGAAACACTTTCAGAGTGTGTGCCAATCGTTATGAACCTCACATGTTTGCTGGACTGTGGAAAAGCCAACTACCGAAGACTACAATTCAAAGACTATTTAAAAGAGGTAAATTTATTCATATACCTACTACTACTACTGTATGTAGTTCTGTGTCCTAAACAAAATATGTGTATGTATGTATTTCTGTCTGTGGTTGTTGTTAGTTTCTTGGTTTTTATGTTGAGCTGACAAAATATGTTTCTGCTGTTAATGTTCCTAGAAGCTTAATTTTATAAATTAATATAAATGCTACCTCTAATTGTTCTTTTCTTTTTCTGTAACCATAGACAAATATGTGAGACCTACAACAGAGTTGTCTGCAGCACTCGATACGTCAAATAAAACTGTACGACTGGCTACCAGTGACTCCCGACACGCTACAGGTTCTGCTTGTAACTATATCGAAGTAGAAAACCTTGAATATGCATGGAATCTGGATTAGACGGTAAGTCACAAAATTATAAACAGAACAGAACTTTTTGTGTTTGTACCTCAGTTTTATTTCATTTTTTAATTTTCTAGGACAGACGTCTCAGCATGGTTGCCACTACACGCTCTTCTCCACAATTTTCGACAGCCACTGGAGCCAAAACGCGCTATTGGAGCTTAAAGGATGTGAAATATATTCAAATTGTTTTATTTGCCTGTTTCCAAATTACATGTTCCATATTACAATTTCATAACTTTGTTTCGATATAAATTAGATAATTTATATTATATAAAGCACTTTCTTATCAGCCTTTTAATATTATATAAATTTAAATAATGTTTTTGCTTTAAATTTTCTAGTGGATTTCCACAGTTTAATTTTTCAGACAAGCAAAGCAGTAGTGGCAGGATCGAAAGAAAGACGTCTCAGCATTATTGCCACTCCACGCTCTTGTCCAGGGTTCTCAGCAATTTGTCAATATCAAATTCCCTGACATTTACAGGTTTTCCCTGACTTGTATTTACAAAATTTCCTGTCTAGCGACATGAAAAGAGATTTTTCATTTATTAAAAATATTTTAGGCGAAACAATTTTAATAAAAATATTTAGTTCCCAATAAATACCAAGGAAACTCAAACAACTTCAGGTAAAACAGTTCTATTAAATTATTTTATAAATATCGGAACACGTTTGGGTAAAACAGTTTTATCTGTTATTAAATATTTAAATTTCATTAAATAATATTTTTGGCTTTGAAGGCCACACAAGCCACAGAAATATAAATTACGATCGCAATGGCGCTTCCAAATCTTAACATACAGGGAGCGCCCAACAAATTTTTCCCTGATGACAAAAAAATTCCCTGATTTTTTACGAATATTGACACATTTCCTGACGTTTCCCTGACAGAGTATGAATTCCCAGACATTTTCAGGTTTTCCCTGACACTGATCCGATTGCCTATCCGATCGGACAGGATACGGACGGAGTGATGATTACCAAAAGTACAAGCAATAGGCCTTTATTATTTATATTTTTAAGCCATATTTTTGCATTTATCTAAAATATTTGTTGTGAATTTCTATTATGGCTTAATATTTCAGACAAATATATAAGTAATGGCAAGATCCACAGACAGACGTCTCAACGTGATCGCCACTCCACACTCTTGTCTGTAAATCATGACCACCACTGGAACCAATAAGCACCTCCAGTGCCAAAAGAACATTAAATATTCAAATTGTTTTAATTGCCTTTTTCCGAGCAGACCTATTTCAGTTTATGTCAATTTAATTTGTTTCAGATCTTAGTTTGACAATTTAAACAAGTACATCCTTTCTTTGCAAACTTTTTTATTTATACTTTTAATAAATATTTTTGCTTTTTTCCAAATTTTCATGATTGTTAAAGGATGTTAGTTTATTCAGATTGTTTTATTTGTTTCCAAGCACATCCATGTTTCGACTTATGTTTGTTTTATTTAAACATTAATCGAGAATTTCTCGTTAATTTTATTTTAATACTCTAAGTATCTTTAGAACTAAAAGGATGTTAATTTAATCAAATAGTTTTATTGTAATTAATTGTAAATTTGTATTGTGGTATAATTTACAAGCATGTAAGTAGTGGCAGATTGACAGACAGACGTCTTCGCTTGTTTGGATTACCAGGCTCTTGACCGTAAGTCGTGACTGCCACTGGTGCCAATAGGCACCTTTAGAGCAAAAGGATGGTAATTTATTGATTATTTTATTTGTTTCCAAGCACACACATGTTTCAATTCACATTCGTTTCTTTCATTTCGTTATTAATCGAAAATTTCTCGTTAATTTTATTTTAATAGTTTAGGTACCTTTAGAGCCAAAAGGATATTAATTTAAACAAATAGTTTTATTTAAATTAATTGTAAATTTCCATTATGGTGTCATTTTCAAGCATATAAGTCGTGACTGTCACTGGCGCCAATAGGGACCTTTAGAGCCAAAAGGATGTTAATTTACTCAGATGATTTTCGATGATTGGATGGATTTCGATTCACATTAGCTTCTTTTATTTCGGGATTAATCGAAAATTTCTATTTAATTTTATTTTAATAGGTTAAATATACCTTTAGAGCCAAAAGGATGTTTATTTCTTTTAATTGTTTTATATGGTTTTTCTTTTCCTTGTTTATAAATAAACGAGGACATGATCGCATAAGTACCGCAAACACAGAGACAATAAACACTAAAGTGCCTGCTAAATCCGCGATTTTGCTGTTATTCTATCGTGGAAGCAAATCATAGATTATAGAATATAGAACTAACCAAACGCGTACGATGTACTTCAGCCGCATTGCTCCTGCATTGCTCCTTGCTCCACACGACAGGCGAGGATTAGACTCCGGCGATGTGCGACGCCTCCGCACCTCTCATAGACAAAATTCACTGTTGAAATTTGGTGATATGCACCTCTCTTCTTATATAGAGCAAATGGCGCTTCGTTCGTACTCACCTCTACTGCGGCCATCACCTCCACGCGACTGTTACGCGTTACGCCGACCTTCCGCGTACGACACGCGTACGAGGTTACATGCGCCGCAGCGCTGCGGGAACCTTGGCTTTCGCGCGATACATATAGGCATGATACAATAAAGGATCTTATTATATCATGACATATAGGCACCCAACGGAGGAAGGCGCTCGCAGGTTTACAGGCCCGTGAGTGAGCATCCCTCCCCCACCGTGATCACGCCTCAGGCAGAGAAGCCACAGGATGGTGGACGTTAGAGGATCGGCCGTTTTCAACTCGTGGAGCTTTTGTAGGTGCACGGACGCTTAGTTTCTCGCCGGTGTGGAAAGATTAGTTACGAATAACTTGTTAAGGCCTAGGCCTAACTGCCTATGTTACTTTCGTAACATAGGCAGAAAGGTTTTGAGGTCCTGCGGGCTTACAATTGCGATAAGGGACGTCGAAGACGAGCGCCGGCTTGCTAACAGATCCAGCCATTAAGAATTCGGCGCGTAAAGAAAAAAGTTACATAAAAATTTGACTAATCTTCCCAAAATCGGCCGAATTCCAGAAGGAAAAGTAGTAGCGGGTTCTCGGGACGTCGGTCAGTCTTAAGTAAAGTAGTAAACACTCCCTGCGAAAGCGCCAAAGTCGGATTTTGCTTCTAACTGGATTCGACCCACGAATTCAGAAGTGAAGAAAAATTTAAAAATCGATTTTTAAATTTTTTTTCACTTCTGAATTCGTGGGGAAAAAAAGTAAAATAAAAATTTTACTAATATTCTCAAAATTGGCCGAATTCGCGAAGGAAAAGTAGTAGCGGGTTCTCGGAACGTCGGTCAGTCTTAAATAAGGTAGTAACACTCCCTGCGAAAGCGCCGAAGACGGATTTTGCTTCTAACTGGATTCGACCCACGAATTCAGAAGTGAAGAAAAAAAAATAAAAATTTTAACTAATCTTCTCAAAATTGGCCGAATTAGAGAAGGAAAAGTAGTAGCGGGTTCTCGGGATGTCGGTCAGTCTTAAGTAAGGTAGTAACACTCCCTGCGAAAGCGCCGAAGTCGAATTTTGCTTTTAACTGGATTCGACCAACGAATTCAGAAGTGAAGAAAAATTTAAAAATCGATTTTTCTGCGACAAACGGCAGAGCTGATCGTGAGCTTATCCTGGGCCTTCTGTCACGTAGCTGGTTCAACGGGGAAATTTTTCTAGACTCGTGGAGACTTCAGACTTTACAAAAAACGTTGACCCAAGAGCCGAAACCTATCCGTTCGCCATTGCCTCTACTTCGGCCACGAGCGAAGAGCGAAGCACTGTTACGCTGACGTGTCCCCAGTTCCCGGCACGCGCGCGTACGATGCATATGCGCCGCGCGCCGCAGCTCTGTCGTAAGGATCCGACCGGCCGTTGGCTGAGTCGACCTGTCCCTTACATAGTGCAAGTGACATGGCTTCGTACTCGCCGTTACTGACTGCGGAGTGCGGCCGCGAGTGATGCGTCGTGTCTCGGTACGTACGCGATGTGTAAGCGTACGGTATTTATGCGTATCTGTAGTGCCGCAGCGCTTTGTGGTGTTGTGAAGCTTTTTTGGCAAAATATAATGGGCAAAGAAAACATCAACTTTTTTATTCTTCACAAGTTATTAAAAATATTTGAGTGAGATTATTTAGGTTTTATGCCAAAATATAATGGGCAAAGAAAACATCTATTTTTTTTATTCTTCACAAATTATTAAAAATACACATGAATACTATTTATTACAAAAGTAAAATTCAAACAATTCAGTTGGCTTCGCTTTTAGCAATATCGCTTATTTTTAGATGGTAGGCATTAATTTTATTTAAAAAATTTAGTTTAACATTTTTCAGGGAACGATTAGTGAAATTGCTAAAAGTGAAGTTCATGTCATTGTGTTTGTCACAATCAGGTAGGTACCACAAAATTAGTGAAGGCAATATGATTTCAAATTAACGATTTGATTAACATAGGTACCTACCTTCTTTATTTTAAAATGTTTCCTGTTTTTCCCAGAAATTCCTTTTATTCGTACGCTTGTGGTCAGTATACATTACTGTAAAAGAATGTGCTTGAAATCTTATTTTACTTTCAGATATAGGTACCGTATTTGGGTCGAAAGGATTGGAAATAATATGTTAAGGATCTTTATCCCCAAATTGCCTATAAGAGATTTAGAATATGTGACAGGCACTTTAGTTACTTGCCGGGTTAAAATTTGGCAGTTTACCTACATTATATTTGCCAGGTAGGTGCTTGTAAATGAAGATAACGTTTCTAGCAATATTTTTTACCTTTTAATACCTTATTTTTAATAATGTATATTCTTTCATACTGTTATTATCTCTCTATATTCTCTCATAATGTATAATGATATAATTCTTTCAGATTTTCATGAATTACTGACAGGAAAACTCGATTTATCGATATGGCTTGCCTGTTGTCGGTATTATCAGCAAGTTTTATTTTGTAATTGTGTATGCATGCTTTCTTTTTTGTAATTAATTAATGTCTATTGTATGTAGCATGTCCGGAAGATTCACCTATGAGCTATAACAACTGAAATGTGTTTCACAAGAAATTATGTACCCGTTAGTTCATTGGTAAATCTGCTAGATCGGGCCAATTACTATTTTATTACTGTTAGACATTCATGATTATATTCTATATATTTTATGCAGAAAGTGCCAACACTGAAGGTGAAGAATGTTTGGACATACCGAATCCTTTTTCTTCTACTCCAGATTCAGATGCTTCTATATACCTCACTACACCCGCACAGCAGTTGATTACATATTATACAGACTCTTTAATTGAAATGTCATTAGAACATCAAGGTAAACTAATTTTATATTATAACTACATTGTATGATTTCATAAATTTATTTGCAACTCGATAATACTTCCCTCTGTATTTAATTTATGATCATTTGTAATAATCCAAAACCTGCCTCATATTTAAAATTTTTATTAAGAAATTGCTGCAACTTAATATGTATTTATGTATTCTCATTTCCAATAATCCATAAAAATCATTATGAGCATAATATAAATTTATATTTTAATAAGTAATAAAACTAATTTTTGGAATATTTTCTCACTATACCACTAATTCTATTTGTTTGCAGATGTTAATATTGAAAAACAGTAATATGGAAGCCCCAAAGCCTTTATCACCCACCCCAGGTACTTCTAGAGAATGCACCACTCCAATCGAACAGATAGCACAATCTATTTGTGAAACTCCATTGAAATATAACGGTAGATATAACGTTTTACGTTGGATGCACATACAGTGTCTCATCACAAGTCCACATACATCGAGGCAGCCAAGCCTGTGATTTTACATTTTAATTCTAAATTATAATAAAAAATATTAATGACAGGGTATATCCATTCTACAACAGAAAATCAGTCTAAGCACCTGTGAAGTGCTAGGTTTAATACGAATTTGCTGCAAAGCAGAGGCTCGGCTGCTACCACAATTAGGTGTAGATGACGAGGCTATGCGTTATAAAAGCTTTCTCCAGTGACAATTTATTTAGGCGTGGTGCTGCTAGTTAACATTAACCGTTATTGTTAATGTTTACATTTTTTCATTTCTTTACATCATAATACTTGTAAGGAAATTACTGTGCCAGAGTACCAGTACATCTTGTGGAGAGTTAAATGAACTAAATGAAACAATTGAGGCAATCAGAACATATTGTGACCACATATAACTCATGTAAAATATGTGTCGATGGATAACCTGATTTTTTTTTTATAATTGTACAGCTGCTACATTATAATGTACTTCCAATGAAACAGGGTGCATGCAATAGGCTACAAACATTAAGATGTCATAATTTTTCATATTATAAACAATATCATGAATTGTAAAATATTTATCAGTGTGTTCCAAGTTAAGTGCGCGCTAGTGCTAAAATTTTTCTTATTGAAGGTACAATGTCGGTTAAATGGCCAAAGTATTACTATTTTTTTATAGTGATTGCACTGGCAAAAACAGAAAAACAATTGAGCATTATATTTTCGATATATTCATCAAAACATTAAAGAAGCTATAAAATTTTTCAAGTCCATGATATTTGTCGACAGTGATAAAAAGACATCAGAAACCCCTCGTTAATAAATTGGGATCGTACAATTTGCACATTTATCTACAATATGGCAAAAACTACAAAGTAACGGATTCAAATTTCTGTCATTAAAAAATATAAATCAAGATCCAGTAGAAAATTTCTATAGCTATGTCAGATGCCATAGAGCAAGAAATATTAATCCAACGTACAGCGCATTTATTAACTCGTTTAAAACATTATTAATTCATAATTTTTTAGTCAATCTGTTGTGCTGAAGCCAATTGCGAAGAATATAACACTGAAGCTGCAAAAATGACATTGAAATACTTTAAGAAAAAAGTGAGGGCACAAATTTAGAAAACAATTTTGAAGAAACCTGGGTTATGCCTACTGATGTGGAAAGCTACATACATAGAGTCCGAAGATGTTGTTAGTAGAAATATTAATAATTACATTGCAGGTTTTGTTGCAAAAAAAGTTATTCAATTTTCTAAGAACTTATTAGAGTTGTTGAAATTTGAAAGTGTGATGTCGCACCCCGTCCTTTTTCGTTGGCACATTTTACCAGCTAAATGGTATTAATTGACCTACACTATTGATTGATATGATTTTAATTTTAGTTTTAGCTATGGTGACTTGTGATATGTAGCGCAGAGATTTCAGTGGTAAATTTTTTTGCCTGTAATGATGCGCTTTTTATAATTGTTGAATTTGAGTATTTAGGTTTATGTAGGGAAAAATATGTATTGTAATCTGTTTGTGCTACCTAGTATTTTCCATTTTCCAGAACCTTCAAAATTAAGAATGATATTCACCACCTATTTCCGTCAATTTATTGCCAAACTAATACCAAATATTTCATAAATCAAAGATATGTTCTTACTTTATATACATCTGTGTGTGTGTATTTCTGTCTATTGTATACAGGGTGTCCACCTAGTGCGCGTAAGTCCAATATCTGGGTTAATAAAAGAGATAACTTAATTTTTTTTTCTACAGGGTTGTCTAATATCCCGAGCTGCACAAAATGAAAATATATTTACATATTCAGGGTGTTCAGTTTTTCCTGGACAGGTACCAACTTCAATTTTTTAAATGGAAACCTATATTTTTTATGGCATTATCGAATTCTACGTAAAAAATTAGTGGGACATTGTGCATAACACTGCTATTGAAATATTGATAGTTTTCGAGATATTTGACTTTTAATTTTTTTTTCTTATGTTTCGTCACTTCTAATAGTTGACATAATTATGGTTGTATGACAGCTAGAAATTATTTTTTTTCAGAAACTGTAGAGTGAAGATGGCTCTTTCGAAAAACGTATCAAAAGTTGACCTGCGATATACAGGGGGCAACAGAAATCGTGCCAAACCTGATGGTTTAAAATTTAAAAAATCTCAACTTTTTCAAATGGAACACCCTGTGTTTTATGATTTCATTAGATGCCTTTCTGTAGACTCTACAATTTTATAATAGCTTCCCCTATACCTAAGTTGCGTAGTTTTTGCAAAAAACCCACTTTTATGAAAAATACACGATTTGCGCACTCCTTTGACGGAAAAAATATTGTAAGGCTATTTATTTTTATAAAATGTATTAGTTTACACTTCTTAAAATAAAAATAACTGAAAAATTTAGATAATTTCAGTTTAATAAACAAGTCTTTATGGAAAGTTACCATTTATTTGTAAATAAAAGTAAAAAATCATAAAAGCTCTACATGTAATTAAGAATTAGCAAAACTGGCGTATGCTTTAGAAGAAGTTCATGGGAATTATTTGCTAGCAGCACGTATTTATAGAGATTCCCACGTGATGACTGTTTTGAAAATGTGAAAGAAAGATTTGAAAGAACAGCAAATGGGAATTATGAGAAAACTACCAGGAGACATGGGAGTAACAACGATAATATTTAGTTTAATGTTGTGGTTTCTGCTGTTAAAAATCTAAAAATATTAGTATCAGAAAATCAGTAGAAATCTTGGAGTTTTCAAAAGCTCGACAAATATGATATTGAAGAAGAAGTTTCATACGTATCATATTGAAAACCAAACGGTGTTACCGTAGTTAGAAAAATTATTAGTGAAATGGATGGATATACATAGAGTATTGAAAAAAGAATACGCAATACTCATACAAGCAAGCTAACCTAAAGTAAATGCTCAAAATGTCCACCGTTGTTTTCAACACAAAGCATTAATCTACGACGAAAATGAATGTGAACATTTCTTAACATTTCGGGCGTTATGGTTAGAAACTCACTTTGGATCTTTTCTTTCAAGTCTTGCATATCCGTTGGTGGTACTTCGTATACTCGCTCCTTGATATAACCCCACAAGAAAACGTCCAGAATATTTAAATCATGCGAACGTGCAGGCCAAGGAACTGGACCACCACGACCTAACCACTTATTTGGATATACGTGGTTTAGGTGTTCTCTAATCTGAAATATGAATAGATAATAGGAAAAGTACTACAACAATAAAATAATCACAGTACCGCCAAAGTGGAATGTGGAGGGGCACCATCATGCTGAAACCATTGTTGAACCAAATAATCAGCGGGCATATTCTGTAGCTGTAGAAGGGGAAGTTCGTTTTGCAAAAAATGCAAATACACATTGGCATTTAAATTGCCTTCAAAAAAGTACGGTCCAACAATATGTTCTCCACAAATTCCAGCCCACACGTTCACTTTGAAACGATGCTGATTATCTAGTACCCTCAATAATCTTGGATTATTGTCAGCGTAGTGATGAAAGTTGCGACGATTGGGTAAGCATGTGTTTGAAAATGTTGATTCGTCAGTAAACAAGACATTCATAAAAAAGTTTGGACTTTCCTGAATTTTATCCAATGCCCAGTGGCAAAATTGCAGGCGGTTTAGGTGATCTTGAGGTAACAGTGCTTGATGGTTTTTAATATGATACGGATGAAAATTATTCTTCTTCAGTATCTTGTTTGTCAAGCTTTTGGAAACTCCAAGATTATTACTGATTTTCCTGACACTAATATTTGGATTTTCAACAGCAGACGCCACAACATTAAACTGAATATCGTCATTGTTACCGTCATGTCTCCTGGTAGTTTTCTCATAATTCGCATTTGCTGTTCTTTCAAATCTTTCTTTCACATTTTCAAAACAGTCAGCACGTGGAAATCTCTGTAAATCTGGATTATTTGCTTTGTAAATACGTGCTGCTAGCAAACAATTTCCATGAGCTTCTCCTAAGGCATAAACCATTTTCACTAATTCTTCTTTTGAATAGTTCATTGTATGCACGCTTAGTACTTACTCTAAACTCGTACGTGAATATTCAGTAAAAGAAGAAATGACATGTAAACTGATTGTCACAAATTTTATTGCGTGACAGACGCTCACTGCGTTTTTCCCGAGAAAGGAACGTGCGCAAATCGGGTATTTTTCATAAAAGTGGGTTTTTTGCAAAAACTACGCAACTTAGGTATAGGGAAAACTATTATAAAATTGTAGAGTCTACAGAAAGGCATCTAATGAAATCATAAAACACAGGGTGTTCCATTTGAAAAAGTCGAGATTTTTTAAATTTTAAACCATCAGGTTTGGCACGATTTCTGTTGCCCTCTGTATATCGCAGGTCAACTTTTGATACGTTTTTCGAAAGAGCCATCTTCACTCTACAGTTTCTGAAAAAAAATAATTTCTAGCTGTCATACAACCATAATTATGTCAACTATTAGAAGTGAAACATAAGAAAAAAAAATTAAAAGTCAAATATTTCGAAAACTATCAATATTTCAATAGCAGTGTTATGAACAAAGTCCCACTAATTTTTTACGTAGAATTCGATAATGCCATAAAAAATATAGGTTTCCATTTAAAAAAATGAAGTTGGTACCTGTCCAGGAAAAACTGAACACCCTGAATATGTAAATATATTTTCATTTTGTGCAGCTCGGGATATTAGACAACCCTGTAGAAAAAAAAATTAAGTTATCTCTTTTATTAACCCAGATATTGGACTTACGCGCACTAGGTGGACACCCTGTATATATCTACCAAGTTGTTAGTTTCTTGATTTTTTTATGTTGATATTTAGTTGAGAAAATATGTTTCTGCTGTTAATGTTCCTAGAAGCTTAATTTTATAAATTAATATAATTGCAACCTCTAATTGTTTTTTTTTTCTGTAACCATAGACAAATATGCCAGGCCTACAACAGAGTTATCTGCAATACTTGGTACATCAAATTAAACTGTACGACAGGTTATCTGTGCCTCTCGAGTAACTACAAGTACTTCTCGGCAAGCTACAACCCAGTCAGCACAGGTTCATCCTCAGGATGTACTTAGTACACATTCTTTGGACATATGGGATATCCTAAGGAAGTCCTCCAAAAACTCCAGGATATCCTTAGGACACCCAAATGGGACAGCCCAGATCTTACTGATAATGTCCTAATGACATCCTAATAAATATCCTCAGGACATCTGGAGTATTGGATAAGGACAAATGTGGAGATGTCCTGAGGAGGAATGGTTACTGCCTTTGTTAGGTTATTCAATCTAAAAGTCCAAATAGACGGCATGTGGAGTGACGCATCACACGCCAGGTATGCTGCTAAATATACCAATCCACAGGAACTCACGCCTATCTGTTCTATAAGGACACGTTGGCGTGTCACTCTTCAGGCTGTCTATTGGGATTTTAATGCACCTTTTAGCTTGATTATTTTTGAACTTGTCGTGCCCTGAGAATCTAAATCATTTATTTTCTGATTTATACATATGTATAAATATGAGACAATTTTTTAAATAGAATCACTTTGAAAATGCACTTCTATCTATGCATTCAGTTTTTGCAAGAAGGAACTGGAAAATAAAACAATTTATTAGTGAAAATAATATATTCTAAAATATTGCGGGTAATTCATTTATTCCTGTGTAATCCTCTCCAAAAGGCAGCTTTGCTCTCGGTTGTGGTGGTCTACAGAGTATTTTATTATTTAGTGGGACGTCCACAATCACTTTCATCATCACTGTCTAATAATCTCAAAGGTCTAACCCTTTTCTTATCCTATTATTATTATCAAAATTTTCAGAGTCCGTATCTAAGTTAGAAGTATTTTCTGCTTCTTTCCATTTTGTCCGTGCTTTTTCAAAATTATCTGTAATAGGTAAAAAGGTACATAATTTAAGAAAGTAATTAATAACCTACATTTCTGCAAAATTTTACGGAAGTCAATTTTCAAACTAAACTGTCAAGATAAATTTCCAAATACAGCACACAAGTTTGAACATATTAGATAAAAAGGTTACACCCACCTGTTGCATCCATGCATCTTGTGACATTATGAAGATTCCATGTTTCTTCAAAGGATTCACCCTTTTTAAGTGCTCTATCAAATCTATTCTGATCTTTAAAAGGTGGCCAAAATACTTTCTTTTTCATAGGGGTTAGCCACTTTTCGTGTACTATAGATACGCCACCACTTGACCACTCTACAATTACAAAGGCCATGATTGCTATCCTAAAAACATATTTTATTTTTATTAACAAAATAATAAATAATAACATCAATCCCACAAGAACCATATACATACCAGTGCCACAGATATCCACACAAGACCATAAATCAGTAGTCAATTCGTAGATAAATTAATTAAATTAATCATAGTAATGAATATAACAGAGACTATTATATTTTATCTATGACTATCACATCCATCACAATCATCATATCCATATCACACATACACAAATTACTGAAACTCAGTAATTTGCAAAGAATTTGTGCACACGTATCCCATCAACATGACGCTGCGCCGCAAGATGGGATACTTTACTACTACTTTCACTTTCGTTCCGTGACTTCCGTGTCCGTGTTCCGTTAAGACGCGATCACGTGAACAGAATTAAACCGAGACGGATGAACAGCTTCCTCACGGTATGATTGGATGAAAAGAAATTACGTGCCTCTTTAACCAATCAAAACAGGAAGAAGCTGTTCCTTTCCACATCATGGTGGAAAAGCTCCCTCGACTTTATCATCATATTATAACATAAACTAAGCTTATTGATTACTAACTTGTTTCAGTAATTAATTTGTGCTCATTGATATTATTTTATTACCTAGGCATTGTTTATGTCAATATTAATTTCAAAAAAGCTATGGCATAATTATTTTTATTACCCTTTTCGTAACGTAGCACTTAGCTATTATGAGAGAAATATAATAATTTGTTTTAGTTACATGCCACCTTAATTTCCTACTGATGAAGGTAGGTATAGGTCAAGGATTGTTAACTGTTTACGTTAACAATCCTTGGGTATAGGTACCTTATTTTAGCATTTGTTTAATTTGTTTAGATTTATCTCCCAATAAATTATAACTATTTTTCAAAATATGCCCAAAAATGGCCTCACCAAATATTTATGGGATATCCAGACTTGATGAATATAGGACTTTCCATTGCGGATGTTACCGGGATCATAATAGCCTCAAGAGATATTTACAGGATATTCATTCAGGACTTGCCTAGGATATCCTCTACTGGGACATTTTGAGGATGAAGTTGGCTTATAAATTTGTCCTGAAAACATCCTCAGGATAATAATCCCAGGCAGGGATATCAGGACTTGATTAGGATATCCTATGGAGAGAGTGTGCTGTGTGGGAAGTGTTCCTCGACAAGCTACAGGTTCTGCTTCTCATGGAAACTGGATTAGACGGTAAGCCACAAAATTATAGCCATGAAAACAAAACAGAACTTTTTGTGTTTAATGTACTTATGCTCAGTTTCATTTCATTTTTTAATTTTCTAGGACAGACGTCTCAGCATGGTCGCCACTTGATACTCTTGTCCCTAATTTTCAACTGCGACTTGGAACCAAAAGGCACTATTGGCGCTTAAAGGATGTGAAATATATTTAAATTGTTTTATATGCCTGTTTTCAAGTTACATGTTGCATATTACAATTTTTGTAACTTTGTTTTGTTCTAAATTAGATAATTTATATAAAGCACTTTCTTATCAGCCTTTTAATTTTATTTATTTAAACAACATTTTTGCTATTGCTTGAAATTTTCTTGTGGATTCCCCTAGGTATAGTTTAATTTTTTAGACAAGCAAAGCAGTAGTGGCAGTATCAAAAGACAGACTGACGTTTTAGCATTTTTGCTACTCCACCCTAATGTCCATAAGTGATGACTATCATACGTGCTAATAGGGACCTTTAGAACAAAAGGATATTAAATTTTTCATCTGTTTTATCGTGTTTCAGTATAAATTAGATAATTTTCATACTGCAATACATACACGTAGCACTGTCTTTGTAGCCTTTTTTATTTATATTTTTAAGCAATACTTTTGCTTTTATTTAAAATATTTATTGTGAATTTCTATTGTGGCTTAAAAAAACGTCTGCGTGGTTGCCACTCCATGCTCTTATCCGTAAGTCATGACCGCCACTGAAACTAATAAGCACCTTCAGTGCCAAAAGGATGTTAAATATTCAAATTGTTTTAATTGCCTTTTTCCGAACCGACCTATTTCAATTTACGTCAATTTAATTTATTTCAGATCTTAGTTTGACAATGTAAACAAGTACATACTTTCTTTGCAAACTTTTTTATTTATACTTTTAATAAATATTTTTGCTTTTTTCCAAATTTTCATATGATTGTTAAATGTTAGTAGGAGGAGGATCGACAGACAAACGTCTTCGTGTATTCGGATTACTACTCTCTTGTCTGTAAGTCGTGACTGCCACTGTCAACAGTGGCGACCTTTAGAGTCAAAAGGTTGTTAATATATTCAGATTGTTTTATTTGTTTCCAAACACACATGTTTCGATTTATGTTAGTTTGTTTTATTTCGATATTAATCGATAATTTCTCATTAATTTTATTTTAAAAGGTTAAGCAGCTTTAGAGCCAAAAGGATGTTAATTTAATCAAATTATTTTATTTAAATAAATTATAAATTTCCCATGTGGTATAATTTAGAAGCATATAAATAGTGGCAGATTGACAGACAGACATCTTCGCTTGTTTGAATTACCACTCTCTTGTTCGTAAGTCGTGACTGCCACTGGTGCCAATGGGCACCTTTAGAGCCAAAAGGATGTTTATTTATTAAAATCTTTTTATTTGTCTATTTGCAGAAAGCAGACCCATGTTTGGGTCATTTGTTAATTATATAATTTATATAAGCACTTGCTTTCCAGCTTTAGCTATTTATAAGATTTCGGACAAACATTACGTGATATGTTGCTCGATCGACAAACAGACGTCTTTGCGTGTTCGCAACTCCACGCTCATGTCCGTTAATGATCTCATTACTCATTACTTTTATTTTAGATGGCTCACATATTGTTGAAAATGCTATTTTATGACTATAATTCTATTTCAGACAAGCATATTATGGCACCTATAGAGCCAAAAGGATGTTAATTTATTCAGATTGTTTTATTTGTTTCCAAGCACACCCATGTTTCGATTCACATTATAATTTTTTTATTTCGTTATTAATCGACAAACAATTTGCATGTTAATTAAACAATTTTATTTTAATAGGTTAGGTACCTTTAGAGCCAAAGGATGTTAATTTAAACAAATAGTTTTATGTAAATTAATTGTAAATTTCCATTATGGTATAATTTACAAGCATATAAGTAAGTCGTGACTGCCACTGGCGCCAAAGGGACCTTTAAAGCCTGCCATTGGCGCCAATAGGGACCTTTAAAGCCAAAAGGATTTTAACTTACTCATTGTTTTATTTGTTTCCAAACACACCCAGATTTCGATTCACATTAGCTTCTTTTATTTCGATATTAATCAAGAATTTCTATTTAATTTTATTTTAATAGGTTAAATATACCTTTAGAGCCAAAAAGATGTTAATTTCTTTAAATTGTTTTATATAGTTTATCGTTTTCCTTTTCCTTGTTTATAAATAAATGAGGACATGATCGCATAAGGACCGCAAACACTAAAGTGCCTGCTAAACATTTTTTCTATGATATAGAACTAACGACACGCGTACGATGTACTTGCGCCGCAGCGCCTGCATTGGGCCACACGACAGGCGAGGATGGGACTCCGGCGCTGTCCCATCCTCGTCTGTCAGCCATCCAAGTAAGGCTTCGTACTCGCCTCTGTTACGCCGACGTTCCCGCTACGATACGCGTACGTTGTACATACGCTGCAGCGTTGCGTTGCTCTTCATGACAGAAGAGGATCCGGTTGAGGCTGGGGCTGAATGACATCCCCCTTTGAAAAATGTTAATTTTGTTATTTTCTGTAGTGTTTTGCTTAGTAACTATTTGAAATTTTTGAGTTTTATGTTTTAAAAAATTACTTCTGATTACTTCATATTAAGACCACCAATACAGAAGAATCCCATTCTATTGTGCTGTTTCTGGATGTTACCCTGATACAAAAAGCGATATTGGACTAAGTTTTTTCACATTTCCACTTGATCCTGAGAGGCGAGTTACTTTTTAATTTTACATTTTACATGTTGGAAAATTTCAGCAGTGTTTTGATAATAATTGTGAATTTGAGGTTAGAATGTTGAAACATTATCATATTACTTATGTATTCTAACGTATATGTACGTATTTAGTTGCTTTCTGGTTAAATAATTGTGGAAGGCAAGTTCTTTTAGAAAAAATTTGTACAACGCACGGGGTGTGTGGGAATCATTTTGAACCTGACATATTTGCTAGACTTTCGAAAAGCCGATTAAAGAACACTGCTATTCCCAACTCTATTTAACAGAGGTAAATATATTCATATATATGCTATATATATACATATTGAAATAGATTTAACACACAGTATAAAATTTGAATAAATAATCATTATAAAATTTAATTCATTACAGTTTAAATAAGTAAATTTAGCTTAAAAAACCCAGACTGCACCAAAAACATTAAATTAAATTAAAATATATCTAATAAAATCAAAAGTTATTATAATTAAATTGATAATTAATGAAGGGCAAAACAATATTGAGAAGCACAAACACTGACAAGTGATTTGCAATAACAAAATTATTATAGAAAATGCTATACCGTTAAACTTAAACAAAAAGCTACAAATCCACAACCAAAATTGGAAATTTATAACATAAAATTAAATAAATATTGAGATTAAAACTAGTAGATTAAATTTAATAAAGTATAAAAAAAAATTACTTAAAATTAATTATAGTCAAATTTCCAGAACTATAGAGTACAAGTAACGTTAAATAAAAATTTTATTCATATTGAAAGTATATTACATACATCATGTAACAAAATCATATAAAAAAAGAATAAATACACTTACTGTTGATATATTTAAAAAAAGGATATGGTATTACTGATATTTAGAGGCATAATAATAAGAAAGTTTTGACAGGGTTCGATGTTAAACGTAATTTAAAAAATTTCATAATTAAAAGGAATTCAAAATCATTAGTATAGCTAAAATACGATGTAGTAAAGTCCCATATACATTTCCAGTACAAATTTAACATACCAAACCATGAGTAGGATATTAAAATGCGGAATATTTCTTGTCAGTTGACATATAACGTCACACCTATCATAAAACACAGATTTTAGTTAAAACAGAAATTATGTAGGATTACTTATTGTCAGAAAATAGTGTAAGGAGTTTATTTGTAACATTGTATAGTATTTTGAAGGTCTAGTTTCAGTATTAAAGTCATATTGTTAAATTTTAAAGAATGGCATAGCGCTTAAGTTTACCCCTAGAATTAATCGTAATAAATTGTAGCATATACCAAAATGTAGGGAATTTTAAATGGAACAAAGTTCTAAAGACAGAATTAAGATCAAAAATTAAATAAAAAAGTTATGGACATAAATTTATTTGAAGTTTTATGTTGTCACAATAATTTAAATTGTTTAAGGAAAGTTTATAAAAGACCTTTCTCAAAAACAAAGAAAGGCAGTCACAATTTGAGCAGCGTTGAATACGTACTACTTTGTTTTTCTAAACAAGGGTAGTTAGAATAATTTTCAAGTACCTAATCATTATCTGTCAGAAATTGAGAGGTTATGTTGATACCTCAAGACAAAGTTAAATATTTTCAATCCAGTGGAAATTAAAAAAATTTGTGCTACGAACAGAGTGTTTAAAACCAAGTGTGGAGAGATTCTGAAGTAACGGTAATTCAGGTTTCAATAATATTGTAAGTTCTACTGTACAAGATAGAAGCAGCCAAGTTTCCAGAGAGGATGAAGACATTTTGACATCACCACAACTGACAACCCATTCCAAGGAACGATTCAAAACAAAATAGAAACAGAATATAAATGCCACTGGCATAGAATAAAGAAAGGGGTATGTTAAACATTATTAGTGCACTAAAGATCGATTCGATCGTTCTCATATGTCAGTTTGATTAAAAATTTTAAATGTAAATAAAAAACGATATATGTGGACGTCGATGGTCCTAGGTATAAGTTAGATAGAATTTATTTGTCTAGGTTTCATTACAATAATTATAGATTAAAGATTTACGAATTGTCGTTAATAAATGTTAAATTGTGATGGAATGTTTTGCATTTTAATCCTAGATATGGTTTTAAAGGCATTTCCATAGTTAAAAAAAATTTTAAAATAACAAACAGTAAATAGAAAATACAGTACTTACCTATAAAGATATTCTAAGAATAACTATACCAAAATAAAAGTAATAAAAAAAATTTGATAATAATAATAACTTACATTCTTACATAGGATTCAAACAAAATTTGTAAAAAAAAAAGGAATTTGCAAAAAAAAAAATTATTATTGATTTAGGTACCTATATACAAAGCTCTCAGAAAAATCAGTGATCCCAAGCCCTGAGAAAAATAATAATAATCATAAAAAAAAGATATAACAAAAGTAAGAATAATTTTATGTTATATAAAATAGGAATAATAAAAGTAGATAGAGTTATAATATAAAAAAAATAATAAGAAATTGATTACTTAATTGAGATAATTAAATCATCTTACCTCGAATATAAACATACAGTAAATTAAATTAGTGTACAAACACATTAGGTATATAATACTATTAGAATAACAATAGAAATTATTGAGGTGAGTTCATGGAGGTGAATATAACTAATTTAGAAATTATGTTATTTAATAATTAATAATAATAAAAAAAATGACATTAAATAAAAATGATATATCGTAAAAGCAATATAACCTAAACATCAACAAATACTTTACTAACCTGTAAATTAGATAATTTCTCCAAATCCAACAATACACAATACACAAAAACTAAAGAACTAACTCAAGAGTAAAGGTAATTAATATCTAACTTGTTCGAGGCACTCTTAAAACCACACTCCCTTTTTAACCCGCGTTCCCGTGTCTATCTCCTTACTGTCCTCGTCAACATCCCCTTCCCACCCCGTGCAGCAAGTGCGTTGACTTATCAAGTGTTATTCGGGTTACAAAAACAAATAATCTTCAACTTACCAAAACAAAATAAAATTCAAAGAGGTAGTTCCTCTCAATCTGTTTTATTTTGTTTCATTTGTCTTTTTTATTTCAATTTACGTTACTTTCTTTTGTTTCGATATAAACTAGATAATTTACGTATAGCACTGTCTTTGTAGCCTTTTTTCTATTGTGCCTTAATATTACAGACAAATATATTGGTAATGTTGTTGTTGTTGTTGTTCGTAAATCATGACCGCCACTGGAACCAATAAGCACCTTCAGTGCCAAAAGGATGTTAAATATTCAAATTGTTTAATTGTATATTTCCAGGCAAACCTGTTTAAATTTAGGTCAATTTAATTTGTTTCGAATTTAAGAGTGACAATTTATAAAAGTACATATTTTCTTTGCAACCTTTTTTATTTATATTTTTAATAAATCTTTTTGCTTTAATTTTCTTGTAAATTTTCATTATTGTTCATTTTAAGTTGGAGGAGGATTGACAGACAGACATCTTCACGTGCTCGGATTACTACGCTCTTGTCCGTAAGTCGTGACTGCCACTGGTGCCAATGGGCACCTTTAGAGCCAAAAGGATGTTAATTTAATCAAATTGTTTTATTTTAATAAATTATAAAGTTCCATTGTGGTATGGTTTACAAGCACATAAGTAATGGCAGATTGAAAGACAAACGTCTTGACTTGTTTGAATAATAATCACGCTCTTGTCCATAAGTCGTGACTGCCACTAACGTCAATAGGCACCTTTAGAGCTCAAAGGATATTAATTTATACAGATTGAGGCGCCAATAGGCACCTTTAGAGCCAAAAGGATGTTAATTTACTCAGATTGTTGTATTTGTTTCCAAGCACACCCATATTTCAATTCACATTAGTTACTTTTATTTCCTTATTAATCGACAATTTCTTGTTAATTTTATTTTAATAGGTTAGGTACCTTTAGAGCCAAAAGGATGTTAATTTAAACAAATAGTTTTATTTAAATTCATTGCAAATTTATATTGTAATAGAATTTACAAGCACATAAGCAAGTCGTGACTGCCACTAGCGCCAATAGGCACCTTTAGAGCCAAAAGGATGCTAATTTATTCAGATTGTTTTATTTGTTTTCAAGCACACCCATATTTTGTTTCACATTAAGTTTCTTTTATTTCGATATTAATCAAGAATTTCTCGTTAATTTTATTTTAATAGGTTAGGTACCTTTAGAGCCAAAAGAATGTTAATTTCTTGAAATTGTTTTGACCTTGTTTATAAATAAATGAGGAATGTCTGTGAAGTTAGAAACGTTTTTGTTCAGAAACGTTTCTGGAAATAGCGACCACGATTACATTTAGGTGAAGCGGCAAATGCTCAATTTAGGGAATTGACCTTTTGCGCCACTGGCAGCTATAGGAATTGAAAATACTACGATATAATATAATAACGATAATGCTACTTCCAATTTTTCACAGATTATGTAAAATGACATGCCCTTTCGAGCCCTGCTATCAGTTTTTTTCCAAAAACCCGTAGGAGACCCAGAATTAAAGCGGAACTTCAGAAACGAATTTTCACTCCATAATATAATAATTTTTTTCTCAAAAACTATAGAGTGTGCCACCTTGAATTTTTCACAGAATATGTAATAGGACATGCCCTTTCGAGCCCTGTTATCAGTTTTTTCCAAAAACCCGTAGGAGACCCAGAATTAAATCGGAACTTCAAAAACGAATTTTCACTCCATAATATAATAATTTTTTTCACAAAAACTATAGAGTGTGCCACCTTGAATTTTTCACAGAATATGTAATAGGACATGCCCTTTCGAGCTCTGTTATCAGTTTTTTTCCAAAAACCCGTAGGAGACCCAGAATTAAAGCGAAACTTCAGAAACGAATTTTCGCTACTTAATATTAAAACTTTTTCTCAAAAACTATAGAGTGTGCCACTTTCAATTTTTCACAGAATATGTAAAAGAACATGCCCTTTCGAGCCCTGCTATCAGTTTTTTTCAAAAACCCGTAGGAGACCCAGAATTGAAGCTAAACTTCAGAAACGAATTTTGCGCTCCTTAATATTAAAATCTTTTTCTCTAAAACTATAGTGTGCCACCTTTAATTTTTCAGAGAATATGTAAAAAGACATGCCGTTTCGAGCCCTGCTATCAGTTTTTTCCAAACACCCATAGGAGACCCAGAATTAAAGCGAAACTTCAGAAACGAATTTTGCGCTCCTTAATATTAAAATCTTTTTCTCTAAAACTATAGTGTGCCACCTTGAATTTTTCAGAGAATATGTAAAAAGACATGCCCTTTCGAGCCCTGCTATCAGTTTTTTCAAAAACCCGTAGGAGACCCAGAATTAAAGCGGAACTTCAGAAACGAATTTCCGCTCCTTAATATTAAATTTTTTTTCTCAAAAACTATAGTGTGCCACCTTGAATTTTTCACAAAATATATAAAGACATGCCCTTTCGAGCCCTGCTATCAGTTTTTTGAAAAACCCGTAGGAGACCCAGAATTCAAGCGGAACTTCAGAAACGAATTTCCGCCCCTTAATATAATTTTTTTCTCAAAAACTATAATTTTCACACTCTATAGTTTTTGAGAAAAAATTTTTATTATATTATGGAGTGAAAGTTCGTTTCTGAAGTTTCGCTTTAATTCTGGGTCTCCTACGGGTTTTTGAAAAAAACTGATAGCAGGGCTCGAAAGGGCATGTTTTTTTACATATTCTGTGAAAAATTCAAGTGGCACACTCTATAGTTTTTGAGAAAAAAGTTATAATATTGAGAAGCGGAAATTCGTTTCTGAAGTTCCGCTTTAATTCTGGTTCTCCTACGGGTTTTTGGAAAAAACTGATAGCAGGGCTCGAAAGGGCATGTTTTTTTACATATTCCGTGAAAAATTCAAAGTGGCACACTCTATAGTTTTTGAGAAAAAAATTTTAATATTAAGTAGCGAAAATTCGTTTCTGAAGTTCCGCTTTAATTCTGGGTCTCCTACGGGTTTTTGGAAAAAACTGATAGCAGGGCTCGAAAGGGCAAGTCTTTTTTACATATTCTCTGAAAAATTGAAGGTGGCACACTCTATAGTTGTTGAGAAAAAGATTTTAATATTTAGGAGCAAGAATTCGTTTCTGAAGTTTCGCTTTAATTCTAGGTCTCCTACGGGTTTTTGGAAAAAACTGATAACGGGGCTCGAAAGGGCATGTCTTATTACATATTCTGTGAAAAATTCAAGGTGGCACACTCTATAGTTTTTGAGAAAAAAATTATTATATTATGGAGTGAAAGTTCGTTTCTGAAGTTCGGCTTTAATTCTGGGTCTCCTACGGGTTTTTGGAAAAAATTGATAACAGGGCTCGAAAGGGCATGTCCTATTACATATTCTGTGAAAAATTTAAGGTGGCACACTCTATAGTTCTTGAAAAAAAAAATTTTAATATTAAGGAGCGAAAATTCGTTTCTGAAGTTTCGCTTTAATTCTGGGTCTCCTACGGGTTTTTGAAAAAAACTGATAACAGGGCTCGAAAGGGCATGTTTTTTTACATATTCTGTGAAAAATTTAAAGTGGCACACTCTATAGTTTTTGAGAAAAAATTTTAATATTAAGTAGCGAAAATTCGTTTCTGAAGTTCCGCTTTAATTGTGGGTCTCCTACGGGTTTCTCTGAAAAAAAAACGTTTCTAACTTCACAGACATAAATGGATAGGACATGTTCGCATAAGGACCGCAAATGCTAGGCGTCTGCTAAATTCGCGATCTTGCTGTTATTCTATCGTGGGAGTGGAAGTAAATATAGAACTAACGACACGCGTACTTGTACTTGCACGACTGGCGAAGATCGGACTCCGGCTCCGCACCTTTCTCTCCTTACATAGTGCAAGTGGCATGACTTTGTACTCGCCTCTACCACACCACCTCTAGTGCAGGCGAGTGGGCGTGCGGCCACGCGACTGTTATGCCCGTGGTATGAATAGTTAGGTATGTTCCCAGTACGACACGCTTACATTGTACAGCGCCGCAGCCCTGCAGACACCGTTACGCCCCTACGTTTGCATTGGCCCGTGAGTGAGTATTCCGCCTCCCGTCTCTGACAGAAGAGCCACAGGACGGAGGATGTTGGCGGGTTGGCCGTTTGCAGGCCGGAGAGCTTTTGTAGGTGCAAGCAGGCAAGTTTAGTTTCTTGCCGGCGTTGAAAGATTCATTGCCAATCTTCGTAACATAGGCAGAGAGGTTTTGAGGTGCTAGCGGGCATACAATTGCGACAAGAGAGGTCGAAGACGAGCGCCGGCTTGCTAACAGAGCCAGCTGTCAAAAATTCGGCGCGTGGAGGGAAAAGTAAAATAAAAATTTTAGTAATCTTTTCAAAATCTGCCGAATTTGCGAAGGAAAGATAGTAGCGGGTTCTCGGGACGTAGGTCAGTCTTAAATAAGCTAATAACGCTCCCTGCGAAAGCGGCAAAGTCGGATTTTGCTTGTAACTGGATTCGACCCACGAATTCAGAAGTGAAGTAAAATTTAAAAACCTATTTTTCTACGACAAGCGGCGGAACTTATCGTGAGCTTATCAAGGGACTCTTGTCAAGTTGCCGGCTCGCTAGTTCAACGGGGAAGTTTTCTAGAGCCGCGGAGACTTCCGGACTCTGCGAAAAACGTTGACCCAAGAGCCGAAATCTACCCAGCGCGCATACGATGCATATGCGCCGCAGCACTGTCGTAAGGATCCGACCGGCCGTTGCCGTTGACTAAGTAGACCTCTCTCCTTACATAGTGCAAGTGACATAGCTTTGCACTCGCCTTTACTGAGGACTGCGTACTGCGGCCACGAGTGAAGCGGTGTTCTGGGTCGGGCCACGGTACGTACGCGGTATGCGGTATGTGCCGCAGCGCTTCATTGCTCTTCACTTGTAGTGTATATTATTTATGGTGTGTTTAAGTTGGAGTTGGATTATTATTTAAGTGTATTTGTTTTTCTAGTGGTTACCCATTTCTATTGTGAAGAAAAATTAACATATTGCCTATGATTCTAATTGTTTCAACATGGTTTGAACAATGGGTTATGTGTGTTGTGTACTCAGTTGCCATGAAAAACCAGATAACGGAGAACTCTCCCTGTTAACACATGAAAGAACAAGTAGAAATAGTAAGTAATTTGAAGTGAGATTATTTAGGTTTCTTGCCAAAATATAATCGGTATCTATTTTTTTATTCTTCACAAATTATTAAAAACACACATTTAGGTACATCTATTGAATACTATTTATCACAGAAGAACATCCAAACAATTTAGATAAGTTGATCTGGTGAAACGCAGAAATGAGAAATTTCTGGAAAAACTCTCGCGAATGTGAGCTTTGCCTTTAGCAATATCACTTACTTTAGATGGTAGGCATTAATTATATTTAAAAATTTTGGTTGCTACATTTTTCAGGGAACGATTAATAAAATTGTTAAAAGTAAAGTTTCATGTCATTGTATCGTCACAATTAGGTACCATAAAATTAAAGAAGGCAACATGATTTCAAATTAACAATTTGATTAACAAAAGTACTTACCTTGTTTATTTTAAAATTTCCTGTTTTCCCAGAAATTCCTTTTATTCGTATGCTTGTGGTCAGTATACATTACTGTAAAAGAATGCACTTGAAATCTTATTTTACTTTCGGATATAGGAATTATATTTGGGTGGAAAGGATTGGAAATAAGATTTTAAAGGATCTTTATCCCCAAATTGCCTATAAGAGATTTAGAATATGTGGCAGCAGTGATGGCTGGTGAAATTTGGGAATGGGGGGAGGGCACAAGGGAAAAAATGCGCCGCAGGCGAAAATTTTGCGTTGTTCAAGGTCAAACACCTTAAAATTAAGAATTAGAAATTCGTAGTGCAAAAATATTTGCTTGAAGAAATAGGTTTCGTTAAGCAAATATCCCCTTTTTTTATGCGATTGACAGAAATATGGAAAAATTATTTAAAATAATATTTAAATCGTTTCAAAAAAAGTATACATGTCAGAAAAATGGCAGGCGAAACTTCTGTTTTCTGCTAGACCAGAAAAAACACAGATAGATAAAAAAATAAATAATAAAACCCATTTAAGTACTTAACCCAAACCCATAACAAATCGGTGTGCTTACCTTACAATCTGCAACCACCCGATCGTCCATCGAAAACTAAACTTAGTAACTTTTAAAATGAAACTCCATTCTTCTTGACTTATCATTTGCAAAATGTTCGATAACTTGTTCGTTAAAATCAGTCATAGTGTTTACTAAATTTTTCTCGATGGAAAGTATTGCTAGAGCACATAACCTTTCTTGTGACATCGTGTTTCTTAAAAATGTCTTTATTCGCTTAAGTGTTGAGAAGCAGCGTTCACTTTCGACTGTAGTCATAGGAATTGTGCACAATATAGTTAATAGTTCAATCGATTCCGAAAACGTCGCAAGTAAATTATTTTTATTTAACATTTGTAATAAAGCAACCGCACCACTATGTTGTATGAAATCATCTCTAGAATACATTATATACAGCTCATTTTTTAATTTTGTAATGTTGATCTTTGGAAATAAAGCACAGACTGTTTTAATATGTTCCAGAGGAAAAACTGTTCTATAGTTGTTAAATTTCTCCTTTTCAAACAAATTGGCTATTGTTAAAAAATCAGTAAATTGAAATCTCTCACGTACGTTCATTAATATGATGTCACATATTTCTTTGCACTGCATTACCTTTGAGTTTTCTACAGTAACTTTTCTCTTTTTTCTTAAATTATCCACAGAATGTTCCTCGGAATGTTCTGTTAAAATGTCAGCATTATTTATTAATTCTTCTGTATTATTTCTTAGACATTGTATAGCAGCTGTAAACGAGTCTAAATTATTTCTAACAGTAATGGCATCTAACTGCCTCCCCTGTAACAGATTGAAAAGTATATCTGTGTGACCAAATATCTTATTAAAAAAAATAACCAAAATTTAAAGTCATTATCCTTTAAAAAAGTGATAAGGCCTTGAGTTTGGTTTATGGAATTTTTGCCTAAATCTGTATCTAAAAGCTCTTCCAAACAAGAAAGAATATCATGTTGATACATAAATAGAGTTGAAACACATCTTGAAGTGAAATTCCATCTTGTTGGTGCTGACCGAGGAAGTCGTTTTTCTACAATTTTATCAAGTAGGTACTTCTGTACGTTTTGAAGACCGGGAAAAATATGTTGAAAATGCAAATAAATTAGCAAAGAATATCCTAAAATTTTTGTTGTGGGAAGTACATTTTTCGACTGTCAAGTTTAATTGATGTGCGTAACAGTGAATATATTGTGCTTGATTATAAACTTTTTTAATTTTAGCCTGAACTCCTCCTATTACCCCGCTCATGACTGCTGCGCCATCATAACTCTGTGCTATGAGTTTTTCTGGTTCCTTATTTATTTCGAGCTCTTCTAACACACTTAAAATAGTTGAAGATATTCCAGTTGCAGTGTGATCTACAGGATTTAGAAAACCCCAAAAGCGTTCATAAATATTTCCATTTTTAACATATCTAACGATAAATACCATTTGCATCTTAGTTGACGAATCTGTTGTTTCATCTGCTTGTATCGCTATATATTTCGAACTTTTTACTTCTGCTTTTATTGTACTACGACAATATATGTTATATTGTTATATATATAATGTTTTTGGCGTCCCTTGAAATAAGTTATTTCCCTGTAGATGTGCCTTAAGTATACAATCTATTTCTGCAATGAAATTAATAAGGCCCTTAAATATTCCAGGATTTTTAGAATCTAAACTTTCATCGTGACCACGCAAAGCTAATTCGAATGCTCCGCAGAATTTAATGCAGTCAATAATTTTAGATAAAATGAACCTATTTTTTGTTACAGTCTGATTGTGATTATTTAAAGATTCGCGAAAAGCACTACTTAACTGACTACGAATGTCCACTTTACCGAGCATAGCTATTTCTAATTCATTTGCTAAATGATTTTCTGAAATACCATGTGCTTTAATTCTATTGTCTAAATGTTTTAAATCACACATACCGTCTTTAACCCAACTTGAATCTCCCTGTTTTTCCTTACCAGCCAATATACATGGAAAACAATAAAATTTATTTGTCACTTCACATCCACAAAGCCACAAACACTTTTTATAAATAGTTTTATTAAAAGAACGTTTGAATGTTCGCTTTTGTGTCACATTTACTTGAATTATTTGCAAATCCGGTGTAGGTCTTCCTAAATCTCGAACACATGTACGTTCATTAAATGTTAATTTATTTTTTAAAATATTCTGAACTGCATTCATCTTTAATTCTTAATTAAAATACACGGTCTTACGCGAATAATCAAATCAAAGAACTAAAAAACATTAACGATAATCTAACCTAACAAACTGTAGTAAACTGGTCGACGGGGCAGCGCCCATTCAATGACGTAACAGAACCGCATTAGAAAAGACGCGCTGGAAAAATAGAAGCAGTATCATTTTCTTATGCATACAAATAAAGAAGAAAAAAGAACAGGCACACAGCGGCCGTTCCCAGCCCAGTGGACAGACTGTGAAGCGGTCTAGACGCTAGACGGATATGTATGCACCAAATGATTCAATATTCATGATGAAAAATTAATAAAAAAAAATCCACCAAATTATAATAATTATAAAAGTTTATAAAATATCACAACATTCACAAGTCTTATGTGCTTACGCATAGGGCACGTGCCCTTGTGCCCATTATGACTAGCCGCCACTGTATGACAGGCACTTTAGTGACTTTTGTCGGATCGCTGGCAAAATGAGGTTAAACTTTGGCAGTTTACCTACATCATATTTGCCTGGTAGGTGTAAATGAAGATAACGTTTCTAGCAATATTTTTTACCTTTTAATATCTTATTTTTAATAATGTATATCTCATTCTTTTCATGTATTACCGACATAGGAAAACTCGATTTATCGATATGGCTTGCCCGCAGTCAGTATTATCAGTAAGTTTTATTTTATAATTGTGTATGCTTGCTTTTTTGTAATTAATTAATTAATTAATTAATGTCTATTGTATGTAGAATGTCCGGCAGATTCACCTATGAGCTATAACAACTGAAATGCGTTTCACAAGAAATTATTTACTCGTTAGTTCATTGGTAAATCTGATAGATCGGGCCAATTACTGTTTTATTACTGTTAGGCATTCATGATTATATTCTATATATTTTATGCAGAAAGTGCAACACTGAAGGTGAAGAATGTTTGGACATACCGAATCCTTTGTCATTTACTCCAGACATCTAGACCAGTCATCTACTCCAGACTTCTAACTCTTTCTATCAATAATGGAACAATAATTGTGTCCATAAGAGATAATACGTCGTGCTACAGAGAAGTAGGTAAATATTTGACTCCGAGATGTTTCTCGCTACTTTGCATATTATTATCATTATTATTTCCATTTTTCCCAGTCTGAACTGGCTGCTGTCATTCTACTAACGTAGGAAAGTAATTGAGCTCCTCATTATTATTATTATTATTATAGAGACATTTCCATAAGTGGGTACTTGCACTACCACTTGAATTATGGTACCTTTCATTTTTATCGATTATATCGAATTCCTCTTCTAAATATAGGTACGGTTTACTATAATAATATTGGCATTTTTCTGATAAGAAAATAAAATTATAATTAATAGAACTTCAAGTGTTTTATCACACAAAAGTATACTTCAAATATAGATTATTGTTTATTAGACATAATACGTATATATATATATATATATATATATATACAGGGTGTCCTACTAATGAGCGGGAATCAAATATCTAGGTGAGAACAAGGGATACATGGGTTTTTCTTTTTACGTCTTTGCCAGATTTCTCAAGATCTACTTTTAAAAAATATTTTCAATTATACAGATGACTCCACTTTTTCTGATCAGGCACCAAGTTCAGTTTTTTAAATATAACCATATGTTTATATGTTCGTTTTAGATTCTACGAATACAATAAAGGGTCCTTTGTTATGTTACTTACAAAGATTAAATTTTTCTGGTTATATTAGCAACTACTTCTGATTTAAGGCAAACGTTGCGCAGAAGTGAATTTGTTAAACCCTGTATTAAAAATAATGTGCATTCTACAGGGCGAAAAGAAAGTCTTCTCATGACATTGAACAGAAATAGATGTCATTAAAAAAATATAAAATCTCAAAAAATTAAAAGCAACACTCTGTACATTTTTATACCATAACATGTAGAATCAAATTCTCAACAACTTTCATGACGCTTTCTCTATATCTAAAGTACATGATCCCTTGTAGAATCTCGTTTTTATGAAAAATGCACTCTGCCACTGTTTTTTTAAATAAACATAGTCGGCATCTATCAAACTACAATCAGTCATATTTTAATCCTCAGCTGAGTAAAATGAATTATATTCTAAGGAAGAATTAGTGAATATGGTGTGTGCCATAGGGGAAGCTCATGGCAATTCTTTATTAGCAGCCCACATTTACAAAGCAAATTATGTGTGTTAAAAATACATGAAATAGTTATTAATAAAAATAAATGTTAGAAGTTAGTATGAACCTTAATTGGCTTTTAAAAAGGTTAGTATGTTTTACTGTATTGTATCTGTGTTGATATTATTAGGTTACTTTTTTTGGTATAATTTAGTTTAACATAAAAAAGTAAATTACCTATTATTTTAGTAGTGCGGCTGATGTGAAGTGATTTATTTAATGTCTAGAAGTTAATCTTTTATCTGTTAATAAGAATAAAATATTATTACAAGCATAAAAGGACGTATTCCAATTTAGATATGGAGATATGCCGAAAGGCTACTTTTAAAAACCTAAAAGAAGTTAGTAGACTTCTCTTGTACATAGTTTTAATTTTCGTCAATGATAAGGCTCCTGGCGAACACTCAGAGAAATAAAAGTAAAGCGCTGTAGCTATATTTCTGTGGTATTGCCAATTTACTAGTATAAAGATAAGTAATAGTAGATAATCTGTAATAAGTATTGAAAGTAGTAGAATTGGCAACGGTGCTTTACACAATTGTAAAATGTGTAACAATTTGTCATCAATTCGTGTTACATCAAATAATAATATTTTTTATATTTTTTATTTAAAAAAAATAAAATATAAATATTTTAATTTTTCATGTTTTGTGAAAAATATATGTATGATATAAAAACAATAAAAAATACGCGTAAAATTCATTGAAAAAAACCACTACAACACATTGAGAAGGGTAGTCTTCTTAGTCAAGTTATATTAACTGAACAAATATAATTCTTTGTCAATTGGAAAAAGGGGGATTCACTAATCAAAAAGTACTATCAACTGAATTGTTGTTACTGTCATTTTTGTGTTCATGTGTTGTTACTGTAGAAGGTAAGAATAAATCAGACTGAGATTATCTATATCCTTTCTTGAGTTTATACAATCCTCATCTCTGAAGATGTGTACTGTACCATCTCCAGGAAAGATCTCTTGGACAAATTACTTTCAAAATCCAACACTTGAACATCACCCCAAGAAATTGAGTGATTTTTTTCCAAAACGTGTTTAGCCAATCCACAAGAGGTCAACGAAGGTCAATTACAACGAATATCACTCTTGTATGAAACGATCTTTAAGACACCGGCCGGTTTGTCCGATATAATTTTTATTGCATGCAGAACATGGAATTGAATATACCACTCCACTGCTATGTGATGGGTCAAATTTATCCTTTGTTTTAGAAAAAAGAGATTTGAGACTAAGAACATTAAGAAATGCTAATTTAATGTTATTAAATTATGAATTTTTTTTTGAAATTTACCCAATTTTTTTAAATGGCAACACCCCCTTTGTGATACCTCATTGGAAAGCTCTTAGAAATTGCTATTTAACAATTTGTTGTCTATCAGGTTTCAAAGCGATAATCAAAACCTTCGAAGCTCATAGTATAGTATTCTGTTGATTTAAATACGACTAGTTGAGTATACTATTATCAAACACCCTGTATTTTTAGGAACATACCGCTCTAAATAAGATATTCTTTACCAAATTCCAATTCCAAAAAAACTTTTAGAAAATTTCTTATTTTTATAATATAAATGCCATCCATGTAAATGTTCATACGGTGTACATGAAAACAACACTTGAAATTAACGATAATATCTAATATAAATAATTATCAATGATTGACGATTGTCAGAGTAAAAATGTTGTCCTATTATTTTTATTTGAAGGTCATTGCAATCGCCTGTAATTCGATTCTGATAGGTAAATCGTTATTTACGTCAAATATCAAGTGGGATATGATTTATAAAAGAAGAGGCGATGTATAACAGACTGCATTAATTGTTACTATTGTATATCTGTAGAGGTAATTCTGTTTAATTTTTTTTAAATTGCATAAATTGACTAAACAACTATTCCATTTATTTAGCTTCATGTCATTACTGTCATTATAAATAGTAAGTATATATCTTAAATGTACTGTATATCCAAAGAGGAAAATATTTAATTTTCGCATAACACCACCACCGGGTAAGAAATACGGAAAGGTACACTTTAATTAAATTATAAGAAAATATAACTTATTTTATTACAATAGGAGAATGGTTAAGAATAGTTCGAATACTTAATTTTAATACACATTCTATTAGCAATGTATTTTTCTCATATCGTTATTTTTGTTGCTTTTGATTTTCTGTTTATGGTGTTATATACTCCATTACTTTGAAATTCGTTTAAATTCAACCCATGTAGTTCATCTTGTACTTCATTTAAAAGCTAGGCCTCACTCACGTTTCTAGTATTATATTATAAGGAGAGCTTCAGTAGTTGAACTGTTATAGCTTTGTTGTGCGATGTATCTGCAGCAAACTGTGTATTTGCTTTACATATCCTTCCGAATAAATTTATTAATCACAAATAAATGTACATATTATGTTGGTCAGAATTTTTAAAACTTGCTTCAGGTTTCATTTTTGACAAATTCGACAAAGAACTTCGTAAAAGAACCGAGTATTACAAACAGAAACTTGTTCTTCGTTTTGCTGTTATCAGGATAGTTAATGTAGAGACTGCGGTTAAAAATTGATTCCACATATTTCGCAATGAATGTTCTGATCTTTGGAAACCAGTTACTTGCTTTTCTCTACAGTCATTTCAATGTCAAGATATCTCGAGTTGTTAAGGCAGAGGCGACAATCGCACTCGTAGTTACATACGTGATGCTCTCGGAACTACTTAGTCCTTTTTTCCTAATTTAGGCATGGCCTTGTCTGAGGGTAAACCCGATGTCAATAGTACTGTATCGATTTCTGCTTAGTGCATTCACGTGGCTCCTCTTTGAACCTACGTGCAAATCCATGAACTTCCAAATCTTTTACCACCCTTTTTTATAGTAATTGCAGTCCACCGGTAATTTTAAGTTAATGCCTAGGAAGTAAGCTCTAAAATACGTCAGTATTGAAACACTACTATGGTTTCCAGTTGAAATGAATGTACAGATATTGTCTCTTGCTCTTTGTTTGCTATGCTTTTGTTGAAAATTTCTATCTATGATTAGGTCACAAGAAAGATAGGCTTCAGAAACCATTATAGCATGGACAACATCCAAAGTCTCTATCAGAGGAATTTTTATTTTAGTTCTACTGTTGCATAGTAAAGCCATCCCTATAGTACTTCTAAGCATCACTTGTCTGGTTTGTGTTTCGAAAAATTCAAGTTTATTTACTTGTAATATTATTGTGATATTAATTTGTATCATAAAACTATACTTAGAGGTATAACAGCTTCGCGACTGTATGCATTACCTATTTTTAATTTGAAGAAATCGCCTTAACAGTGAAGTAAAAGTAATAATATAAATGACCATGTTTTTCGTTTGCGATTTCGTCCTAAACAATATATTATTATTTACAAACATCGATGATTAAATCCGTTATCATTAATTTTACTAGGTAGTTAAATTTGTAAATGAAAAGATAATTTCGAGAATGTACACTAAACCTATTTTATGTTTCAGAACACTAAGTATGGGATCTTTCTTTCCACTTCTGGCTATATTGGCCTCTGTGGTCGTCGTTCAATCGCTACCCCATAACGTCAGCGCCGCTTCTTGTACAATAACCACATATAACGCCAATGATATTGAAAACGCTCAAAGTTCATGTACGGAAATTACCATCAACGGCATTGAGGTTGCAGCTGGCGAGACATTGGATTTGTCGAAGCTGAAAGACGGTACCAAGGTTACTTTCCAAGGTACAATCACTTGGGCGTACAAGGAATGGGCGGGTCCGTTAATTAAAGTGGCAGGTAATAATATCGAAATCGTCGGTTCATCAGGGCACGTTTTGGATGGAAGGGGTAGTTTATGGTGGGATGGAAAAGGAGGAAATGGAGGGAAAACGAAACCACTATTCATCAGCGTCCAACTAACAAATTCCAATATCCATGATATAAATATCAAGAACACACCTGTCCATACATTTTCCATATATGGTTGTGATGGGTTAGTGATTCAAGCGGTCACCATAGATAACTCTGCTGGTGACTCCGGTGGTGGTCACAACACCGATGCTTTCGACGTCGGCGGTTCAAATGACGTTACCATTAAGCATAGCACGGTCTACAATCAAGACGACTGCTTGGCAGTTAACTCTGGTACCAAAATTACATTCTATGACAACTTCTGTTCAGGTGGTCACGGTATTTCTATTGGTTCTGTAGGAGGTAGGTCTGACAATGTTGTTGAAACAGTTACGGTTTATGATTGCGAAATCACCAATTCCGATAACGGTGTTAGGATCAAGACTGTATATGGGGCGACCGGATCCGTATCTGACATTACGTACCAAGACATCACTTTATCAAATATTCACAAATATGGTATTATAATCGAGGGCGACTACGAGAATGGAAGCCCAACTGGTACACCAACTGGCGGCGTTCCGATCACAGGTTTGACCGTGAAAAATATCCACGGCACCGTCGATTCTTCCGGGGTAAACGTTTACATTTTAGTTGAGAATGCAGCTAACTGGTACTTTGCTGATATTGATGTAACAGGAGGAACCAAGACTATGACTTGCACCGGTATTCCATCTGGTGCAGGAATTTCATGTTAATCGTTTCCTAATATTTTCCTTTGTGATGACAAAAAATAAATGGTATATTCTATAACCGAACTGTTTAATTTTTTAAACTTTGCATTTGCAAAGTTTAATTTGCATTCAGAATACCTTCAGAATTTATTGAATCTAACTAGAAATGGGAGAAAATCGCTATCGCGCTTTTCGTTCCCATTTCTAGCTCTGCCGGGGGTCCAGGCCTGGAACCTGGAATCACCCTTCTTTTGAGAAAAGCATCTAGAATAATATTATTTTTAAGAAAATACATATTAAAGAAATTTGAGATAATCCATTGGATATGAAATAATAAATTTATAGACAGAAAGCTGATATGTTGTATCTGGAATGATGATGTAATCATAATACTAAACGATTTTTCTTAATAATATTTTGATGAATTGTAAGGGTCTATTCTTGATGGTAAAACATCATCATTTTTTAAGCGCTGAAAGTATAATTAATTTTTTAGTAAACATTTTTTGAAACTATTTTTTCGAGAAAAAAAATAGTTAAAATTCATTACTTGTATTCTTTCATAATTTATTATAACGCTAACTTGATCACTTTATACCCAATATATGTGTCCACAATGCCTACATTTAAATATGTAACTGTTAGACAATCATTTAATTAAGCATAAAACTAAAATTTTTCTGAAATTTTGGGTACCTGTCGTCGGAGCGCACTTTACCTTTTATATGGTGGGCGGAGTCAGCGTTTCCGCGCGCAAAATTTACTATAAATAGGGGGAATAACGGTCGAAAGTATCTCAGTCAATCGAAGTCAGTCGGTTAGTCAAGATCAAATCTCAGTCGATCGAAGTTAGTCACTCAGTCATCGTCAAGAAGCTAACATCGAAAATTTTTACGAAAAACTTATAATTTCATTTTTGCTAATAGTAGAGGCTTTTGGCACTAAGAAATTATTTTAAAGTCGGGAATCTTTTGAGTATAGTTAACTAGGGTTTTCTGTATCAAAATTTTGCGCAACTTCAGGGTAACACAGTTCGTTCGTTTTGTTCGTCGAACTTGGGGAAACAGCCGCGTCGCGACTTTTCCAAATTATATTTTAATAAATATACACCATACGGTTAATTGTTGGGACACTAGTCTCAACAATTAATTCGAAAAGGAAAATCGTACAGCGTAAATTTCATGGTTAAAGGTAGTAGGTAGTAACTGAGATAAAAGAAGAACGTTTTGTATTGCACCAAGAGAGTGAGTATAAATAGGCAACATTTTCATGCTAGAATCTAGGTTCTAGCCACCACGAAATAAAGAAAAGTCGTACACGTTTTCAACGCGCCGCAGGTAAAGTAATTATCATTACTTCCTGCCAAGGTATTAAGCTGCGAAGGTAAAAATTGAAATAAGAATTGTCGCATCGAGGGAGCTCTGCGAAGAGAGAAGCAAGAAGTGGATCACCGGTGGACGGGGTGATCGGCCGCTTTCAGCCCAAACAGTTTTCGTGCGTGCAGGGACACCTATCTTCTCGCCGGTTTGAAAAAGTTTCGAAAGAAACTTTTGTGCTGCCGGTTTAGAGAGGTTTCGAGGTCCTAGCGGGCGCGCGATTACGACCAGGGAGGTCGAAGGCGGGAGCTGTTCATCTAGCGGTCCAGCCGGCAGAATCCGACACGAAGGACTGATAGTAGGAATTTTAATTTTACTAGTCTTTCCAAATTCGGTCGGATTCGCGAAGAAATCAACGGAGCGGGTTCTCGGGACGTCTACCGCCCTAAGTGGACTAGTAACGCTCCCTGCTAAAGCGACGAGGCCGTAGTTCGCTTCTAACTGGGTTTTCATCGAGGACTCAGAAGTGAAGCGAAATTACACTTCGACTTTGTCGCTGGGTGCAGGCTAGCCGATTGTGAGTCTACCAGTGGAACGTAGGTATGTTGCCGGCTCGCTGGTTCGTCGGGCGGTTTTTGTACAGCCGTGTAGGCTCACGGACGCTGTAAAAAGGACAGTCCCGCGAACCGAAGTTATACCTCAAGAGAGAAATAGAGATCGTGGGAGCCATAGACAGCGGGTAGTCTGAGGTGGTTTGCTTGGTCGCCAGCCAACGCTAAGCAAAACCCGGAGGGACTCGACTGAACGTCGATAAATCCCTTGCTAGGAGACCCTAGTAAGCGCTACTTAGACTATTCGTGGTCGGGGGTATGTGGAAGCAAGAATCCCAGGTATTCTCGACCGCAGTCTATCTACAAGGGCACAAAGCAGGGAAATCAACTGCAAGCTCGAAGCTACAAATAAGATTTTAAGCTAAGTACATAGATTGCACGACTATGGATCCAAGTTATCGGGTAATCGGTCAACAGAGTAATATAAGTAACCCGGCGTTACGACGTCAAGGTGCCTGTCAAGATAGGGCATCGAATGACCAACAGACCGAACCAAGACAAATAATAATAACGAATCCGATACGACGACATACCCCGATTTTCGGGTATGCTGAATACGAATCTGATTTTTTTGAAATTGATAGCTCGACTCACAGACGGACGATTTTCTTTATATCTTATACAAAAATTAGAATAGCCATGGTCATTAATACCTTACCATTTTCACGGACTCGCATGATCGTTTAGGGTGGTTAGAAACAACCCTAATACTTAAAAAATTGATAGCTCGACTCACGGACGGACGATTTTCTTTATATTTTATACAAAAATCGGAATACCCAAGGTAATTAATAACTTAGTATTTTCACGGACTC
The DNA here is from genome assembly GCA_963924545.1 of Pogonocherus hispidulus. Taxonomy (NCBI): domain Eukaryota; kingdom Metazoa; phylum Arthropoda; class Insecta; order Coleoptera; family Cerambycidae; genus Pogonocherus; species Pogonocherus hispidulus. Next base: position 56,859,866 of record OZ004699.1, on the reverse strand, counting down.
GCATGATCGTTTAGGGTGGTTAAAAACAACGCTAATACTAAAAAATTCATGGCTCGACTCACAGACGGACAATTTTCTTTATATTTTATATCAAAATCAGAATAGCCATGATCATTAATAGCTTACCATTTTCACGGACTCGCATGATAGTGTAAGGTGGTTAGAAACAACCCTAATACTTAAAAAATTCATAGCTCGACTCACAGGCGGCCGATTTTCTTTACATTTTATAAAAAAATTAGAATAGCCATGATCATTAATAGCTTACCATTTTCACGGACTCGCATGATCGTTTAGGGTGGTTAAAAACCACCCCAATACTTAAAAAATTGATAGCTCGACTCACAGACGGATGATTTTCTTTATATTTTATACAAAAATCGGAATACCCATGGTAATGAATACCTTAGCATTTTCACAGACTCCCATGATCGTGTAGGGTGGTTAGAAATAACCATAATACTTAAAAAATTCATAGCTCGACTCACAGGCCGCCGATTTTCTTTACATTTTATACAAAAATTAGAATAGCCATAATCATTAATAGCTTACCATTTTCACGGACTCGCATGATCGTTTAGGGTGGTTAAAAACCACCCCAATATTTAAAAAATTGATAGCTCGACTCACAGACGGATGATTTTCTTTATATTTTATAAAAAAATCGGAATACCCATGGTAATGAATACCTTAGCATTTTCACGGACTCCCATGATCGTGTAGGGTGGTTAGAAACAACCCTAATATTTAAAAAATTCATAGCTCGACTCACAGGCCGCCGATTTTCTTTACATTTTATAAAAAAATTAGAATAGCCATAATCATTAATAGCTTATCATTTTCACGGACTCGCATGATCGTGTAGGGTGGTTAAAAACAACCATAATACTTAAGAAAATCATAGCTCGACTCACAGGCGGGCAATTTTCTTTATATTTTATACAAAAATCGGAATACCCATGGTAATGAATACCTTACCATTTTCACGGACTCGCATGATCGTGTACGGTGGTTAGAAACAACCCTAATACTTAAAAAATTCATAGCTCAACTCACAGGCGGATTTTCTTTATATTTTATACAAAAATTAGAATAGCCATGATCATTAATAGCTTACCATTTTCACGGACTCGCATGATCGTTTAGGGTGGTTAAAAGCAACCCTAATACTTAAAAAATTCATAGCTCGACTCACAGGCGGACAATTTTCTTTATATTTTATATAAAATCAGAATAGCCATGATCATTAATAGCTTACCATTTTCACGGACTCGCATGATCGTTTAGGGTGGTTAAAAAGAACCCCAATACTTAAAAAATTGATAGCTCGATTCACAGACGGATGATTTTCTTTATATTTTATACAAAATCGGAATACCCATGGTAATTAATACCTTAGCATTCTCACGGACTCGCATGATCGTGTATGGTGGTTAGAAACAACCCTAATACTTGAAAAATTCATAGCTCGACTCACAGGCGGCCGATTTTCTTTACATTTTATACAAAAATTAGAATAGCCATGATCATTAATAGCTTACCGTTTTCACGGACTCGCATGATCGTGTAGGGTGGTTAGAAACAACCCTAATTCTTAAAAAATTCATAGCTCGACTCACAGGCGGACGATTTGCTTTATAATATATAGAATATAGATATTTGATACAAAAATCAGAATAGCCATGAATATTAACACAGTACTATTTGCAGTGACTCGCATGATCCTTTAGGGTGGTTAGAAACAACCCCAATATTTGAAAAAATCGGATCGGACTTCTCTGTCGCGGATTCGAATCCCGCTGTAACCATGGATGTTTGTGTATGTTGTGGGGGGGAGCACATTAAGGCCAAGAGGCTGCAAGTGCGGTGGTGTAAGAACCGCCTTCCTCGGAAACAGAAAAAAATAATATGGTAGGTACACTTGCATAATTTAAAGGTACATAAACTGAAATACATTTTTAGAAAAAGTTTTATTGTTTATACCATATTGTTGACAATATGGTATAAAATTGTACCAGTGAAATTCATTCCTTGCCTTCATACTTATTTAAGGCACACTGCTAATAGCAGTTTGCAATATAATTTTCAATGTTCAATTTGCTAAAACGTTTTTACGAATAAGTGACTTGTACTAATTAAAAACTGGCATATGTTCGACATAATTCACACATATTGTCGCGTATTATAAAGCCTCGCAAATTTAAACATTGTTGGTGAAAACTTCTTTGGCAATATTTACAACCAATAACGTCGTTTGGACCTTTTTGTTTAACATTTCTCCTGCATTGTAATCACAGTAAATGCATATCACGTGATTTAGCTAGTATAATTTTTTTTATATACCACCTGTAATTTTTCATGTCACGAATGTCGTTTTTATAATATGATCCAAGTGGATTTCACAAAGTAAATGTTTCATTTATTAAATCAATGTAACAGAGAATCCAGTGATTTCTGTTAATTAAAACTGGCATGAGTACATTAGGTTTTTAAGTAAAATTGTTTTTGCAAACTCTGAAGTTACATTATCGCCAATAAATATTAACGAAGATACTTCGCCAGGTGTTAGTTGATATACCTCATTATTCGTTTCTATGATTAAATTTATTGATACATCAATTATAAAGCTAGCAATCCATTGTGGAGGAGTTAGTACGAAGGCGTAGAAGGGCCACAATAAAAATAAAAATTTTAAAACTTAAAATTCTGACTTTTATCTCAGAATTCTGACTTTTATCTCAGAATTCTGACTTAGATCTCAGAATTCTGACTTTTATCTCAGAATTCTGACTTAGAACTCAGAATTCTGACTTTTATCTCAGAATTGTGAGATGAAAGATCGATTTGTATAAGAAACGCTTGGTAAAGCGCATTTTCCTATTAGTTGGCGATGTATTTGTGTCTGCAATGGATTTAGAAGTAATATGTCTATATTCTTATATATACAGGGTGTTGCATTTCGAGAGGGACAAAGCTTAATAGAAGATAGACGGTACCTAGGGTAACCACAACCACCTTTAGAAATTGCTCATTGACCATTCGTTATTAAGATACAGGGTGATTTATGATTTTCGGTCAAAACTATTTTTTATCATAACTTTGGTAGGAAACGGAATAATGGGTTCATATTTGGTAGGATTAATGCACTAACGATACTTTCATTCGTGCATGTATCAGAGAAAAAAATCCAGGTCCGGACTTAAAAAATTGTTAATTTTAAGTTTACCTCTAGAAAACATCACCCTGTATGTATTTTTTTTAAATTTCTATATGATATTCAGAAAGAACACAAAAAAGTAATCCAAAAGACCTGTTTCTTTTTTTTGTTACACTTTTATGGTTATTTAAATACGCTGTTAAATGTACAAGAAAACGGCTTCTACAATTAAATTAAGTGAAAGACACAATACATGATAAAAATAGTTGCATCACGAGAGGGACATGGCTTAGTGGGAGATAGAGGACATCTAGGGTAACCCGTATCGCCTTTAGAAATGGCTCATTGACCATTCGTTATTAAGATACAGGGTGACTTATACTTTTCAGTCAAAACTACAAAACAACTTTTTACACTTGTTTAATACAAGGAAGAAAACAACAGAACACAAACAAACTAATATCTAAATTTACTTTAAAATGGCAAATTAATTTTACAACAAATTTTCGAAGTGGCCTCCCCTAACTTCCATACATTTTCTTGCAAGTTTAGCTAGGTTTCCAATTGCTCGATGTATCATTACTGGATTATTTGGTATTTCGTCACAGGTTGTAATGATACGATGGATTAATTCTTCGCTGTTATTGATTTCTACCTTATAATCTTCGTTTTTTAAGTGGCCCCATAAAAAGTAATCACAAGGATTACAATCCGGTGACCTTGATGGCCATTCTTGTGGACCTCCATGACCAATCCATCTGTTTGGATATTCATAATTTAAATGTTCTCTAACCTGATTGATAAAATGTGGTGGAGCTCCATCATGTTGAAAGAACATGCCTCTATATGGATATTTTCTAACAGATTCGGTAAGATTATTTGAAGAAAATTTAAGTAAACATTACCATTTAACCTGTCTTCAAAAAAATGTGGCCTTATCAAATGTCGATTTACAAGCCCGACCCAAACATTTACAGAAAATCTGTGCTGCAAATGACATTGGCGTTTCGCATGGGGGTTTTGTTGTGCCCATTCATGGTCGTTTCTTGAGTTATTTACTCCACCTTTCGTAAATTGCGCCTCATCAGTAAATAAGGTTCTGTAAATGACCGGGCGGTAGTTAGATAACCAACGTGAAAAAGTCAAGCGGTGAATGCCGTCGCCTGGTTCAAGACGCTGTACCTGCTGAATGTGGTATGGATAATACCGTTCCCTTTTCAATGTTCTCCATACCTTCCAATGAGGGACATGAATGGCAGAACTAATTCTCCTTGTGCTAATCTTTGGATTTTGTTGAACAATATTTAAAATATTGTTCTGTTCTTGAATGTCTTGATGTAAATTACGCTCCACAACTTTAGAAGTAGGAAACCTTCCGTGTTGTCTTGAATACTGGAAGACCTTACTGAAAGTTTTGTAATTAGGGTGCCGGCGACCAGGCCAATTTTTATTTTTATTGTGGCCCTTCTACGCCTTCGTAGTTGGTAGAGTGCATTTGGCTGTTAGTTTTCGAAGTGTGACTGTCTCCAATGGATTTAGATAATGTTAATGTCCAAGCATTGGTATTTCGGAAACGGTAAAAGATACAACGTGGCTCAAATTAGGAAAAAGTTGCTCAATTTCATGCCGATTCAAAATATGTGAATAAGTTTAATATATTCCGGACCGTTCGGGAGTTATGCAGGAAAAAACAAAATTTGCCAGTTTCTTTTATGTCAAATAACTTTTCTTGAAATAAATGTAGACTTTTGAAATTTGGTACGTTTACATAGTTTGATGAGAGCTTTCGATTGCCGTACCAAAACATGTTCTAGGGCTACTAGTTTTTCGATAACAATATTCAACTTTTGTATTTCTTATGGGCGCCATATTGGATTTATTTTCATTAAATACAGAAAGAATTTACAAGTACGGTGATATATAATACTTGATACTTTATTCAATAAATATGGATAATACACGCGATTAACGGTAAATAGTATTTATTCACAAATAATGGACACTCATTCATTTATAGTTAATTGTTACAATGAGTATTTTGAGCTTTTTGAGGAACTAATTATTATAATAAGAAAACAATTATTTGCACTGCTTGAACAGGCTGCCTTTGATAAAAATAGTTTTGTAACTAAGATTAGCGAAAGCTTGATTGAGGATAGGTGTTCCAAGTTGAATGTAATACCCACACTTATTTAAAATATCAATCTTATTAGGAATATATGTCTGAATCTAAAAATTATAGAGTTTATAGTCTTTAAGTTTAAAAAATTCTGTGTTTTAAACAACTATGCCGCAATTATTTTCAAACGAGGAATATGCTGACATGATATTCATCTATGGTTTTTGTAATGGAAATAGTAGAGCTGCACAAAGGGAATATCAGTGACGTTTTCCTGGTCGCCGGCACCCTAATTACAAAACTTTCAGTAAGGTCTTCCAGTATTCAAGACAACACGGAAGGTTTCCTACTTCTAAAGTTGTGGAGCGTAATTTACATCAAGACATTCAAGAACAGAACAATATTTTAAATATTGTTCAACAAAATCCAAAGATTAGCACAAGGAGAATTAGTTCTGCCATTCATGTCCTTCATTGGAAGGTATGGAGAACATTGAAAAGGGAACGGTATTATCCATACCACATTCAGCAGGTACAGCGTCTTGAACCAGGCGACGGCATTCACCGCTTGACTTTTTCACGTTGGTTATCAAACTACCGCCCGGTCATTTACAGAACCTTATTTACTGATGAGGCGCAATTTACGAAAGGTGGAGTAAATAACTCAAGAAACGACCATGAATGGGCACAACAAAACCCCCATGCGAAACGCCAATGTCATTCGCAGCACAGATTTTCTGTAAATGTTTGGGTCGGGCTTGTAAATCGACATTTGATAAGGCCACATTTTTTTGAAGACAGGTTAAATGGTAATGTTTACTTAAATTTTCTTCAAATAATCTTACCGAATCTGTTAGAAAATATCCATATTAGAGGCATGTTCTTTCAACATGATGGAGCTCCACCACATTTTAGCAATCAGGTTAGAGAACATTTAAATTATGAATATCCAAACAGATGGATTGGTCATGGAGGTCCACAAGAATGGCCATCAAGGTCACCGGATTGTAATCCTTGTGATTACTTTTTATGGGGCCACTTAAAAAACGAAGATTATAAGGTAGAAATCAATAACAGGGAAGAATTAATCCATCGTATCATTACAACCTGTGACGAAATACCAAATAATCCAGCAATGATACATCGAGCAATTGAAAACCTAGCGAAACTTGCAAGAAAATGTATGGAAGTTAGGGGAGGCCACTTCGAAAATTTTTTGTAAAATTAATTTGCCATTTTAAAGTAAATTTAGATATTAGTTTGTTTGTGTTCTGTTGTTTTCTTCCTTGTATTAAACAAGTGTAAAAAGTTGTTTTGTAGTTTTGACTGAAAAGTATAAGTCACCCTGTATCTTAATAACGAATGGTCAATGAGCCATTTCTAAAGGCGATACGGGTTACCCTAGATGTCCTCTATCTCCCACTAAGCCATGTCCCTCTCGTGATGCAACTATTTTTATCATGTATTGTGTCTTTCACTTAATTTAATTGTAGAAGCCGTATTCTTGTACATTTAACAGCGTATTTAAATAACCACCAAAGTGTAACAAAAAAAAGAAACAGGTCTTTTGGATTACTTTTTTGTATTCTTTCCGAATATCGTATAGAAATTTAAAAAAAATACATACAGGGTGATGTTTTTTAGAGGTAAACTTAAAATTAACAATTTTTTAAGACCGGACCTGGATTTCTTTCCTATCATACATGCACGAATGAAAGTATCGTTAGTGCATTAATCCTACCAAATATGAACCCATTATTCCGTTTCCTACCAAAGTTATGATAAAAAATAGTTTTGACCGAAAATCATAAATCACCCTGTATCTTAATAACGAATGGTCAATGAGCAATTTCAAAAGGTGGTTGTGGTTACCCTAGGTACCCTCTATCTTCCATTAAGCTTTGTCCCTCTCGAAATGCAACACCCTGTATATATAGGTATATAGACATATTACTTCAAAATCCATTGCAGACACTAATACATCGCCAACTAATAGGAAAATGCGCTTTACCAAGCGTTTCTTATACAAATCGATCTTTCATCTCACAATTCTGAGATAAAAGTCAGAATTCTGAGTTCTAAGTCAGAATTCTGAGATCTAAGTCAGAATTCTGAGTTCTAAGTCAGAATTCTGAGATAAAAGTCAGAATTCTGAGTTTTAGGTCAGAATTCTGAGTTTTAAGTCAGAATTCTGAGTTTTAAGTCAGAATTCTGAGATAAAACTCAGAATTCTGAGTTTTAAGTCAGAATTCTGAGATAAAAGTCAGAATTATGAGATAAAAGTCAGAATTCTGAGATAAAAGTCAGAATTCTGAGATAAAACTCAGAATTGTAAGTTTTAAAATTTTTATTTTTATTGTGGCCCTTCTACGCCTTCGTACTTCTACGCCTTCGTAAGTTAGGGACAGAAAATCCGATATTAGTATTTCCTTTACAGGACAGTATAGGATGTTTTCAAACATACATACCGTATATCCCTTTTTAGACGAAAGTGTGGTGTAGTACAATATGACGTTGACTAAACCGTTGTGCACATCTTAAAAATTGTGCACAACACAAGTGAATTGTTGACTTTGTTTTAGGGATTCTTAAATCGTTACTAGTGCTCACTTCCATACAGACTTTTAAATAATCTACAAGGGTTTGATTAAGTATTAAATGATTCTAAGACGGCGTGTATAATAGCAAAGGAAAAGTCGGTTTCCTGCTTTGGAAATTGATTTAGAATTATTATGTTCTCTGGTAATTATATCGAAGATATCTATTACTCGCTTACTACTTTGGACCCTTATACAAAAAAATTATTTTCATTCGTTTTAAAGGTTTGCGCACCAGGCCACCTGTAGCATCGAAATGCAGCAGTGGTATACCTTTGCCACTGATTTCCTTTAGCGCTATGCCTATTTGCTCCACACTGTAAAGTTTAACCGTAAATGGAAAACTTATTTCTCTGATGTATTCGTTGTGATCCATCTGCATGGCAATGAAATCTAATATATCGGTTTCACGTCTGTCCCACTTTGCCTTTCCCTCACATCTTATTTTTCTTCAACAAATCACAATCAGATTTAATCCCCTGTAAATTTCCACTTTTAATAAGCCTCTTATTCGCTTTAAAATGCTTTTAGATTTGAAAAAACTTGGTTTACAGTTTTGTAGTTCACTTTTAGCAATAGGTATATCTTTCAATTCCTTTTACAAACGATGTTAAATTTTCCCTATAGTTATAATTAATTGTTGAACTACAAACTTCCACGCACTGGTTTTGTACAAGTAACAAGAATTTTTTGCATTTCGCATGCTTGCATTGTGCATAAATTTTTACATTATTTTTCAGGTACCTAACAAATTTTATGATAACAATGCAGGAATTATTTTTACATGTTTGTTTATTCTAATTTTTATAACATATGGGTAAGCTTCCCATTTTTAAGCAAAATGTTCCAAATATTTGATTCTAATATGAACTTTCCCTCTACTGTTTTGCAATCTTTGTAATTATACATCGACAAATCGTACCCAACGTTAATGCAATTAAGGGGCAACGTATCGCTCTCAGAACCTATTGGTGATACATTTTTTATGGGACCTGGGACGGAACAACTTTCGTTCGTACATTGGAAATAGAAAATTCTTCACAATCTTGTGAATATGTGTCCGATGCTATATCCGTAGTTGGGGGCGAAATTTTAGGCCCAAAAGATTGACTATCATTCGCACAAATTTTCGCATCATTACCAAAAACGTCGTCAGCGCTACAATTACTGTTACTATTCGATGGTAAATTCATCACTGGTGTTGAACTTACAGCTTGACAAAAGGTCATATCAGACAGATTACCTACTGCCGGTAAGCTACTGTTGCCCGCAACGGCCGCGCTTAATTCGGCTGGTGCTAATTGATTTTTTAAATAATCTTCGTGTCTATGAATGTATTTATAAACGTTAGATGGGTAAGAATTCTCAATATTAAACGATTGTTTTAACTGAATGCATATTTCTTTATAGAAATAATCATTTTGCTTTATTGTGGTTAATTCATCAAAGCAGCAAAAAGGCCGTATCGAACGAATGCAATTAATAATGGCCTCCATTATCGAAGCCGGTGTATGCTTCTTCTTATATAATATTGTTGGTTTTGCGACAATATAAAATAAAAAACGTAACACTACATTAGATGTAGGTAAGTACTATGTAAAACCTATTGCGCACGCAAAAAAATAAACAAAATTCTTGATGTGGAAACTCAACTAGGTATTTAATTGAAATGAATACCTACGTATTATTGTACCAAAAACTGCGGTATATAATATTGTTTCCCTATAAATAACGTTAATTTAGCAGTAATTAAATTAAGAGGAAAATTTGTAAATAAAAAATAAACTTAAATTCAATCAGAATATTAGATTATCAACTTCAAAACGTTTTTACAAATAAATAAAAATAAATAAAAATTTTCTCTTGTATTTAAACTTCTTCATGATAATTTGTCACAAGTTATTTTATTTGTGGGTTTAGACATTATTGTTTGAATAATTGGCAATGCTTTACAAAAATGATGACAAATAAAAAAGATGTCTGTCAGGACTATTTATCGATTGTTTCATACAAATCGATTTTTTTCACTGAAAAATCTCTCCAAACTTAAAACAAGTTATTCTAAATATTATCAAATAAGGAGAAATTTTAATTTCTTTAATTTACATTTTTTCTTTAGCTTTTTGTTTTCATATTAATTGTACATTTTTTTATTTAGGAAATACGTGTTTAAATTCGATATAGACAAAATATAGATCAATATAGATAGAGATATAATATAGAAATAGGTTTCGGTTTCTGCTTTTTCTTTTTAACCTCACTAAATTAAATAATTGGACTAAAAGTTTAGTCGCCACGTTGGGTATCAGGTACAGGTAATACCTGTTCTCTAAAATACTTTGGAAATTTATTCAATAGCTTTGTATAACCTTACTTAGTTCTGCTACATGTGCATACTTCACATTATCATAATTAGATTACTATTACCTGCTTACACCTACTTCGATGTAATTCAGGTTATAAATGAGTACCTATATTCTACAGTTATGCTAGGACATATCAGTTTTTAAATTTGTAAGCCTAAAGAAATAGAAGAAACATCAAGTAAAGGCACAATGGAAGACAGTAACTTTGTAAATTTTCACGACAGATTTTTTATTTTCTTGTGTGAAAACATTGAAGTTCATTTTTAAATCGAATAGAGGCATTTTATTGGTAAGAAGATACTAAGAGATTTCATACCGTTTAATTAAAGGAAATTTCAAAATACCAAAAATATAGTAAAATTTACTCCATTTTTGCAACATATGTGAAATATATTAAATATTTGTTTGCAGATGCCCATATACTCCCTTAGATACTATAAATTAAATAAAGTAGATACTGAAATGGGATGGTTCTTTACGAAACATCGTGAACATAATTGTTTTGAAAAAGAACATAGTCTCATCTACATGTTTCAAGAAAAATATAGAAAACAATTCATATACTAGTATTTCGGCTTGTTAGGCCTTTCTCAATAGAGTAAATGTCTATTACTAGTCAGTAATAGAATTTTAATCTATTGGAAAATGCCTAACAGTCCGAAATACTAGTAGGTACATAGAGTGTTTTCTATATATTTCTGGAAACATCTAAATGAGAACTGTGTTTCTTTTCAAAACAATTATTATAAATTAAAGAAAAATTCTGATTTATAAAGTAAATTCTATTAATCGTTTTGTAAAAATTGTGTATATTATGGTAAGTTAAATATTCATAAAAAAAATATAATAATGTAAAAATTAATACCCATATAATACTTATTAAAATATAAGTTACATATAAATAGTTACAGACGATATACTTACTGAATAGTATTTTGTTCATAATTCTAATCATTGTTTTGTCATAATTTACTGATTGGTATTAATTGAGAAGGCAAATAATATACAAAATATTTATTTATTTGTCAAATTTAATATATTTTATTTTATTTTTATTTTATTTTAGTATACACCATCCAACAGTACTTAAACCAATTATTGAATGGGAAAAATATCACAAAATATAAAATACATCATTTATCAATAAAATTACCATTAAAATTATATATAACAGAAAATAACTGAATTTACAAAATCGCAAATATATAACGGACTAAGGAAACACTTTTTTCAGAGAATTGTAGGAACAGTTGGAAATATCAACGCTGTTCTGCAAGCTGTTGCAATTGTTACACATAAAATATAACGGCGAATATTTAAGAATATTAGTGCGTGGCGTAGGAAGGTAAAAAGTATCATAGGAGCGCGTTGCTAGCGTAGGAACGTGAAATCTCAGGTTTGCAAGTATCTGAGGACAATCAATTTTGTTATTTAAGATTTTATTCAGAAAAATTAATGATTGAGATTTCCTGCGATTTTCAAGGCTCAGAACAGAAAATCTATTCAGCAGATCATTTTGAGGTGTTCCAATTGGAGGGTATTGACCATCCACTTTAAAAGCAACAAACTTTAGAAAACGCCTCTGAATATTTTCCAGACTTACTGTATACGTGTCGTATCCAGGTTGCCATACTAAGGAGGAATATTCAAGTTTGGATTTAACAAGTGCATTAAATAACAACATCAAAGTAGATATATCACTGAACCCCTAAGCATTGCGAATAACAAAGCCCAAACTCTTATAAGAAGTTTTGACAACTTCATTCACGTGCAAATTGAAAGTCAATTTACTGTCAAATATTACTCCCAAATCTTTAATGAAGTCGGGGCGATTCAATGGTGTGCTGTCAATAGTGTAATTGTAGAGAATCGGATAGACTTTTGTCGTAAATGTCATAACATTGCATTTAGCAATATTCAAGGGAAGATTGTTTCTAGTGCACCAGATATTAATTTTATCAAGGCATTTGTAACGCAATCTGAACTAGTGTGTATAGCACTGTAAATTTTGACATCATCAGCATACAACAGATAAGATACATTGATATCCCTGATTATGTCATTCAAAAACACCACAAAAAAGAGTGGGCCAAGAATCGAACCCTGGGGCACTCCAGATGTTACTAAAAATTGATCAGATACAAAACCGCGACATTCAACATACTGTCTTCTATCAGTCAAGTAAGATTGGAAAAACTTCACAAGTGGAGTGTATACTCCTGCCTGTTCGAGTTTTTTAAGAAGAATACAATGATCTAGCCTGTCGAACGCTTTCGAAAAATCTGTATATATAACATCCACCTGAGTGTTATTGTCCATACATTGTGCAATAAATTGAGTGATACAAAATAAACTCGTTGTTGTTGATCTATTTGCCATGAAACCATGTTGATGAATAGATATTTGTCCTTGAAAGTGTGGATATAATCTATCGTGCAATGCAATTTCCATAACCTTCGCAAAGTTATTTATTATGGTAATCGGCCTATAGTTTTCAATATTGCCTTTATCTCCTTTCTTAAATACGGGGCAAATTCGAGAGCTCTTCCAAACATTTGGGAGCAAACAAGTACGTAGCGCCAAATTAAATAAAACAGTAAGAGGCACAGCCAGAGCATGAGCACAATCCCGAATAATAAAAGCAGGAATATTATCAGGACCTTTGGTATGTTTGGGCTTTAGTTTCAAGAGAGCACGAATAACATCATTATCATTAAATTGTGAAAAGTGCAAATACTGACTACCAATCACTGATTCGTTTGATATGTGATTTGATACCGTTGGCTTTATTTAAGTTGAATTGAAATAGTTACCAAAACTATTAACAACATCCTGCATAGTATGTAAAATTTCCCCATTATACGTTATACTATTGGGAATATCAGAAGTAGAACTTTTTGACTTAATATAGCCCCAAAAAGATTTAACATCTCTTTTTATGTTATCCTGTAAATGTTGCCAATAGTTTTTCTGAGCAAGGCTAATGTCTTTGTTTAGTTGGTCTCTAATACCTTTAAATTCATTATATACAGCAAAATCACCTGTTATTTTATAGCGTCTTAGCAGCGAAGATTTTTTCTTTAAATTTTTTATTATGGCACCGTTAAACCATAGAGGATATTTATTTTTACTACTGCGAGGAATATATTTAGGTACATACATATCAAGTATATCATAAAACTTAATATAAAATGCATCACTCGCTAGATTTATATCATCAAAATTACTTATGGCGGACCAATCACAGTTTAAGATTGCTTCATATAGTAAAAAGTATATATATATAAATAATAATAAGAAATATATAAAAATTATATCTGGGTGAGTATTCAAATCTACAAATTGCAATGAACCTAGTGGAAATTAATTGGCTTTAATCCACCAGGAACTACTGACATTAGCTCCGGCTTAGCTTGTCGGTTAGGTGTCGGTTCGTAGGAAGAAAAAATGTTATTTTAAGTTATCCTGTTGGAGCGCCAGGATAATTTTAAATAAACGATAATAAATAATATGAGTTAATATAAAATAATGAATGTTTGATGAAATTAAACAAGTCGATTAAAATAATTGTATATTACAGTTAAAAATAATGATGCAGGATATGTACAATTAATGTCATGAATGTTTAAAGAATAATGATCATATATTAAATATTGATTAAACTACTATATTTGTGGTTGTTACCACGCAACAATGACTTTACAAAAAACTTGCTGGTAGCAGATATTGATTTGGTTTACACAAAAACAAATATATTCCTCTGGCCTCGAAGAAATCAGATTAACTCTCACCAAAATATATCCTTAACAATGGTAGATCAGGACTCTCCAAAGTGCAACCGTTATGCACCTACTGAAGTCTGCAACCAAAATAGATGGCTAGCTAGCGTTTGGTTGGTATGTTCTGAGACGTTGGATGTCAGCAACTTTGTCCTTTTCCAGTTTCTAGTGGTGGAGTTAAAATTTCTGAAGATTCCTCTCTTCCAGTAAGCCAAAATGTTCTCATGAAATATAGTAAATGTGTTAAACCAAAATCATAGAATAAATACAAACTCTACTTTAACAAAGTAGAATCTCAGTAGACAATCTTGCTGTGATAACAAACACAACTATGATACTAAAAATTTAAATTAGGTAATGAAAACAATTAAATAAAATAAAAGACAAACAGGAATCACCCTGTATAATTTGCAATAAAATTATCCAAAATTTGCAAATGAAATAATAATAGTTTAATAATAGTAAATAACAAATATACTATGTAGTTAATTAAATACAGGAACTGTTAATTAGTTCCTAAAAGAATTTATGAGGAATTATTTCTTTTACTTATGAAAAAAATTACAATGTGAACAAAAACCTATTAGTGACCTTGCTGGCTGAAAAGGAAATATATAAACATTCACTAACTGCTGGGTTATAAATTAATTATTGTAAATGATTGAATATTAACAGATTGTTAAATATTAACAAAAATAAATATTAAAATTGCCTAAACTTTAAACAAATATATTTTACATCTATGCAATTTTAATTAATGGAAATATAAATCAAATTAATGACTTTGTGCTACTTGATCAGGAGAGATACTTGTTGATAAAAAAATATTAAACATGAAATTATTTGGGGTTTATTACCTTAGCCTATACTCAGTAAAAAAAAATATAATCTATCTCCAATCAGAGATATAACTAACTGACTTTGAATCCCTTTAATATCACAAATAGACTAACAATTGCCCCGAGTTATAGATTTTCCTGCAAAGCTGGTTAAATAACCTTAATAATAAAAAAATCAACCCCAAAAGGTCAACTGCCTTGTAGTCTTAAACTTGATTTGAACTCCAAAATTACCACAAAATGGTAGTCATAAAGACATGAATTCGAAACGAAATTACAGCGATATTTAGTAATTCAAAGTACTAATATAATATAAATAGAAGGCATCAATCAGACGCCTTAAAAAACTGAAGCCAACACGTGGCTTTGAACCTTAATAAAAAACCCTACACGAATCCGTGTGTAAAAGTAGAAAAATACCAAATATAATTACTGAGTAACACTATGCCCTGAATAAACCTAAACTTATTTACTGACTACAGAAGGTAATATAAAAGCAGATCCAAAAAAATTCTGGAGTTTATCAACAACAAAAAAGGCACTAGTAGGATTCCCGATACAATGCACTACACTGACAACAATTCACTCAATAACCCCGCTGACATCGTCGAGTCCTTTAAGCATTATTTTGAGAGTGTTCTGATTCGATCAGGTGCCACAGATTTTGAAAATATTAGCAAAAACATGGATGTTAACCTGCCCTCAGTAAATATCAACTATTTATCTTGTGATGAAATAATAACATCAGCAAAAAAACTCAAGGACAAATTAACTTGCGGTCCGGACTTGATTCCTAGTTTCTTTGTTAAGGATTGTTGTCACGTGTTAGCGCAACCATTAGCCACATTGTTTAATCTGCTACTTAAACAGGGCAGTTTTCCTGATGTTTGGAAAGTAGCAAGTGTCTGTCCCATTCTTAAGAATGGTGATCCAGTTGATATAACTAACTATAGACCCATCACTTTATTGTGCAATTTTGCGAAGGTTTTTGAGATGTCCCTATACAGTCGAATTTATCCTCTTTTTAAAAATATTATATCACCTGTACAGCATGGTTTCATGGAAAAAAGATCAACTAACACAAATCTTGTTTGCTTTAACCAGTTTATTTCTAATGTCATTGATCATCACGGTCAGGTGGATGTATTGTATACCGATTTCTCGAAGGCCTTCGATAGGATTGATCATAACATACTTTTGCATAAACTTAAGAATTACGGATTTTGCGATAACTTACTAAAGCTCTTTTCGTCTTATTTATCATGTCGTTTCCATTATGTCACATATAGTGGATACAACTCGAGTCACTACCTTATTACTTCTGGAGTACCTCAGGGCTCTAATTTGGGTCCTCTACTATTCTCTATTTTTATTAACGACATTACTACTCTTCTCAATTGCAATCAGTTAATCTATGCGGACGAATTAAAACTGTATTTTTCTATATCGAGTAAAGATGATTGTGCTTTTCTTCAAAATGATTTGAATGCGGTTGCGAGATGGTGTGATCTGAATAACTTACATTTAAATATGTCGAAGTGTAAAGTAATTTCTTTTACACGTAAATTGAATCCTATACTTTTCAACTATGAAATTAACTCAGACTTCTTGATACGTGCAAAGTCCATCAAGGATTTGGGTGTTTACTTTGACGATAGGTTAACATTTTCGGAGCACATACAACGTATAGTTTCTTCTTCTCTTAGGATGTTAGGTTTTGTGATAAGGCAAGGTCGTGATTTCCTCGGTAATGATGTACTGTTCAGGTTATTTTATGCATATGTCCGCTCCAAGTTAGAGTATTGTTCACTTATTTGGAATCCTATGTATAATGTTCATATCAATCTCATCGAGTCGGTTCAAAAAAGGTTTTTAAAATTCCTCACGTTTCGTTCAGACAGAAGATATCCTGCAAGAGGCTGCGACTATAAACTTTTGTTAACTCGTTTTAATTTTGACTCACTACAATTTAGAAGATACTTCCACAGTCTGAAATTTTTACACGCACTCTTGCATAACCATATCGACTGTCCTGATATATTAAGCCAGTTAAATTTTCTAGCAGTTAGATCAGCCAGTCGTGCTCCACTAACATTTTATTGTTCTGCTGTCGACACTAATCTTGGATTAAAGTCTCCCATTAGCGTTATGACACGTAGCTATAATGGCATTTGTAACTCCTGTGATGTCTTTAACTGTAATGTAAAAAGTTTACATAATGTTTTTAGAAGCGTTAGTCAACTTTAAATTTTGATACTTTAATTAAATCGAATTTGAGCACTTACTTGTATATACATGTTTTTTTTTGTTGTGGTTTAAGTCACACTGTAGGTTTGCATACACGTATTTTTTTTTCACTTTTGATCTTTTCATGTTCTTTTATATTATACTTTGTTCTGTAATTGGTGTTTACACTGTTGGACAAATAAAATTATTATTATTATTATTATTATTATTATTATTATTATTATAAACCACAAATATAATAATAGCAAATAATAAATAAATTAATCAATATATAGAAAATGAAATTCAATAACAGAAGTAACTCACCTGCTGATTTACACCGAAAAAGCCCTGAAATTCGTCTCTCCTGTCAATTTATGGAGTTCCCCTTCTCTGTTGCAAGAGTACCATGCGACACCAATGTTTTAAAGTATCATCCGCAACTAGTAATACGGAGGTGGAGTCATGGTTGCATATGAGTGACTAGCAATAAACCACGTTGCGTAAATTGTTAAAATTTTCGCTACAAAATTTATAAAAATAAAACAAACATAATATAATAAATAACCATACAAAATATATTACATCTATGTATAGTAGCTAAGCATTCTACTTATTGTCTTAGGCAAACAGTTTTTTTCAGTTGAGGAAAACCTCAACTTCTTCCATCCTATGGAATTTTCTTCGCCTGCGCCCTTGTCCTAAAGATTATATTGATAGCTTTCTGTTCTGAAAGAGAAGAGAGATTCGAGATTTAATAATGATCAAGATTTAAAAATTATATTTATAAATTCCTTGTGGATGTGGTAAATATTAGGTATATTCTTTAGACATTTAGGCCCAGTCTTTTCACCTCCCATAAAGTTCCAGATAATTATTTGGCAGATTAGAATGTGACATTTCGGAATTTCAGTTTTCACAGTCTAATCTGCCAAACACTTAATGGGAGGTGGTAAGACTGGGAGGTCCGCGAACATAAAAATTATGCAAGTTGATAAGTTTACATTAGTAAAACATGTAAGGGACAAATATCAACGGATTGATTGGAGACGGGCTAAAATTTTAAAAAATTTTATGAAAAGAAAATGCTTTTATTAAACTTAATGGTGATAACTGTATCTCGTCAGAAACAATATTCTACTATGAAACGTGGCTTCCTCTATTCCAGATGGATGTTACGAGTGGAAAATTAATAATAACAGAGTAATCAATGCATACGATGACATTTTAAATTTAAAATGTTTGTGACAATTTTTGATCGTACAAACTTTTTACTGACGACAAGTCAGGATCGACTAGAAACGTTGTTGATAGACCGATAATTCATTAAATAGAAAAATTAGATATTACCTCTGAATTATTCTCCCAAAAATTGATATAAAGTAAGATAGTTTCGCTTCTCTGTATCTTTTAAATTGAGTGGGATATAAAGAACCGCCAGAAAACGTAAAAAGCTAATTTCTTTACAAAAAGGTACAGAATCAGAGACACCTTTCAGTCCCATCAAAAAACTGCACCAATCTATTATTACATCTAATATATTTAGACGTAAATATTGTCCAAATTCAAATTCCAGTTGATTAAAGTCCACGATCGAACTTTCGATCCATAGAATCCGATAGATTCCATGTCGAAGGAAAAACCGCAAACTTCTGTGGCTCAGATGGGACGTGAGTGGAAGCTACGTGCAAACAAAAACAAGTAAAGTGATTTTCTTTGCTGGATATTTTCAGGAGTTCGGGGGACAGTTGGTTTATAAATCTCCAGTCCGGCGATATAGACCCTGAAGAGGGGCCAATTTCGAAAATATGTATCTCTAAAGTAAAAAGGTACAAAAAAACAAAATTTATTGTTAAATTGTCTTTGTGTTGGTCAAACGGCCCCTTGATAAAAATTAGCAGGATATATTTAAGGATTTATTAGCATTTTCTTATAATTTTTATTTAAAAATGGTCATACTTGTTACTTGTAATAATATACTTACCTAATTGTGGCAAATTAAGTACCACTGATAATTAATTTGACAAACATTTATTTTTATTTTTATCCAATAAAAATATTTAGTATTAGACCTATAATTATATCTAAAAGCTTTTATTACTTTCCTAGGATCAGGTGTATATACCTACATTTAACTAGGTAGTAAAACTTTGCTCCTTCCTGGAAGATAATTAGGGTATTAAAGGATTAAATAATATTCAACTACCTAGTAAAGCTTAACAATAGTTTCTGTTACCATGACAATTTTACCATGTTTTAGATTTGGTAAAATAGTCAAAGTTTTGACTTCATCCAAAGTACAAAAAAAAATTTTCATATAATGTACAGGGTGATCTATTAGTTATGATATAATTTATGATGAGATATCAGTTAAAGTATTCTATTTTTAATTGATTCATTTAAATACTTAGGCATGACTTTAAATTTGTACTTTGAATTAACCTCAAACTTCATTCTAAATTAGTGCAAATCATAGAGTAAGTTTGGTTACTTTATGGTGTAGATAATTATAGTAAGCTTCGAATCCATACAAAATGATTAAAAATTCGTCAAAGTTGAATATAATTAATATTTTCAAACTTACATTGGCATATATGTATAACTACACTCTGACAGTAGGGCATTCTTAAAAAAATGCTAAAAATATTTTTTGCTGCAAGTTTCATTGCGAGTTTAAAACGGAAAATTTTAAGTAACTGACAAAAAATTAAACATTTCTCTTATTATTACTCGTATAATAGGTATAATTTGACTTTAAGATATTATTTTGTTAGGAAAGGACATGACATGATTTCATAAAATTTCAATTTAGTCCATAATGGCGTGTTGTGTGAAAAAAAGTAATTTATGGTGTCCATTATTCAGTGGAGTTTGTCATTTTCGAAAAATGATACATTTTTCTGTTCTCTCCTGGCCAACATGTCGAACTTAGGGTACCTAATTTTGGTGCCAGAAAAAGAATCCGCGTATGAGATTTACTATAAGAGCAAGATTGAAGACTGTCAAATGTCTTATACAGACAGCCTCGTTCCACCGTATATAGTATGTCCAAGATAAAGATGGGATAGCATTGGGATCTTGGAAACGCTAAAAGTTACAAAGTTGGTTAAATTATGGAAAAGTTGAGCAGTTTGACCTTTTTACATGGACTTTGCAAAAATAAGTTATCTTTTTTTGATTTCGAAATATTTGGAAAAACATTTTTTTTGCGATATTTGTTTATATTTATTACTTAAAGAAAATATTTAGTTACATTGTTGATAAACGCAATATTGATAATACTTAGTTAACAACAAAAATTTAATGAAAAGAAAATGCTTTTATTAAACTTAATGGTGATAACTGTATCTCGTCAGAAACAATATTCTACTATAAAACGTGGCTTCCTCTATTCCAGATGGATGTTACGAGTGGAAAATTAATAATAACAGAGTAATCAATGCATACGATGACATTTTAAATTTAAAATGTTTGTGACAATTTTTGATCGTACAAACTTTTTACTGACGACAAGTCAGGATCGACTAGAAACGTTGTTGATAGACCGATAATTCATTAAATAGAAAAATTAGATATTACCTCTGAATTATTCTCCCAAAAATTGATATAAAGTAAGATAGTTTCGCTTCTCTGTATCTTTTAAATTGAGTGGGATATAAAGAACCGCCAGAAAACGTAAAAAGCTAATTTCTTTACAAAAAGGTACAGAATCAGAGACACCTTTCAGTTCCATCAAAAAACTGCACCAATCTATTATTACATCTAATATATTTAGACGTAAATATTGTCCAAATTCAAATTCCAGTTGATTAAAGTCCACGATCGAACTTTCGATCCATAGAATCCGATAGATTCCATGTCGAAGGAAAAACCGCAAACTTCTGTGGCTCAGATGGGACGTGAGTGGAAGCTACGTGCAAACAAAAACAAGTAAAGTGATTTTCTTTGCTGGATATTTTCAGGAGTTCGGGGGACAGTTGGTTTATAAATCTCCAGTCCGGCGATATAGACCCTGAAGAGGGGCCAATTTCGAAAATATGTATCTCTAAAGTAAAAAGGTACAAAAAAACAAAATTTATTGTTAAATTGTCTTTGTGTTGGTCAAACGGCCCCTTGATAAAAATTAGCAGGATATATTTAAGGATTTATTAGCATTTTCTTATAATTTTTATTTAAAAATGGCCATACTTGTTACTTGTAATAATATACTTACCTAATTGTGGCAAATTAAGTACCACTGATAATTAATTTGACAAACATTTATTTTTATTTTTATCCAATAAAAATATGTAGTATTAGACCTATAATTATATCTAAAAGCTTTTATTACTTTCCTAGGATCAGGTGTATATACCTACATTTAACTAGGTAGTAAAACTTTGCTCCTTCCTGGAAGATAATTAGGGTATTAAAGGATTAAATAATATTCAACTACCTAGTAAAGCTTAACAATAGTTTCTGTTACCATGACAATTTTACCATGTTTTAGATTTGGTAAAATAGTTAAAGTTTTGACTTCATCCAAAGTACAAAAAAAAATTTTCATATAATGTACAGGGTGATCTATTAGTTATGATATAATTTATGATGAGATATCAGTTAAAGTATTCTATTTTTAATTGATACATTTAAATACTTAGGCATGACTTTAAATTTGCACTTTGAATTAACCTCAAACTTCATTCTAAATTAGTGCAAATCATAGAGTAAGTTTGGTTACTTTATGGTGTAGATAATTATAGTAAGCTTCGAATCCATACAAAATGATTAAAAATTCGTCAAAGTTGAATATAATTAATATTTTCAAACTTACATTGGCATATATGTATAACTACACTCTGACAGTAGGGCATTCTTAAAAAAATGCTAAAAATATTTTTTGCTGCAAGTTTCATTGCGAGTTTAAAACGGAAAATTTTTTATAAGTAACTGACAAAAAATTAAACATTTCTCTTATTATTACTCGTATAATAGGTATAATTTGACTTTAAGATATTATTTTGTTAGGAAAGGACATGACATGATTTCATAAAATTTCAATTTAGTCCGTAATGGCGTGTTGTGTGAAAAAAAGTAATTTATGGTGTCCATTATTCAGTGGAGTTTGTCATTTTCGAAAAATGATACATTTTTCTGTTCTCTCCTGGCCAACATGTCGAACTTAGGGTACCTAATTCTGGTGCCAGAAAAAGAATCCGCGTATGAGATTTACTATAAGAGCAAGATTGAAGACTGTCAAATGTCTTATACAGACAGCCTCGTTCCACCGTATATAGTATGTCCAAGATAAAGATGGGATAGCATTGGGATCTTGGAAACGCTAAAAGTTACAAAGTTGGTTAAATTATGGAAAAGTTGAGCAGTTTGACCTTTTTACATGGACTTTGCAAAAATAAGTTATCTTTTTTTGATTTCGAAATATTTGGAAAAACATTTTTTTTGCGATATTTGTTTATATTTATTACTTAAAGAAAATATTTAGTTACATTGTTGATAAACGCAATATTGATAATACTTAGTTAACAACAAGAGTAGGTTCCGAAGGGTAAGTTTTATTTTTGTTATACATAATTTTTATAAACATTTTTTGTACTACTTCTAGCCTCTTTATGTGATTCTCATATGCTCCTCCCCAACCAGAAACTGCGTATCTAATATGAGATTGTACAAGAGAGTAATATATCATTTTCATTTGTTCTATGTTCAGGAGTTTTTTTAACTGTTTGAATCTGTGGAGGATTGATCTTAATTTTTTTATTAAAGTGTTAATGTGAACGTCCCACCTTAAAAATCTATCTACCACTACACCTAGATATTTTATATTTTCAGCTTCTTCAATCTTAACAACGTCATTATTTATTTTTAGTTCAAGGTGTTTATATTACGGTCTTCGTGCAACAACTAAACCCAATATATTTAGTTTTCTCGAAATATACAGTTAATGACATTTCATTAAGCCATGATTGAATTAATTTTAGGTCTTTTTCTGCTATTTCCTTTGCCTCTTTCCAAGAGCCAGCTTCATACAGTATAACAGTGTCATCTGCGAAAGAAAACACTATGCCCTGAGATTGTATTTCTAGGAGACCATTTATATAGAATGAAAATAAGACAGGACCCAATACAGTACCCTGCGGAACACCAAATTCTATTTGTCTCTCATCACTAAAAATATTATCTATCTTCACAAGCTGAGTTCGATTAGTCAAATATGATTTTATTAAATCCAACGTAACGCCTCTGAAACCAAGGTCCCCGGCACAGTCGATCAGCAATTTGTGATCGACCGTGTCGAAAGCCTTGGCTAAATCGAGAAATACACCAATTACAGCCTTATGCTCATCCAACTTTCTATGAATATTATTAGTCAAAAAAACCACAGAATCCTCTGTAGATACTCCTGTTTAAAACCAAATTGTCTATCGGATAATAATTTGTATTTGTCTATGATATAACTCTTGTTTTTATAATTTTCTCTATTACCTTTGCAATGCTTGAAATGAGCGAAATTGGTCTATAATTTGAGACATCAAAAACATCACCTTTCTTATATAGTTGCTTTATCAATCCTAATTTTAGACTGCTTGGAAAATAACCGACTTGAAAAACTTTATTTATTATAAAAGTTAGAGGATATTTTATATAACATGACAATAATTTTAAGATCTCACCAGTTACAGCATCTAATCCTGGGGCTTTATGCGACTTTAATTCTCTGATTGTGTTTTCTACTTCAGTTTCATTTATTGGATTAAAAAATAGAGTATTTTCATTTATATTTCTATCTATAACTGAAGTCGTAGGCTTTGATATGGCAAGTGCAAAATTTCTACCTACCTCACTAAAATATTTATTAAATGTATTTGCCATTATCTTTTGGTCAGTTGTAATTTTGTTATTACAGTTTAAATGTTTTATTGATATGTGTTCTTTCTTATTATTGTTAGTATACTTGTTTATTGTGTCCCATAATCTTTTACTATCATTTTTATTTTCTTCTAATTCTTTTTTAAAGTAGTCTAACTAGTTTATATACACGTTTTTTTTCTTTGTTAGTAACATCATTTACAAATTGTTTGTACAGGTTTTGTTTCGTTTGACACGATTTCATTAATGCTGTTGTTATCCAGGGCTGTCTCCTCTTCAATTTAGAGTTTAAAATAACTTTTTATTAGAGTGTTTCATAGCATCCTGAATAATATCTATTAAGCTATCAATTGCAATATCTAGATTATTTGAACTATAGATTGTTTGCCATGTCTGATTTTTTATTATGTTTTTTAAGTTTCTTTCATTTAATTTACTGATTCGTTTTACCTGAAACGGAAAAAAATTTCCGTTTCAGGTAAAACTCGGTATGGCTGTTCAATTTCAAGAAGGGCTATAATTGAAAAATGGTCTGTTATATCGGTTCTGTGTATGAACGATTTACATTTATTAATGACCTTTTTATTTACAAAAATATTGTCAATGCTTGATTTTGACCCATTATGTATTCTTGTATAACCATTTATCTCGCCATTTATTAAAGATTTGTAACCAAGTTCACTTAATAAATTTAAATATTTTTGACAATATTGTTTTTGCGATGTTTTTTTATGTCCAAATTTGTATCACCAACAATAAAATGTAAACTTCAATAGAATACCATCATGTTAAGCTCAAAAAGTGACAATGGAACAGTATTTTTTATTTTTGGTAGCTGTTAAAATAACGCCAGAAATAAATAAAAACCAATATCGCAAAAAACATGTTTTCCCAAATATTTCGAAATAAAAAAAAAGATAACTTATTTTTGCATGTCCATGTAAAAGATATTCGAACTGCTCAACTTTTTCATAATTTAACCAACTTTGTATCTCTTACCGTTTCCAAGATCCCAATGCTATCCCATCTTTATCTTGGACACACTGTATAGTCGGCAAGATCCATCCATCCATATATTATTAAAACGCGCTTGTCTCGCTCTAAATTCCGTCGTCGAATCGACAAAGTTTCAAAGCTATCCCCTCCGAGGGGCGATCTCGGAACGACCTCCGCGGACCACCGGAGGTCACCCACGGCCTTTCTCCAATGCGTAGGGGTATTTTCGTCCCGTTTCTTACGCGTTTTCCCAATTTAAACGCCTTTTCAAAAAACCTCTGCAAAATTTTCGTCGGTCGCCGTTAGGCGAGAGAGATGCGGCTAGCACCGGCGTTTGTCCTAGCGCTTAATGGTCCCGGCACGCCCGCCGAAATACCGACTTTTCACGGGACTCCCGAGATCTTTTTCTCATTTTTACGGCTTCGATAAGGGCTTCACGCGAAAGTTCAGTCCTTTCTCTAATCCTTTGAGATTTTTTTTTCGAGACCTAACGTCGACTCCTTCTACGTCTATTTCCTCTTCGAAAATCCCAAGTCGCATCCGTCTCAACTTCTTTCTCATTTTATCCGCAGATGTGAGATCGCACTAACGAGACAAACACCTCCCACGAAAACTGTCAAATTAATTAAACTTCAAATAGGTTATTTTCATTATTTTCTTATGAGAATTATTGCAAACGGAATCGATAGTACCGACTGCCAAACATCTGATTACCAAAATACTGATGCGAAATGCTTTTCTAATTAGAATATCCGTAAAAATTAATTGGTCATGTTAACACGTCCAGTTTACATATTTAACAAGTTTTGCGGCATTAAGTGAGAAGAGACAATTTAGCGCAATGATATCGTCGTAGGATTTCAACCCTGATATCGCGAGTTCGAATCACGACGAAGGCGAGTTTTTTTTTTAATTTTTATCATAATTATTTATTAGTATTATTATAATAGGTAGACTTTGACATGAGTGGTTAGTTAGTCTGTTTCATTGCCCGTAGTTTTTATTCTTTCTGCAGATAAAGTTTGGAATTAATTCGTTCATTTTGCCGATCTGTAAAATTCATCATTTTAGCTGAGAAAAGTAAATAACTTCTACAATATTAATTTGTTGCAACAATTATGACAGCAATATATTTTTTAACGCCACCGTTACACCTTCTCGAAGGGCGGGCGCGGCCTCGACTCGTAGCGGAGGGCCCCAAAACGGCTTTTCAAACGGCCCTCGCCAATATTCTCATTTTTGAGTAGGTATACTGAACACGAATTTGAAATCATTTTTTTGCGGTCGAACGTATTTTTCAAGAAAAAAATAATTAAAAGTCATCACCTGTATACCTTCACAAATTAGTTTTAACACCAATTAGATCACTTTGTACCTAACTTAATGTGTCCACAATCCACAATGTTTATAATTAAATATATAATTGTTAAAAATAATAATATACAAATTTGGTGTACCTAAATTTAGGTAAAAATTATTTTAATTATTTGTATTTATTTGGTATCTTTTGTGCCACCATGTGACGTCACAATTATTAAAAATGACCGATTTAATTAGTTCATATTGATTACTTCACATAAGGTAAGTAAATATTTTTTTCTACAACAAATTTATATATTTTTAACAGTTATATGTTACATATTTAATTATAATCATTGTGGACACTTATATCGGGTACAAAGTGATCAAGTTAGTGTTAAATGTTAAAATTAATTTCTAAAGAGTACTTACAGATGACTTTTAATTATTTTTTTACTACAAAACTACATAAGTAGGTACCTAAAACTGCAAAAGAAAATAAGATTCGCGTTCAGCACACCCCAAAATTGGGAAGGTAGCCAAAATTTTAGAAAAATTTGAGTTTTATGCTTAATTAAATAATTACCTTTATTAGTTATTAGTTCATAAAATTTTTGCCTTCAATCTGTGTATCACTGTTACATATTTAATTATAAGCATTGTAGACATATATTGGGTATAAAGTGATCAAGTTACCGTTACAATAAATTATGGAAGAATATTATGAAATAATTTTTTTTTCTTGAGAAAACAGTTTCACAAAATGTTTACTAAAAAATGAATTATACTCGGAATTATACTTTCAGCACTTAAAAAATAATGTTTTACCATCAAGAATAAAGTACCCCTACAATTAATTCATCAAAATATTATTTAAAAAAGTCGTTTGGTATAATTACATCATCATTCCAGATAAAAAATTTCAGTTTTCTCTCTCTAAATTTATTATTTCGTATACAAGGGATTATCCCAAATTTCTCTAATACGTATGTATTTTCTTAAAAATAATATTCTAGAGGCTTTTGTCACCCGAAGGGTGACCCCAGGCCGCAGGCCTGGACCCCCGGTAGAGCTAGAAATGGGAACGAAAATCGGGATAGCGATTTTCTCCCATTTCTAGTTTATTTTTAAAGATAGTATTACTAGATTCGTCATCTAAAAAAAGGTTTTATCTTGTTTTTTAATAAAAAATTCCTGTAATAATGGACCTAGTTATTTCTGAAACTTGTTGAATTATAAAAGTTTAAATATTTATTTAAATTATGGTTTTAGCCGTTTGTTTATTTTGTTGTTATTTTATGCGTCGCATAGAAGAATCAACGAACTATAGAGCTGTGTAACAATAAGTTATAGACAATACGGTCGTGCTATCAGACTTCTCCAGAAGTTTCTATGAATTGCGCATGGATGGCTGGTTAACTTCTTCATGATAATTTGCCACAAGTTATTTTATTTGTGGATTTAGATATTATTGTTTGAATAATTGGCAATGCTTTACAAAAATGATGACAAATAAAAAGGATGTCTGTCAGAGTTATTTATCGATTGTTTCATACAAATCGATTTTTATCACTGAAAAATCTCTTCAAACTTAAAACAACTCTAAAGTTATTCTAAATATTATCAAATCAGAAGCACTTTCACTTTTTTCAATTTACATTTTTTCTTTAGCTTTTTGTTTTCATGTTAATTGTACATTTTTTTATTTAGGAAATACGTGTTAGGAACTTAAATTCAATATAGACAAAATATAGTTAAATATAGTTAGATATATAATATAGAAATAGTTTTCGGTTTCTGCTTTTTCTTTAAAACCTGACTAAACTAAATAATTGGACTAGGAGTTTAGTCGCCACGTTGGGTATAAGGTACAGGTAATACCTGTTCTGTAAAATACTTTGGAAATTTATTCAATAGCTTTGTATAACCTTACTTAGTTCTGCTACCTGTACATATTTCACATTATCATAATTAGATTATCATCACCTGTTTACACCTGCTTCGATGTAATTCAGGTTGTAAATGAGTATATTCTACAGTTATGCTACGACATATCAGTGTTTAAATTTGTAGGCCTAAAGAAATAGGAGAAACATCAAATGAAGGCACAATGGAAGACAGTAACTTTGTAAATTTTCACGACAGATTTTTATTTTCTTGTGTCTGAAAGCATTGAAATTCATTTTTGAATCGAATCGAGGCATTTTCTTGGTAAGAAAATACTAAGACTTATTAAAATCTACAACAGTTTAAACTAGGAGACAAAGTATATGTTAAGAATGCCCAAGCTAGATCAAAGACAGCTAATCCATTCCAAGGACCCTATGTAATTCGGGACATACATCTTGATAAGACTTGTATATTAATTAATAAGAAAAATAATCAGATACGTAAAGTAAATTTAGACAATCTAAAACATTCATTTAATATTCCAGATTCCTCGGAATCGTCAGAGGACTAGAGTTAGAAGAGTTAAACGGAAAACCAGGAAGTTGGTTGTCCGCATTTAGGAACTTCGAAAATTCAAAGAACAAAATGGACTCTCATTAAACGAATAAACTTAGACAAACTTCTAGTAATATACTATGACAATTCAGCCGTATAGAACTCAGCGGTATTGTACAGACACTCGTGAACAAGAAATATTTTAAATTTATGTTTAAAGCCTTTCTCAGGGAGCTTATTGAACATTTTAGCACCGATGCGACTAGGTGCCTTGAATGATATGTTTATTCTAGAGTAAGGGAGATGTAAATCCTTATTTGCCCTAGTATTTTTATTGTCGATGTTAAAATTGGTCATAAATTGCGATTTGTTCTTGAAAATAAATACACAGATCTCGAAAACGTAAAGACTATATAAAGTGAGAATTTTATTTAATAATAATAATAATTAAAAAATGTCATGTACCAAATGAAAAAAAAATATTTCTATGATTTGTAACAATACACAAGAACACTACTGATTCTACTGGTGTAATATTTAAAATGTGTACTTCTAATAATTATTATTTGAAATAACATTTCAATGTGAATAGTTCTTTCTAGAACTCAAGTCATGAATAAATATACTCCTGAAAGTAATAATCATTATTTTTCCATCAGTGACTAACATGGAATTCTGAAATTTGTTCTTTAATTACTGAAATGTGTACTATTTTGAAATAAGTATTTTAATTATTAATTCAAAATTGTTTCTTGATTTTAGTATGGAATAAAGATGTAAGAGCTTTGATAGTCATTCTTTATATGTTGACACTAACTGCCAAAGGAAAGAAGAATCGTGTTAACGATACAGAATGTACTATGATATGATGAATCTACTACGGCACTATGAGTTTTAAATATAAAATTTCCGATGTTTAATACGTTTTCTATATATATTTCAATAAAACACTATATAGGAGACTACTTTTAAGATCTCATTTTCAAATATGTCTTAAATTTTAGCACATCACCTGTGACTTTTTTGTAATGCCTATTTATGTAATATTTGAAAATAATGAAATAATTTAGTGACTAGATTAAGCATTTTCTAAGGCTGAAAAGACCTAACAAGCTGAAATACTAGTACAAAGAGTGTTTTCTATATATTTCTGGAAACATCTAAATGAGAACTATGTTTCTTTTCAAAACAATTATTATAAATTAAAGAAAAATTCTGATTTATAAAGTAAATTCTATTAATCTTTTTGTAAAAATTGTGTATATGGTAAGTTAAATATTAAAAAAAAAAATGTAATAATATAAAAATTAGTACCCATATAATACTGATTAAAATATAACCTACATATAAATAGTTACAGACTATATACTCAATAGTATTTTATTCATTATTCTAATAATTATTTTGTCATAATTAATTGATTGGTATTAATTTAGAAGGAAAATATACAAAATAGTTATTTATTGGTCAAAAGTAATATAAATAATAATAAGAAATATATAAAAATTATATCTTGGTGTAATATTCATATTTACAAATTTATAAAAATAAAACAAACATAATAAATAACAAAACAAAAAATACTACATCTATGTACAGTAGCTAAGCATTCTGCTTATTGTCTTAGGGAAACAGTTTTTTTTCAGTTGAGGAAAACCTCAACTTCTTCCATCCTATGGAATTTTCTTCGCCTGCACCCTTGTCCTAAAGATAATATTGATAGCCTTCTGCTTATTCGAGTCATATTCCGGTGTGGTATCGGAGGTAATTTTCGTCGCATTTGCCCTTTTCCTGAATATAATATTGATGGCTTTCTGCTTCTTGAAATCATATTCCGGTTTTCGGCCATTTTCCTCCGGCGGGTATTTCAATTTTCGCCCCTTAAGACCTAAAAGCTTGGCCACAGGGTACTTTTTGTATCTGATGCCGTTTATTTTCACCCTAAATCGTTTTTGCGTGGCGAAGATCGTCGGAATTTTTGCTCTGGGGAAGAACTTCCTGTCACCAGCCCTGCATAAGTACAGTTTAATAGCTTTCAGTTCCATAGGTGAACTTCTTTCATTTATTGGAACTTTATTTTTTCTTGGGTCCCGGGGGTGATAACATTTTCGATAACTAACACTCATGATGAACAGATGATGTCTCTACGATGAAACTCGAACACCAAATAATACAGTTCAAGCAAAGATTTCTATTTATATTATTATTAATCCCACATTTCCCAAGTTTATGGTGTTACTACCTGCAGGGACTGGTCCAGCGGCCAATCACATTCTAATTCGTTAACCCTTTGCCAAAGCGACTACCTTATTTCTCCGTAATCTAGTCCAATTTCGAAAAATATACCCTCCCTTCCTCACTGTAGGTATGGTGGGTGGTAACTTTGAAATCTCAAACAGGAAGCTATATTTTTTATACCAAAATTGGTTTGTATAAAACAGGACAATATAAGGTGTTCCAAGTAGAATTTCCATCTTGCACTTTTCGTCACTAAATTGGTTTTTTAATATGATATTATATAGTTTTGAACAAGAAACAAAATCCTGTGTACTTCTTAAGTTAAAGAACTGTTGAATTTCAAGTACAAAAGTTACGGGGTTTATTTCTAGCAGCAATAATAATTAAAAAATGTCATGTAGCAAATGAAAAAAAATATTTCTATGATTTGTAACAATACACAAGAACACTACTGATTCTTCTGGTGTAATATTTAAAATGTGTACTTCTAATAATTATTATTTGAAATAACATTTCAATGTGAATAGTTCTTTTTAGAACTCAAGTCATGAATAAATATACTCCTGAAAGTAATAATCATTATTTTTCCATCAGTGACTAACATGGAATTCTGAAATTTGTTCTTTAATTACTGAAATGTGAACTATTTTGAGATAAGTATTTTAATTATTAATTCAGAATTGTTTCTTGATTTTAGTATGGAATAAAGATGTAAGAGCTTTGATAGTCATTCTTTATATGTTGACACTAACTGCCAAAGGAAAGAAGAAACGTATTAACGATACAGAATGTAATATGATAAGATGAATCTACTACGGCACTATGAGTTTTAAATATAAAATTTCCGATGTTTAATACGTTTTCTATATATATTTCAATAAAACACTATATAGGAGACTACTTTTAAGATCTCATTTTCTCATTCAAATATATCTTAAATTTTAGCACATCACCTGTGACTTTTTTGTAATGCCTATTTATGTAATATTTGAAAATAATGAAATAATTTAATGACTAGATTAAACATATTCTAAGGAACATTTTCTGAGATTTCTTGAATTCTAAGATTCTAAGAAATATTTTTTTGAATATACCCTAAACAAGCAAAGTCCAATTATTTTAATCTCTTTTGTTGGTTCTCAGTTTATACAAAAACTAAAAAAATTGAACCACCGTATATATCTAAATACTACAATATTTGCATCAAAATCCTCATTTATGAGTGGTATAGACCTACTAATATGTACATAATTAATCTCAAAAGTGAGTTGAATTCTAATTAAGTTTGAGCAAAAATAAACTCAATAATAATTTGACTTCAGCTTATGTTCATAAAAAATCAACTCTCGAATAGGCAAAATTACTCATTTTTGGTATTGGAGTTTCACTCACAAAATTTCAGACTAACTCATATTTATAGACTGAAAATTTCACTCAATCGGGTGTGGACAGAAATTGAGACATTATTGAGTACAATTTGAGTGAAATTTCACTCGATTTTCTTTACGGTGTAAAGTTGCTTAGCTTAATTCTAGAAAATACGTTAAGTATATCTAAAGATTATTCTAAATAAGTTTACTGAACTAAAAGTATGTAGCAAACGTGCCGCTACATAGGTTAACCAAATTTTCTTATTATTTTTCATATATAATATATCTTATCCAAAATATGTAAAAAGTGTAATATAAGTAGTAAAGATGTGCCGAAAAAGATTTGTTTTTGAGGTAATCGAAGTAGATACTTATGTACCTATCTATAGAGATTTAATTACCTAATAAAAAAATGCCTTCTTGATGGCATTCGAAAACGTGATTGATGATTTCGAAAACGGCTTATTAAAAAGTCTTTTTGTTTTATTAATAATATAAGTACCTACCTACATAAAAATTTTTCTCATTTTTCTTCTAAATCCTTAGTTCAGTTTTGAGGTACCTATCTATATGTTATTCGAAAGGTAGTGATTATTTTCAATAATCATAGAACGTCGCCATAGCCTTCAAAGGCAAAGTATGAAATCTAGACATTTCCAAATATTCCGAATTCTTGTCAAATATGCCTCCCCCCCTCATCTACAGATACCTAAAGCTATTGGTTAATATAAATTCAGAAGAAAGGGATATTAGGGGTGGGTTTACCGGGGTATATATATACCTGCCTAGGAGTATGATTTTGAACTAGTATATCCTGAAATATTCAAGTGTGCCGTACTCTCTGTGTTAAGTTCGAGAATATATATTCCTAAAATTGTTAAAGTGGTATATCTTGTAAAGTGGTAAGAGTCTTTTTGGAATTACGTGGACATAACTTAAGGTGAGATTGTTTATATTTTTTTAATATGCTAGTACGAATATTGTATAAACTTAACAATTAGTAAATTAATGTTTAAAAAAAGGCTGTTCTAATTATTGAAGCTATCCCTAGAGAAAATTTTATAAACAGACACATTAAAAAAAGAATAAATCAAAACAGATTTAAATTTTTGCAAAATACTATGGATTGGGTTGTCACAAATATGCTTTGTGAAGAATTAAAGGTAGGTATTTGGTAAGATAATATTTTTCAATTAACAAATACAGAACAGTGTCTATTAAATTTTAAAATGACATAGTTAAAATTTTACATTAGGTATAGAAGAACCTTAAATTAAATCTCTTTAAATAAATGGAATATAAATTTGAAATTTTCGATGTTGAATAGGTATTTCTTATTGTTTTTATGAAATATCCTGTATAAATTATCATTTTTTTACTATCGAACCATCTTAGGATTTTGGAGTTAAAGCATAATTAATAAATTGGCCACTTAACACTTGGCAATTGGAGTTAGGCAAAAACAAAAAAATTATAAGAAATTATGAAAAAATTTAGAAGGTACAGTGTTAACATTCTCACTTTCTCCTGTAAATTTAGAAGATCATCTTCTAAAGAGTGGCATTCTAAAGTTTACGTTTACATAAAGAAGAAATTTAAATCCCTTGCACAATTTAAATTGTAAATCACTAACAAATTTATCACGCTGTAACTCATATATCTTAAAATTAACAAATCAAAACAAAAAACTTTCTAAAAAACGAAGTTATTCGAAATAAAAGCCCCTAAAATAAACTTGGGCGCTCACAAAAGTTCTAGGAAATGTCAATTAAGTGGAGCTGAAAATATGATACCCTTTGTCTAGGATATTTTATAAAAATGTTACAAAGTATTTAACTTGGACTACTTTTTAACACCAATTTTGATCTCAGGAACCTGCTCCATAATTTTTTGACAAAATCACATAATCAGTGTATATAAGCCATTTGTAATGATACACCCATTTAAATAATGGGTATATCATTACTTTTCTGAGTTGTTTAGCTTTAAAAATGAAAGACTAACAAAATAATCAAATAACTAATAAACAGATGGACCATGACTAATGTGTTATATAATGTTTTCATATTGGTAGATTTTAAGGAGACTGAAATAATCAAATAATAATATTTACCTGTTACTGCACAAAAATCTAAAACTTTTATATATCCCCATTTACTGAGTTTAAATTATTTTACAGTTGCATTTGGGTGGCATCGAATTGGAAAAAAATGTGCACATTAAACCCCTTGGCACCTGAGTTTATCCCCAGGAAATACAGAGAAATGGGCATAGTACCAGGGCCCGTGAAAGTTGAAATCAACCTCCTGTCCACTGGATTGTATCCCCTTTCATCAAACATGACTGAAACCGGGCTTCAAAGGCATATAAACCAACAATTTGCTAATCTGAGTGATATCAACAGTGAGGTGAATAAAGTGTTTGCGGCATTTATGGTGACAAGTGACGCATTGAGAGTGGGCACCCAGAGACTGACTGACTCCCGTTTCTTCAAATATTTTCACAAGGACAAGGTGTCCAGTGATTACCCTGTAAAGTGTACATAGGACTCGTAAAATGTTTAGTCGTTTAGTTTGTAAATTTTTTTATTATATTTATATGTCAAACTTTATATATTATTCTTAATTTTAAATATATACCCATTTACAAAGAAAATGGTTCAGTATTCATATGCAGTCGTTTTATTTACTCGCTTCCAAGTCGCTTTTTATAACTTTTATTTAGTGTGACACAAACAATGTCTTTTTGTAAAAAATTTAAAATTGTAATTTCCAATTGATTTAAAATCTGCATGAATGTGTGACTTATCGTAGGAGCACAGCAATCTCTCAGAATTTGCGATGACTTTGCAATTGGCATACCAAAAAAAAAATTTACAGCATCTAATATGTGCAAAAGTTATATTGATTCTAAACTATTGAAAATGAAAATTTAGAGTGCTTTTCTATATAGGTATGTTGAAGTTTGATTTGAATTGTAAAGTATTCTAATTATAAAACATTCATGACAGTTATTATTAGCAAGATTAGAAATATCATTATTTTGTAGGTGTAGGCATAATCTGCCACAGTCCAGTTGATTGTGTAATTAGTTTGTGTAATTAGTCTGTCGAATCAAGTGAATTTGTTCGTAGAAGCTTTTGTTGGTTTATGTCGTTTACCAGAAGTCGAACAGCCCCCAAACTGGAAATTTTGCCAAAGCCCCACTTTGTCACAAATATGTTTGTGAAGAATTAAAGGTATTTGGTAAGATAATATTTTTCAATTAACAAATACAGAATAGTGTCTATTAAATTATAAAATGACATAGTTAAAATTTTACATTAGGTATAGAAGAACCTTAAATTAAATCTCTTTAAATAAATGGAATATAAATTTGAAAATTTCGATGTTGAAAATTTCTTGTTTTTATGAAATATCCTGTATAGATACCTAATCATTTTTTTACTACTGAACCATCCTAGAATTTTGGAGTTAAGGCATAATTAATAAACTGGCCACTTAACACTTGGCAATTGAAGTTATGCAAAAATAAAGAAAATTATAAGAAATTATGAAAAAATTCCCTAGGTTTTATCTTGTTTTTTAATAAAAAAATCCTGTAGAATTTCATGTACCTAATTATTTTTGAAACTTGTTGAATTATAGAATAATTTAAATATTTATTTAAGCTATGGTTTTAGCCGTTTGTTTATTTTGTTGTTATTTTATACGTCGCATAGAAGAATCAACGAATCATAGAGCTATGGAACAATAAGTTATAGACAATACGGTCGTGCTATCAGACTTCTCCAGAAGTTTCTATGAATTGCGCAGTTTCACCGAAAATGGTCAACTTTGTACACTGATTTATTGTTTGAACGCAATACATGTACTGTAAATTTAATTACATTGTCTATTATAATAGTATGTCTGACTATAGTAATAAATGTCTATTACTATAGTCAGTAATAGAATTTTACTCTATTGGGAAAGGCCTAACAAGCCGAAATACTAATACATAGAGTGTTTTCTATATATTTCTGGAAACATCTAAATGAGAACTGTGTTTCTTTTCAAAACAATTACAAATTAAAGAAAAATTCTGATTTATAAAGTAAATTCTATTAATCGCTTTGTAAAAATTGTGTATATTATGGTAAGTTAAATATTAAAAAAAAATGTAATAATATAAAAATTAATACCCATTACTGATTAAAATATAAGTTACATATAAATAGTTACAGACGATATACTTACTGAATAGTATTTTGTTCATAATTCTAATCATTGTTTTGTCATAATTTACTGATTGGTATTAATTGAGAAGGAAAATATACAAAATATTTATTTATTTGTCAAACTTAATATAAATAATAATAAGAAATATATAAAAATTATATCTTGGTGTGTATTCAAATCTACAAATTTATAAAAATAAAACAAAACATAATAAATATCAAAACAAAAAATACTACATCTTTCTACAGTACCTACGCATTCTGCTTATTGTCTTAAATAGATTTTTTAGCACGAAAAAATTAATATAATAACAAATAGATACATAAAAATTATATTTTGGTGTGTGTGCGTGGATGCCGTTTATTTTCACTCTAAATCGTTTCTGCGTGTCGAAGATCGTCGGAATTTTTCCCCTGTTAAAGAACTTCCTGTCACCAGTCCTGCATAACTATATTCAAGGTGTAGTGTCAAGGCAAACTTCTAAACTTTGCCTCAAAAAACAACTGGATAATATGCAATAAATTAATTATTTAATAAATTAACTAAATTGCATCAGTGGTTTTTCAATTTTATAGAAGACTGTGTTCAAAAGAGTATCAAACAAAACGCAGTCAAAACAATGCAGTGTGTAAAAAATAGGAAAAATAATGATATTCCCTGTATAAATAGTGAAAATCCAATAACAACCATTACCATTCCTTATATTACAGAGATATTTGAAGGACTTAAAGAACTTGTTAGTAATTTTAACATAAGAACGACATTTAACACGAAAAACTCTTTAATGATGAAGAGAAGAGAGATGCGAGATTTAATAATGAACAAAATTTAAAAAATTGTATTTACAAATTCCTTGTGAATGTGGTAAATATTAGGTATATTCGTGAGACATTTAGGTCCACCCAGTCTTTTCACCTCCCATTAAGTTCCAGATAATCCAGTTCATTTGAGTTCGAGTTCTTGTCTCGAGGTGTTCGGACGTGCGGATAAATAGCAGTCTTTTTTTCTCATTCTTTTTTGTTCATCAGTTGTATGTATATATAAATTGTGTTTTTTTGTTTTCAATCCGTCCAACTAAGCGCCATAGGCGTGCAAATTGAAGTGGGAAATGTCTGATTGTGCTAAATGTAAACTTTCAAAAGCGGATGGTCTCATAGGCTGCGAAGGTCCTTGCAATAAATGGTTTCATCACACCTGTGTTAATATCAATCGTAATGAATTTGAACTCTTGCAGAAAAATAAAAATCTGTTCTATTTATGTAATTTGTGCAAAAAAATACAGAAATATCTGCTAAAACAACACTGGCTACTTATAGCAGAAGTTTAACAAATATTGATGATAAAATAGCTAAAATTGGCGACACTGTTGAACATAAGCTACAGGATAAATTCTCAGAGTTCAACGCCATGTTCAATACATTAAAAACTGACTTATCACAATTTCTTGGAAATGAATTGTCGAAAGTGTTGAAAAATAATGTCGAAGAAGTTATTGCCCCAAAAATTGCAGAGCTGAGACCTATTTTGAATGATTCCTTAGCTACTTCCTCTAATAGTAAGCTATCCTATAGTGACATGGCGAAGAAGAGTTCAATTATATTGCTACCCAAAAACAGTGAACAACATAATCGAATTACAAAATCAGAGCTGTTTCAATCTATTAACCCAATTCAGGAAGATTTGCAATTGAGGTGCGTAGGTGTTATAGGTGCTGCGGATTTAACCATGTTTCTGATAAATGTAGTAATAAGTTGGTCTGTCCTATTTGTTCTGGTGAACATGAACCGAAAAATTGCGTTAACGAAAAACGTTGCATTAACTGCATAAATGCTAACAAGACCAGGCCTGATGCAGACGTTAATCATTCGGCATGGGACAGGACCTGTCCTATCTATAAGGATAAATTGAATCTACTCAAGCGGGATTTGTTTGGTGGCAGGTAGCAGTTACCCTTAGTGAGTAACGCCTCTGATCCCATTTCCATCGAAAGTACTATTTCTTCAAATAACTGTCGATATTCTACGTTGGGCGATATGACTATTTACTATCAAAATGTACGCGGTCTTAACACGAAAACAAATACGCTTTTTAACCAAACTGTTGGCCTTCACTCGGGTTATAATCTTATAGCTATCACGGAAACCTGGCTGAATTCTAATGTCCATAGCAGTGAACTATTTGATCACAACTACAATGTATTTAGGAAAGATAGACCGAATAGTTACCGAAATAGAGGTGGCGGTGTTTTGCTTGCAATTAATTCATGGCTGGGTGCTACCGAAATTGATTCAGCCTCCTTTAATGATTATTTTCACCACATTGAATGCATTGATATTATTGGGGTGACAGTCACATTACATAATCAATCCATTAATATATTTGTTGTTTATATCCCTCCTAATCAAACTCTGGAAAAATATGATTTGTTTTTCGAGAGCTTCGGTTCTCTTGAAAATATTTTTTGTCCTGATATATTGATTTTGGGTGATTTTAACATACCTGAATACCATAACACGGATTCATCTCTTCATAATTCAACCAGATTAAATTCTTTATTTCTTTTTTGTAAATTTCATTGTTTAACTCAGTTTAACGGCATATTAAATGGTAATGGCCGCCTGTTAGACCTGGTACTTTCCAGTAGATATTGTTCAGTTACCAAATGTGATTTACCTCTATTACCGGTTGACCCTCATCATCCCCCGTTATGTATCCATGTAGATTTTAAAATTAAAAACGTCTATAGATCTGTAAACTCCGACGACTACAGTTATAATTTTCGCAGGGCGGATTTGAGGATACTATATGAGCACATAAGTAATATTGACTGGTCACAGCTTTATATTACTGAAGATGTAGAGCGAGCTTGTCAGCTCTTATATGACAATCTCTATTTGGTTATCGATAGTTGCGTTCCTAAGACTGCGCCGTACATTAATAAATATCCCCCATGGTTCACCAAAGACATTAAGAGGAAACTGCGTGATAAAAATAGACAATGGCGTATTTTTAATAGAACTGGATGTCAGATAGCTCAGAGCAAATTTAAAGAATTACGAGCTAGCGTTAAGGTTGATATTCACCTTTCTTTTGAGTCCTTTGTTAACCAAACGGAATCACGTATCCACTCTGATCCTAAGGCATTTTGGTCATTTGTTAATGGCAAGAAAGGTAATTCGGTTATCCCCGATATTATGGAACTTCACGGAAACACACTAAATAATTGTCAACAAATTGCAGACGGTTTCTCTGAATATTTTGCCAGCACGTATACCCCTGTGAGTCTAAACTCTCCGACACAACTCGGTTCTAATATGAATATTATCTATATTAATAATATATCTGAAACTGAAGTACTAGCGGCCTTAAAACGCATTAAACCGAAAATGACTACAGGTCCTGACAATATTCCAGCGTTTCTGGTAAGAGATTGTGCCATATCATTTGTGAGTCCCCTCA
This sequence comes from Pogonocherus hispidulus, assembly GCA_963924545.1. NCBI lineage: Eukaryota > Metazoa > Arthropoda > Insecta > Coleoptera > Cerambycidae > Pogonocherus > Pogonocherus hispidulus. Next base: position 56,819,890 of record OZ004699.1, on the reverse strand, counting down.
AGTATATTTTCAACCTGATATTGAAATATTCAACATTTCCTGAAACTTGGAAGAGTTCCCGCCTATGCCCAGTCTTTAAAAAGGGACGTAAGCTTGATGTTACAAATTATAGACCAATAGCAATCATTTCCAATTTCGCCAAAGTATTTGAAATATCAGTGCAGGCTACTTTATTTCCGCACTTAAAAAATATTATTAGCCCCTATCAGCACGGTTTTATGGGAGGTCGATCAACGTCGACGAATCTTCTGTGTGCTACGCAATATATTTCGGAAACACTTGATAACCAGGGTCAGGTTGATGTTGTCTTCACCGACTTCTCAAAGGCCTTCGACACCTTGGATCATAAGATCTTGATATCTAAACTTAACTTAATAGGTTTTTCCGATTCTTTAATAAATTTGTTTGGGTCTTATTTAGAAGCAAGAGTTCAGTTTGTACAACACAAAGGTTTCAAATCAAAATCTATTCGCGCGACATCAGGGGTCCCCCAAGGCTCAATTCTCGGGCCACTACTCTTTAATATCTATATTAACGATATCACTCATGATCTAAACGTTAAATACTTATTATATGCAGACGACTTGAAGATTTTTTGTTCGATCTCATGCATGGAAGATTGCCGTAGTCTTCAACTCAATCTGAATAAAATTAACACGTGGTGTTCCTTAAACAATTTGAAGCTTAACATTGATAAATGTAATGTCATGTCTTTTTCTAGGAAACATAACTCGATTCTCTATCCTTATAGTTTGGTACAGTCCCGTCTTCAGCGTCCTACTGTTTTTAGAGATTTAGGTGTTACATTTGATCCACATTTAAGTTTTCGAGAACATATATACGCAGTTATTGCTAAAGCTTATAAAAATTTGGGATTCGTTATACGCAATTCGAAGGAGTTCCGTTCCTTAAATGTAATTACAACACTTTATTACACATTTGTCCGTACTCACTTAGAATATGCTTCACTTATTTGGTGCCCAACTTATAATGTTTATATTGACTTGCTGGAGGGAGTACAAAGGAAATTTTTAAAGTATTTATTTTTTAGAAAGCATGATTACTATCCACCTATCGGATATCCGAACGAGCTGCTCCTATCAGAATTTAAAATACCATCATTACATGCGCGTAGAAAAGCTAACTCAGTAATTTTTTTGTTTAAAATTTTTAACTCTATTATTGATTGTTCTGATGCATTAAGCAGGTTTAACATTCACGTACCTCGGATTAATTCGAGATGCCGTCAAACTTTTACCCAACCTATGGCTCGTACGCACCTACTATATTCTTCTCCAGTTAATACTATGTGTCGCAATTATTTAACAGTTGATGATAGTATCGATATATTTAACACTAGTATTACTAGCATTAAAAGAGCATTTCTCAATGTGTAGATTGATTCATACTATCTCGATGCTATCACCTATCTAGACACAATACTACTCGTATTTATACTATTTCTACTTAAGGATGTTTCGCTTCTGTTTTCACTACTGTTTTGTTTATGAGTGTTATATATTGTATTTTTTTTATATATATATTCAGCTTATATAAGTTATTTCCTGTTAATTACTTACTATGTGTAGATATACTAAGTAACTATACATATGTTAATGTTGGAAAAATTCTATACTTACTATATGTTATATGTAATGTTATATGTTATGTGTTCTTTCTCTATCCACCTTTGGTATTTACTGTCGGATAGTAGTAATAATAAATAAATAAATAAATAAATAAATAAATAAATAACTATTTGGCAGATTAGAACGTGACGTTTCAATATTTCAGTTTTCACAGTCTAATCTGCCAAACAGTCATTAGGAACTTAATGGGAGGTGGAAAGACTGGGCCATAGACCATTACAAATAAGGGTCCGCGAACATAAAAATTATGTTAAGGATTAACAAGTTGATAAGTTTACATTAGTAATACATGTAAGAGACAAGGATCACCGGATTGATTTCAGACAGGTTAAAATTGTAAAAAAGAAAATTAAAGGAAAATGCTTTCATTAAACTTAATGGTGATAACTGTATCTGATCAGAAACCATATTCTACGATGAAATGTGGCTTCCTCTATTCCAGAAGGATGTTACTAGCGGAAAATTAATAATAACAGAGTAATCGATCCATACGATGACATTTTAAATTAAAAATGTTTATGTGACAATTTTTGATCGTACAAACATTCTACTGACGACAAGTTAGGATAGACTAGAAACGTTGTTGATGTTGACCGATAATTCATTAAATAGAAACATTAGATATCACCACTGAATTACATTCCCAAAAATTGATATAAAGTAAGACAGTTTCGCTTCTCTGTATCTTTTAAATTGAGTGGGTAGTAAAAAGCTAATTTCTTTACAAAAAGTACAGAATCAGAGACACCTTTCAGTCCTATCAAAAATGCTGCACTCTGTATATATTTAGACGTAAACATTGTCCAAATTCAAACAAAAAGACTAGAAGTAATTCGACTCCATATCGATTGGAGCCAGCAGCAGCACATCGGGCCTCATTTTACGTAGTTATCCGTTCCTGAACATTTAAAGAGGGATCGATTTACAATTGAAAGGGTTGGGGGCGGCTTGATTAAAGTCCACGATCGAACTTTCGATCTCCAAATTGCGATAGATTCCATGTCAAAGGAAAAACCGCAAACATCTGTGGCTCGGGTGGGACGTGAGTGGAAGCTACGAGCCCACAAAAACAAGTAAGGTAATTTTCTTTGCTGGATATTTTCAGGAGTTCGGGGGACAGTTGGTTTATAAATCTCCAGTCCGGCGATGTAGACCCTAAAGAGGGACCAATTTTGAAAATATGTAGGTATCTCTGAAGTAAGAAGGTATAAAAAACAAAATTTATTGTTAAATTGTTTTTGTGATGGCCAAACGGCCCCTTGATAAAAATTAGCAGGATATACGCGATGTTGTATAATACGTATTCGATTTATCTTTGATGTTTCATTTGATTATAATTTTTATTTAAAAATGGTCATACTTGTTAATTGTAATAATACTTACCTAATTGTGGCAAATTAAGTACCACTGATAATTAATTTGACAAACATTTTATTTTTATTGCATAATGTTCTATTTTTTTAGGCAAACTTTAAAAGTTTCTTTTAATGCTATACACTCTAATCTTTATTTTGAATTCTTCATGCTCCTAGTTCAATTATCCGTGGCGCCATTAGTTTTGCAGAATACAAACATTTTAGTATTAGACCTATGATTATATCTAAAAGCTTTTATTAGTTTCCTAGGATCAGGTGTATGTACATTTAACTAGGTAATAAAACTTGGATCCTCCCTGGAAGATAATTAGGGTATTAAAGGATTAAATAATATTCAAATACCTAGTAAAGCTTATTAATAGTTTCTGTTACCATGACAATTTTACCATGTTTTAGATTTGGTAAATAGTTAAAGTTTTGACTTAATGCAAAGACAAAATTTTCATATAATGTACAGGGTGATTTATTAGTTATGATATAAGTTATGATGTGATATCAGTTAAAATATCCTATTTTTAATTGATTCATTTAAATATTTAGGTATGACTTTGAATTTGCACTTTGAATTAACTTCAAACTTCATTCCAAATTAATGCAAATCATAGAGTAAGTTTGGTTACTTTATGGTGTAGATAATATAGTAAGCTTCGAATGCATACAAAATTATTAAAAATTCGTCAAAGTTGAATATAATATAGAAATAAGTTTCGGTTTCTGCTTTTCCTTTAAAACCTGACTAAACTAAATAATTGGACTAGGAGTTTAGTCGCCACGTTGGGTATAAGGTACAGGTAATACCTGTTCTGTAAAATACTTTGGAAATTTATTCAATAGCTTTGTATAACCTTACTTAGTTCTGCTACCTGTACATACTTCATATTATTATAATTAGATTATTATTACCTGCTTACACATGCTTCGATGTAATTCAGGTTGTAAATGAGTATATTCTACAGTTATGCTACCACATATCATTGTTTAAATTTGTAGGCCTAAAGAAATAGGAGAAACATCAAATAAAGGCACAATGGAAGAGATAGTAACTTTGTAAATATTCACGACAGATTTTTTATTTTCTTGTGTCTGAAAGCATTGAAGTTCATTTTTAAATCGAATCGAGGCATTTTCTTGGTAAGAAAATACTAAGAGTTACTAAAATCTACAACAGTGTAAACTAGGAGACAAAGTATATGTTAAGAATGCCCAAGCTAGATCAAAGACAGCTAACCCATTCCAAAGTCCCTATGTAATTCGGAACATACATCTTGATAAGACTTGTATATTAATTAATAAGAACAATAATCAAATACGTAAAGTACATATATAGACAATCTAAAACATTCATTTAATATTCCAGATAGTCAGAGGACTAGAGTTAGAAGAGTTAAACGGAAAACCAGGGCGTTGGTTTTCCGCATTTAGGAACTTCGAAAATTCAAAGAACAAAATGGACTCTCATTAAACGAATAAACTTAGACAAACTTCATAAAAATTATATTAATATAAGAAGCCTAGTTAATAAGTTACATGAAACTTATACCTAATAATACCAAATAGGGTAATACGTATATAAAAGAATATAAGATTTATTTAGCTATAGATACAAATATCTTAGATACATTAGAATTAAAATTTAAGCTATTGTTTATCAAGCATAGAAACAAAAGAGGACTTTTAAATGTGCTCGGAAAAACATTTAAATTTATTACTGGTAATCTAGATGCAGACGACGGAATATATTTCGAAGAAAAGATAAAAATACTAGAAAGTAACCGACATAAATTATCTCACACAAGCGAGAATCAAATTTCCTTTATTCAAAGAGCCATACAAACTTTTAATAAAACCGTATGTACATACACTTGAAGATAATGAAGTTATAATTACAAGCAGAATAATGCAAATCGAAGCCCACATGAAGAAACAAGATATATTTTCTACAGAATGGTCAGCTATCACGTTACTTCACAGTACTCATAATTAGCTGATACTTGCCTTGAATGAAATAATCAGAATACTCGACGAATTGGAAACTTCTAGTACATTCGCAAAAATGGGACAATTCCACCCCAGCAGTATCGACCCTGAGGATTTCCATAATGAACTTCAAAAAATAAATGACCTTGTCGAAGATCCAAATAAATTACCGGATGCACGAAATGTATTACTCTATGAATAAATCACCGAAATTAAGGCGTATCTCGTCAGCAACATTATAACCTTTATATTAGAAACTCCTTTAACATACAATGAAATACAGGGTGGGCCATTAGTGCGTATGCGGGCTGTACTACCTATACAGTTAAAGTTAGAATTCCGAAGTATTCCGAGTATTGTATCACTCCGAGAACTAATATCATGTCTAGCATTTCTTCTTTAGTAAAATTCATTTTCGATAATATGGGTAGATTGAATATTTCCTCTAATACTGACTGATACAATAAAACCAACACAATAGAAACATTAATAATGACAGTGACAGTTCCCCGAGCCACTTTTCAATTTTGTTTTCAAAGCACCTTATATAAGAGTATTGTAGGTATCCCTATTAATAATAATTTGTCTTTACAATTTACAATCAACCACGAAGACATGGTTATTTTCATTATTTATTAAAATTTGAATTATTTTTTTAATAAGTGTGACTCACAATTTGTTATTAACAATAAGACTAATAATAAACTGCCAGTATAAACTTTTTATTCAATTATCTTTTTACAACTTATCTTAATTTCAACGGTTCTTCAAGTTTCAAACCTTTTTTTTAACAAATAAACTTTATTTAAGCCCACCAAGTATGGTATCGTTAGAAAGCTGAAAAAGAGCTCTTTAAGACGACATGATAATATACAGGATGTTCCATTTAAAATTTTGAAGTAAAATTATGATATGCGAAATGTATCACCCTGTATAGCAAATGTAACTTTTGTTTAAATCGTTATATTTTCTTGAATAAAGACATATTCTTAATGTATCCTATGAAAAAATGGACGTCATATCTCATTTAAATGGAGAGCTACAATGATGCGAAGTAGCGACCTTTTTCATAGAAAACTTGCAACAACATCGCCACGTGTAAATTTAGATATATTAAGTGCTATATTAAATTGTTCAGAAAAGTACGCTTAATTCAAAAATCTAAAAATATATAGGGTGTTCCATTTAAAAAAATTTATGTTCGGTTCGGCATTTTAATATTAAACACCTAGTACAGTCTGCATACGCACTAATGGCCCACCCTGTATACCATATCTTGCATTTATGGGCCTCGCCTATTGCATCCTCAAATTATCAGTTTGACAATATTATCCCTAAATTCAAATTCCTTATACTTTCCGATCAATCGTACAGCGTTTTCGATAAACCTTGTATATTATTAAATGGTAAAAATTCTTTCTGTAAGATTTCTAAAACACAACACATTGATAATGACAATTGTGAACTTCAAGTTATGCTAAAAGAACAAACTTTAAATTGTACCACTATAACACTAGAGGATATAAAAATTCAAGAAATAGAAAGTACATAATCGTTATATTATAATTTCGCCGCATAAGAATGTTGCAAAAATAAATTGCAACAATAATTTAAAAAATAAATAAATTCATACGTATATCAAGTTAGCAAACCACTTTTAGCAGACTGCAAAAAAAAACTATTGGAGATTTTGTTACTTTTTTGTTGCTATTTTGTTACACTGAAAAAAAAATTTCCGAAAAATCGACAGTCTGCTAACTTGAATCTCAAGATAGCAGACTCCCCGATATCTCGGCTCCTAATCCACGTACGCCAATGAAAATGGTGTCAGAATTTGTTACTTTAAAAGTACTTTCAGAATCCATGGTCATGTTTCAGGATTCATCAGATTCAAATCTTAAAATTCGTAAATTATTGAGAAAAAATAGGTTAATTAAAAAAATTGTGAAAAAAACCATTGGTAGATTTTGTTTCTGTATCCATAGCAATTTATTACACTGAAATATATTTTGTACCTTCACCCATTTGCGAAAAATTTGCAGTTTGCTAACTCGAACCTCAACTTAGCATGTTCGTTGTTTGTCTCGAACTCCGGATAAAATAATTCATAAAAACATGCGGTTTTTATTTATTAGATTGTTATGAATGTTATTCATTATGTCTTGTGTCTTTTAGAAATCTGGAAATTTGCTTTATTTTAATATCCGAATTTCAAAATTCTGAAAACGCCAAGTCATAAATAATAATATTTGTAATGTAACAAAAAATAGCATATTCTATCACCTTGCTATCGCCTAATTGAAACAAAATACGAAATTATATTTTACCTTTCCCTACCGCTTGGAAACCCCTGACAGCCAGCAGGAAAGCCGGGTTGGGTGTTCATTTTGAAGAAGTGAATGACAAATGTTAAAATAGCGACAAATGATGACAAATCCAGTTTGTATCCAATTTTTTATAAAAAACTCTCAAGGCCACAACCGGTTGTTAATCAACTTATAGAAAAAGGATAAATATATGGAGTTCTTTTCATTTCATTACAAGTATTCTTTATGCCTTGGATGTTTTAGAATCTTAAAATTTTCTTTTATTGTCCTAATATTCCAATTCACAATTTTCTTCAATTTTCAAAATTTCTCTCGGGATAGAATAATGATAAAAATATACAGTTTTTTCATTAGATCACAAATGTTATAATTTATGCTCTCCGTCTTTTAGATTTTTTTTTTAATAATTCTAAATCACACAAGGCGTAAAAATTATTTTTGTATCATGAAATATAAAGAGAAGGAGGTGCCTGATAAAATACTCCTGAAAAAACTACTTCTATTGTGTTGTTCTTGTTTTAAAAGCGCTACGGTCGTTGAGATCGGTCGTCCATCTCTCTTATATTGTTGACTGTTTCTGTTTAACAATAATTGACGTTCGTCTTTCTAAGCATTTGACACTACTTGTCAATCACCATATTGCAACTTTGTCTACGAATTCAATCGTAATACTCTGTTTTGTGGTAATCAATATTTTGTATTTTTTAAGTGAGAACTAAATAAATAGAACACAAAAGCTATCAATTTCACTTTAAATGGCAATGTCGTTGCATGACAGAGAACTTTGACAGTTAGTGACATGTTTAAACTTTATTTCTGTACAGGTATCTGATGTAAACAACGCGACCGGTTGAGCTAAATTTGTATTAATTTCATTTGTTCATTTGTTCTCTTATTTTAACCATTTTCAATATACAAGGCTCGGGCTCCTACCCTTTATACTTCATGATTTGTATAATAAATTTTAATAAACAATGATTCCAGCTGTCAGATATTACTAGTTAATAAGTGACAATATTATTATCAACAATTATTATCTACCTAATTATTTTCTGCTGTATTTTTCCCAATCTATTTTTCCTCAAGATTTTACCAATTTTAAGGTTAAAAAACAGTTTCAATCTATATGACCCTGAATTCTGAAAGTACTGTTAAAGTAACAAATCCTGACCCAATTTCCATTGCCGTACGAGCGTTAGGCGCGGAAAAATCGCGGGGACTGCTAACTAAAAGTTCAACAAGTCAGCAGACTGTAGATTTCTCACAAACAGGTGTAGGTACAAAATTTATTTTTTTTTTATAGCAAAGGTTAAAGTATGCTTTGTCCAACTCAAAAGAACAGATCAAGTAGCATTTTAACCGGAAGGGTAGATAAAATTAAACTTTAACAGCAAGGATAGATAAAGTACTTTGATATTTTTATTTAATTTCACATTACTTACTTTGAAATGTCACAATTGTCATTTTGTCTGCAAAATTGTTCGAAGTTTTTCTTTAACCTTCGCTATAAAAAAAAATAAAATGTTACACACGACGGTAAAATTTCATTATCGACTCGTGAAATTTAATTAACTCGCAACGCTCGTTACATTTTCACTCGTCGATATAAAGTAATTTTACCGTCTTGTATAACAAATATTAATGTAACAAATTGCTATAGATAAAAAAACAAAAAATACCACTGTTTTTTGACAATTTTTTTACTCGACATATTTTTCTCCAATATTTTACGACTTTTAAGGTTAGACGCAGTTCTTCAAATTTTTAACATGACCATGGATTCTGAAAGTACTGTTAAAGTGACAAATTCTGATATCATTTTCATTGGCGTACGTGAATTAGAAGCCGAGATATCGTGGTGTCTGCTAACTTGAGGTTCGAGTTAGCAGACTGCAGATTTTTCGCAAATGGGTGAAGGTACAAAATTTATTTCAGTGTAACAAATTGCTATGGATTAAGAAACATAATCTACCACTGTTTTTTCGCACATTCTTTACTCAGCACCGGTTTTTCAAATGTTTTGGGTATTTTTTCTCCAATGGCTTATGCATTTAGGAGAAAAATTGTTGAAATATAAGAACTGACTATGGATTCTGAAAGTACTGTTAAAGTAACAAATTCCGATATCATTTTCATTGCCGTACGTGAATTAGGGGTCGAGATATCGCGGAGTCTGCTAACTTGAGGTTCGAGTTAGCAGACTGCAGATTTGTCGCAAATGGGTGAAGGTACAAAATTTGTTTCAGTGTAACAAATTGCTATGGATAAAGAAACAAAATCTACCACTATTTTTTTTTACAATTTTTTTAATTAACCTATTTTTTCTCAATATTTTACGAATTTTAATATTTGAAACTAATGAATTCTGAAATATGACCATGGATTCTGAAAGTACAGTTAAAGTAACAAATTCCGATATCATTTTCATTGCCGTACGTGAATTAGGGGTCGAGATATCGCGGAGTCTGCTAACTTGAGGTTCGAGTTAGCAGACTGCAGATTTGTCGCAAAAGGGTGAAGGTATAAAGTTTATTTCAGTGTAACAAATTGCTATGGATAAAGAAACATAATCTACCCTGTTTTTTCGCATATTCTTTACTCACCACAGTTTTTTCAAATATTTTGAGTATTTTTCTCCAATGTCTTATGCATTTTAGGAAAAAAATTAAAGGAGATATCGGGGAGTCTGCTAACTTGAGATTCAAGTTAGCAGACTGTAAATTTTTTGGAAATGGATGGAGGTACAAAATTTATTTCAGTGTAACAAATTGCTATAGATAAAGAAACAAAATCTGCCACAGTTTTTTTCACAATTTTTTTACTTGACCTATTTTACTCCAATATTTCAAGAATTTTAAAATTAGAAACAGTTCAAATCTAAAATATGACCATGGATTCTGAAAGTACTGTTAAAGTAACAAATTATGATACCATTTTCATTGGCGTATGTGAATTAGGAGCAGAGATATCGGGGAGTCTGCTAACTTGAGATTCAAGTTAGCAGACTGTAGATTTTTCGGAAATGGGTCGAGGTACAAAATTTTTTTTAGTGTTACAAAATAGCAACAAAAAAGTAACAAAATCTCCAATAGTTTTTTTTGCAGTCTGCTAAAAGTGGTTTGCTAACTTGATATACGTTAAATTCATGGCACCTATATATAACTAAATTAGAGCCACAATGTTTAATTTTCATTAATGATTATAATATTCAATTACACGAACCTGAAGTAAAAATAAAACAATTAAATAGCTATTTACCTGAAATCAATAATATACATCTTGAAAAACTTAACACAAATTTTAAGCCTATAAAGATCTCGCACATAAATTTAAATGATATAAATAAACTAAATAATGAGATCAATCGACATAAATATGACTTTCTAGAAACTGATAATGTTAACAAATATTACTTCAACTATTGGAACTTGATAATATATTTTGTGCTTATAATAATTATAATATACAGGGTGTCCACCTAGTGCGCGTAAGTCCAATATCTGGGTTAATAAAAGAGATAACTTAATTTTTTTTTCTACAGGGTTGTCTAATATCCCGAGCTGCACAAAATGAAAATATATTTACATATTCAGGGTGTTCAGTTTTTCCTGGACAGGTACCAACTTCGTTTTTCTAAATGGAAATATATATTTTTTATTGCTTTTTCGAACTAAACCCTTGATTTTAGTAGGACTTTCATCAGCCTTCCCTATACCTAACTTAAACTGTTTTTGAAATATTGACGGGTGAATATTGACATTTTTGCAACTTTGACACCCTGTAAAATCTAAACGGTTTGAGATCAAGCAAAACGGTTTGCACATTCCTATCTTAACTTTTCATAAGCTATCGTTTGGTACTAATTTCAGAATTATCCAAAAATTTAAAATTTTCTGAAAATTTTGAAAATTTTTTATTCCTGTATAAATTTGAAATTAGTATCAAACGATAGCTTATGAAAAGTTAAGATAGGAATGTGCAAACCGTTTTGCTTGATATCAAACCGTTTAGATTTTACAGGGTGTCAAAGTTGCAAAAATGTCAATATTCACCCGTCAATATTTCAAAAACAGTTTAAGTTAGGTATAGCGAAGGCTGATGAAAGTCCTACTAAAATCAAGGGTTTAGTTCGAAAAAGCAATAAAAAATATATATTTCCATTTAGAAAAACGAAGTTGGTACCTGTCCAGGAAAAACTGAACACCCTGAATATGTAAATATATTTTCATTTTGTGCAGCTCGGGATATTAGACAACCCTGTAGAAAAAAAAATTAAGTTATCTCTTTTATTAACCCAGATATTGGACTTACGCGCACTAGGTGGACACCCTGTATATGTTATTCCCTAGACTGAAGCAATTATATATAAAAATGACTTCAAGAAAAAACAAGATAGAAGAATCCACCGAAATGAAACAAGGACCATTTCGCATATCCTAACGGGCTATTGCTCAATTTAGGCTGGGAGGAGTTACGAGTACAGCTGCCTTGCTATCAAGTAATATAATATTAGGGTTACCAACCGTACTCTTTATAGATAACATGTACTCTTTTGAGTTTAGAAATAATAAGTACTCTTACTTTTCGGCTTTAGTACCCAAATGTACTCTTTTCTGGGCAAAGATAGCACCATCTTTATGAGTGAACTAATATTACTATTATCGAGACAAAATATTTATCTTTTCCTGTATTATCTACTTTAATACTTATACTATCGGTCACCTCACTACCTCAGTTTACATTCGGTAAACTGTATTACCATATATTTATCTACTAAAATCAATAAATATCTTGCCGAAAGTCGATATTTTTGTATAAACGGATTTTACATTAAAATTCCGAAGTGCCAGGAAAACGTGTGACCGTGAAAATTTTCAAAATGTCGGCGCCATTTTTCCTTATGGCGCCAGAAGTTTCGGCACTGATTGTGAGTAATCCGACATTTTATAGGTCTGCCAGGGAATTTGTACTCTTTTTTGAATGGCATGAGTTGGTAACCCTATATAATATGCTAGATAAAATCCTAGACTGCTTTGATTCGATCCTAGGCACCGATGCGACTAGGTGCCTTAAATGATATGTTTATTCTAGAGTAAGGGAGATGTAAATCCTTATTTGCCCTAGTATTTTTATTGTCGATGTTAAAATTGGTCATAAATTGCATTCAAAATGTGCCACTCTACGAATAGTTTGCAGTCAAATTTGAACGAAATTTGTAGCCAGTTCATGAGCTACAAAAGAAGGGAGCTCTGGTGCAGGACCCTGTATAAAGTGAGAATTTTACCTAATAATAACAATAATTAAAAAATGTCATGTAGCAAATGAAAAAAAATATTTCTATGATTTGTAACAATACATAAGAACACTACTGATTCTACTGGTGTAATATTTAAAATGTATACTTCTAATAATTATTATTTGAAATAACATTTCAATGTGAATAGTTCTTTCTAGAACTCAAGTCATGAATAAATATACTCCTGAAAGTAATAATTATTTTTCCATCAGTGACTAACATGGAATTCTGAAATTTGTTCTCTGCTAATTACTGAAATGTGTACTATTTTGAGATAAGTATTTTAATTATTAATTCAGAATTGTTTCTTGATTTTAGTATGGAATAAGGATTTAAGAGCTTTGATAGTCATTCTTTACATGTTGACGCTAACTGCCAAAGGAAAGAAGAAACGTATTAACGATACAGAATCTAAGTACTATGATATTATGATGAATCTACTACGACACTATAAGTTTTAAATATAAAATTATCGATGTTTAATACGTTTTTTATATACATTTCAATAAAACACTATATAGGAAACTACTTTTAAGATCTCATTTTCAAATATATCTTAAATTTTAGCATATCACCTGTGACTTTTTTGTAATGCCCATTTATGTAATCTTCGAAAATAATTAAATAATTTAGTGACTAGATTAAGCATATTCTAAGGAACATTTTCTAAGATTTCTTGAATTCTAAGTTTCTAAGAAGCATTTTTTTTTTAATATGCCCTATAAACAAGCAAAGTCCAATTTATTTTAATCTCCTTTGTTGGTTCTCAGTTTATACAAAAAATAAAAAAATTGAACCACCGTATATATCTAAATACCTACTACAATATTTGCATCAAAATACTCATTTATGAGTGGTATAGACCTATTCAATATTTACATAATTAATCTCAAAAGTGAGTTAAATTCTAATTAAATTTGAGCAAAAATAAACTCAATAATAATTTGACTCAGCTTATGTTCATAAAAAATCAACTCTCGAATAGGCAAAATTACTCATTTTTGGTGCTGGAGTTTCACTCACAAAATTTCAGACTTACTCATATTTATAGAGTGAAAATTTAACTCAATCGGGTGTGGACAGAAATTGAGACATTATTGAGTACAATTTGAGTGAAATTTCACTCGATTTTCTTTACACTGTAAAGTAGCCTAGCCTAATTCTAGAAAATACGTTAAGTATATTTAAAGATTATTCTAAATAAGTTTACTGAACTAAAAGTATGTAGCAAACGTGCCGCTACATAGATTAACCAAATTTTCTTATTATTTTTCATATATAATATATCTTATCCAAAATATGTAAAAAGTGTAATATAAGTAGTAAAGATGTGCCGAAAAAGATTTGTTTTTGAGGTAATCGAAGTAGATACTTATGTACCTATCTATAGAGATTTAGTTACCTAATAAAAAATGCCTTCTTGATGGTATTTCGAAAACGGCTTATTAAAAAGTCTTTTTGTTTTATTAATAATATAAGTACCTACCTACATAAAAAATTTTCTCATTTTTCTTCTAAATCCTTAGTTCAGTTTTGAGGTACCTATCTATATGTTATTCGAAAGGTAGTGATTATTTTCAATAATCATAGAACGTCGCCATAGCCTTCAAAGGCAAAGTATGAAATCTAGACATTTCCAAATATTCCGAATTCTTGTCAAATATGCCTCCCCCCCTCATCTACAGATACCTAAAGCTATTGGTTAATATAAATTCAGAAGAAAGGGATATTAGGGGTGGGTTTACCGGGGTATATATACCTGCCTAGGAGTATGATTTTGAACTCTGGAGCAAGAGTAGGAGACTACGAAGAGACATCGACGACCCACAGACCTCCCTCGAAGTCGCGGCCGCCGACTGCGGTCGTGGGTACACTTCGATATCCACTTCCCTTCCCGACACCCACTAATGGGCCATTTGGTCCCTTAGAGGTGCATCCTTAGGCTACAATGCCAATCCTGACCCCACCTAACTACAAATCCCAGGGCGGGAGCGGCAATTGCCGTCCCGGCCCATGACAGACCACCCCCGGGGGTAAACATGCCGGCGAAGAAAGAACATCAAGACAGAAGAGCGCCAGAAGATCCTACCCGGCCGGCACCGGTGTGAACTTAGCAACGTTGCTAGAAACGTTTCTGAGACTCGAACTGCTACGCCCTAATTTCCACCAGTGGTCATTAGAATTAAACTTTTACATGAAAATTACTTTACAAATACATCACATAAAATAAAAATTACTGCACATGCTTACATAACTGTTAATTTTCCTTACAGTTGAAGATGTTACCTTATAAGGGGGTGGGGTATCTAGCACACTTCACTTTTATAAAATGTCAATCATTTTCAAGCTGTTGTCTCGAAAACGAAGAATTGTGTCACCTCAAATTTTTGATATGTTGTGCATGATACCATCCTCTTTGAGGTATTTAACCGAGAAATTACAGCAGTGCCGTAGGGGGCGGGGTATTTTAGCAAATATACCACTTTTCCAAATTTCTTTGTCATTTTCACGGTATTACTCGAAAACGAAGAATTGTGTCACCTCAAATTTTTGATATGTTATGCATGACACCTTCCTTTTTGACGTACTGACCCCAGAAATTACGACAGTGCCGTAGAGGGCGGGGTGTTTTGGCAAATATTCCTCTTTTTCAAATATTTATGTCATTTTCATGGTATTACTCGAAAACGAAGAACTGTGTCACCTCAAATTTTTTATGTGTTATGCACGATACCATCCTCTTTGATGTACTGACCCCAGAATTTACAGCAGTGCCGTAGGGGGCAGGGTAGTTTAGCAAATATTCCAATTTTCCAAATTTCTTTGTCATTTTCATGGTATTACTCGAAAACGAAGAATTGTGTCACCTCAAATTTTTGATATGTTATGCATGACACCTTCCTTTTTGACGTACTGGCCCCAGAAATTACGACAGTGCCGTAGAGGGCGGGGTGTTTTGGCAAATATTTCTCTTTTTCAAATATTTATGTCATTTTCATGGTATTACTCGAAAACGAAGAACTGTGTCACCTCAAATTTTTTATGTGTTATGCACGATACCATCCTCTTTGATGTACTGACCCCAGAATTTACAGCAGTGCCGTAGGGGGCAGGGTAGTTTAGCAAATATCACAGTTTTCCAAATTTCTTTGTCATTTTCATGGTATTACTCGAAAACGAAGAACTGTGTCACCTCAAATTTTTTATGTGTTATGCACGATACCATCCTCTTTGATGTACTGACCCCAGAATTTACAGCAGTGCCGTAGGGGGCAGGGTAGTTTAGCAAATATCACAGTTTTCCAAATTTCTTTGTCATTTTCATGGTATTACTCGAAAACGAAGAATTGTGTCACCTCAAATTTTTAATATGTTATGCAGCATACCTTCCTTTTTCACGTGTCGACCGCGAAAGTCTCGACAGTGCCGTAGGGGACGGGGTAAATAGCAAAAACTCCTATTTTCCAAGAATTCTATAACTAATCTGGGTACCATTCGAAAACTAAGAGATGTGTCACCTCAAATTTTTGATATGTTATGCAGGATACCTTCTTTTTACACGTGTCGACCGCGAAAATCTCGACAGTGCCGTAGGGGATGGGGTAAATAACAAAAACTCCTATTTTCCAAGAATTCTACAACTTATCTGGGTGCCATTTGAAAACGAAGATATGTGTCACCTCAAATTTTTGATATGTTATGCAGGATATCTTCCTTTTTAACGTGTCTACCGCGAAAGTCTCGACAGTGCCGTAGGGGAAGGTATAAATAGCAAAAACTCCTATTTTCCAAGAATTCTATAACTCATCTGGGTACCACTCGAAAACGAAGAGATGTGTCACCTCAAATTTTTGATATGTTATGCAGGATACCTTCCTTTTTCACGTGTCCACCGCGAAAATCTCGACAGTGCCGTAGGGGACGGGGTAAATAACAAAAACTCCTATTTTCCAAGAATTCTACAACTTATCTGGGTGCCATTCAAAAACAAAGAGATGTGTCACCTCAAATTTTTGATATGTTATGCAGGATACCTTCCTTTTTAACGTGTCGACCGCGAAAATGTCGACAGTGCCGTAGGGGACAGGGTAAATAGCAAAAACTCCTATTTTCCAAGAATTCTATAACTAATCTGGGTACCATTCGAATACTAAGAGATGTGTCACCTCAAATTTTTGATATGTTATGAAGGATACCTTCCGTTTTCACGTGTCTACCGCGAAAATCTCGACAGTGCCGTAGGGGACGGGGTAAATAACAAAAACTCCTATTTTCCTAGAATTCTGTAACTTATCTGGGTGCCATTCAAAAACGAAGAGATGTGTCACCTCAAATTTTTGATATGTTATGCAGGATACCTTCCTTTTTCACGTGTCGACCGCGAAAGTCTCGACAGTGCCGTAGGGGACAGGGTAAATAGCAAAAACTCCTATTTTCCAAGAATTCCATAACTAATCTGGGTACCATTCGAAAACTAAGAGATGTGTCACCTCAAATTTTTCATATGTTATGCAGGATACCTTCCTTTTTCACGTGTCGACCGCGAAAGTCTCGACAGTGCCGTAGGGAACGGGGTAAATAGCAAAAACTCCTATTTTCCAAGAATTCTATAACTTATTTGGGTACCATTCAAAAACGAAGAGATGTGTCACCTCAAATTTTTCATATGTTATGCAGGATACCTTCCTTTTTCACGTGTCGACCGCGAAAGTCTCGACAGTGCCGTAGGGAACGGGGTAAATAGCAAAAACTCCTATTTTCCAAGAATTCTATAACTTATTTGGGTACCATTCAAAAACGAAGAGATGTGTCACCTCAAATTTTTGATATGTTATGCAGGATATCTTTCTTTTTCATATGTCGACCGCGAAAGTCTCGACAGTGCCGTAGGGGTCGGGGTAAATAGCAAAAACTCCTATTTTCCAAGAATTCTATAACTTATCTGGGTACCATTCGACAACGAAGAGATGTGTCACCTCAAATTTTTGATATGTTATGCAGGATATCATCCTTTTTAACCTGTCTATCGCGAAAGTCTCAACAGTGCCGTAGGGGACAGGGTAAATAGCAAAAACTCCTCTTTTCCAAGAATTTTACAGCTTATCTGGGTGCCATTTGAAAACGAAGAGATGTGTCACCTCAAATTACCCAATTACTTACTCACTTACTTACTCACTCTCTTACTTACTCACTCTCTTACTTACTAACTCATTTACTTACATTCTCGGTTACTTACTTAGTTACTTATCTACTCACTTACTCGCTTACTTACTAACTTACTTACTCACTTACTCCCCATGAAGGGAATGAAGCAGCCGACTCTCTAGCCAGGGAGGGTGCTGCTTCTAAATTCGTCGGACCAGAACCGGTGCTTGGCATATCCTCGAGTACTGCCAAAGCAACTCTCTTGACCTGGGCTGAGGAGCAAATCCTCCAGTACTGGCAAGAACTACCAAGATTAGTTCATTCGAAGCGGTTCATAATTAACCCTTCAAAAACAAGAACTAAACAACTTTTAGAATTAAGCAGGTTGCATCTACGAACTTTAATCGGCCTATATACTGGGCGCTGCCGTTTAAAATATCATCTGCACAAATTCGGCCTAGCAGAAGATGCTGAGTGCCGCTTGTGCTTAGAAGATGACGAAACGGCAGAACACATATTATGTACCTGCCCCGCAGGGGAAAGGATCAGATACTCATTATTTGGCAAAGGACAACTTCTGCCAGAGGATCTGAACGAGCTCTCACCCAATAAGGTAATCAGCCTCGTTAAGAGGTTGGACCTGTTGGGTGAAATAATAAGGTGTAAGCCACAATAGACCACATGGTCGCAGTGGAGGGACTGGTTTTCGGCCCACTCACTTTTGAATCTAACCTAACCTACTCACTTACTCGCTCACTTACTCACTCACTTATTCACTCACTTACTCACTCAGTTACTCACTCATTCACTTACTCACTCACTCACTCACTTACTTACCCACTCACTTATTCACTTACTCACTTAATCACTCATTTACTTACTTACCTACATACTAGTTGTATTATGATTATAAGTCATCGCGACATTTTCGTGTAGGGAAATCTGCTAAAATTCACGTAAACTTTGCCCAATATCCGAAAGCATAAACATTTCCAATGTTAAAATTAATGCCTAACCGTATTAAATTTAACGTTTTAAGTCACAAAATTGTCCCCTAATTCTGATATTGATGGAAATAAAATAGTGAGATATGTTCATTATTGTAATGGTGGATAATTATAGACTGTTTTTGCATTATCTAATAATAATTTTTTCAGATGTAATCTGTATTGTGTTATATCTATTTCAGAATCTAGTGTTTTATTGTTTATCACTTTGTCGGCAAAATATAATACGAATGCACCGCAGTTGTAAGCATCCTGTTGTTTCGGATGTTTTAATATCGTAGACTGCCATCCAGATAGGTTTACATGTTTCCCTAGACCTTTATGAAGTAGGGTTTTGTAATACGACGTTAAGAAATACGACTTATACTGTTCTATTTTCTCTTCTTCTTTACACGCGGGATCTAGAAAATAGAACAGTTTTTCGGTTACGTCTGCTACAGCTAAGCACCAGTGATTGTTGTGAATGTTCACTGGCATAATAACCAAACCTGTTAATTGAGGAATTATATCTAACTCCTCTGGAGTAAGACATTCTGCTTCCTCTAAAGATTGACATAAAGTGCGTAATATTACACCAGAAATGTTGCAATTTACAAGGGTGATTTTTCTTTTAGAACTACTGGCTAAGCAGCCTAGACAGAAATCAATTACAAAATTATTTAACCATGTTACTCCATTGAGGGTACTGTAATCCTCCCAGTATAAAACTTTTATTTGACAGTGCCCGTCAATGGTTTTGTCAAAGTCACAGATTTTGTAATTGGGAGCAATACTGCAATGGTTGGTTGTTGGAACAACAGATGTTTTGGCAGCAGTGTATATTAGGCATAATTCGCATTGAAAATGTACATCGGAACGTTCAAATTCTGCCGAACTTAATTTGTCTGGTAGGCACTCAATATGAATCCACCTCAAACAATTTTCACATTGAACCCACGACACTTCCGGTAGAATTTGTTCTACGAATCCACAATATATACATGCTTTCTTTACATCCAGCGATTCACTTAATAGTAGTGACTGAATTTCGTGAATATAATTTGATTGTTGAAAATCTGTAAAGGCCTTATAAAAGGACGTAATAATGAATAGTCCGCTGTTCATGTCGTCTGGGCAAGAAATGACTTTGATAGAAAATTTATCACCATTGATTCCTGTAATATTTTTTAAAACATATTCAGCCTGTTTTTTGGAAGTGTTGTAAAAGGTTGCGCTAAATTTAGAAAAATTTATAACTAATAATTTATAATTTTTTAATGCATAATATGGCTTATAATTTATCATCTTTTTATTAAATTGTGTTCCGTCTGTTAACGAACCAGCGCCTTGTAACTTTAACAGTACAGAATTTCCGGTATTAAATTTATTGTAAATTGTTTCTAGGGTATATTGTAATGCTCTAGAAGTCACAATAGCTGTGGAATCGGCGGCGATAGAACGAAAGTCAGTAAGGTACAAAATTTTCGTACTTGAAAAACATACAGGATAGTTACAGCCTATATCTATATAATAGTCAGGATTTTTAATCAAACCATTCGGGAAGCGCTTTTCTGCATTATGCCTTTGGTTTGTATCTGCATTTACCACGTCTATAATAGTAGTCCATAACGATCCATCTGGATATAATTTGTCGTCATCGTCACTAATAACAACAGCGTCATCGGCTTCAACAATCATTTTACTTAAGTTTGTCATTTTATGATATGCAAATTTTTTCTTTGCATATGTTTTCTTTCCCCATTTTTCCTCATGTAATAACGCATCAACGGGTTGGACTTTTCTATTCTGAGTAACTTTTTTATTAGTCAAGTTATTTTTTGGTATACCACATTTTAATTCTTTTATAAGGCTTAAGATGTGTTGTCTACTAGCACGAACTACCCTACTTGTCTTTATATATTTTTTTTTATCCAGTATAGTATTTTTTAATATGCTATTCCAGTTCTCTACCGGAGCATTACTATACCGCTGCCCTTCATTTAGTAAACCACTCCACAAAGGGAGGTAGGGTACGTATTTTTTTAAAATGATAACCATCAACTCTTCGGAGTAAAATTTATTGTCTATTTGAAAGTTTTCATCATCTATTAATAAATCGTGTTTCACTTCCTCGTAAATCTTGACAAAATCCTTGTAAAACATGCTGTTCTGGTATTTGGGTTTTTCGTCTTTGAACTCGTGATAATCTATTTCATCTATAATATCAGTAGCGTATTTAGGATCGCTGTTAACGCAAATATTTGCAAGGTTTTCATAGCAACGTTGCAAGTCTTTCGAGTTGCACTTCGTTAACAGCACTTTACATAACAATGTAAACCAAGTGCGAAGCACTCGATAACTGGTGATATTCACAGGTGCAGCCAGAATTTCTTTCAGGTAGTTCCTTGAATGACTTGCATATTTATTTACGTCATTAGAAATTATTCTCATAAAGTGAGACCAGCAAATTGTAATCTTAATCGTACACCTCTGTAGGGGCTTAGTATCGACTACATGAGCATATATTCTGTTGATGTAATCAAGGAGGCTCTCTTGATTCCAATACAGCGATACGGCATTTAGCAACGCAAAGCTGAAATCTACCACGACTCTAGTAAATATAGGCCATTGAAGATTATTCTTTAAAACAAAGGCCTTGAAGGATGTCAAAAATATTCCAATGCTAGCAGTATCTTGTTTGATGGATATAAATTCAAACATCGGGCATATTCTTTCGTTTACAGTGGTCACTACACCCGAATAATATAAACAAGATCCCGTGAGATGCCTAGGTGGTCTTACAATGGAACCAGTAGCATCTAAATAAAGTACTCCAGTAGTAAACTTTCCAATTAATTTCAATTGATCTATGCTGTATAGATGAACTTGAAATGGATCAGAGACAAACTGGATGTATTCCGGATTGTCTCTTTTCATAAGCATAATGTCAATAATGTCATCTCTATGTCTGTCAAGTGAAGACGAATTCTGTGACTTAATTTTTCGTAACACAGAATCCGATTTCACTTCTTGTAAATTTCCGCAGTCTATTAGCCTTCGGCTTGCATTTCGGATCGATTTTAGTTTAAAATTTAAAGTTTTCTCAGTATGCAATCTGTTACCAAATATTTTGCGTTTTATACCTCTTACTGGTGAAGTAATCTTTTCTAGATGGTTATAATTCTTATTGGAACTGAATACAGTTATAACTCCATTTTTTGAGGCGAATATCTTAAACAGTTTGCATTTTGGATGAATACATCTTGCGTATATTACATTCCCATTTGCATTTATCCGTTTGCCTTTTAGTATTAAGTTACACGTATTATTAATGAGTAACTTAATTTTTTGTTTTAAAATGAAATTGAACATTAATGGATTTTCGCACTCACGTTGTTCGTGGTCATTTAAATAAAATTTCCCCTCACGTATATGACACGCGGAATATGTTTTTCGATGGCATATACTGTCTTCTAATAAATTCTTAGTTTTCAAAGGTAAAACAGATTTTATTTGTGGTGTGTCTGCTAAGCTACTTACGAAATTTGGTAATGTAACAGATTCAGCAGGCGATACCTTTGGAGTGCTACCTTCAACACTACCATCACCGCTCTCTAGGTCAAACAAACCATTGTCTTGACTAATTGGCTCATCACATCTCTCTAAGTCAAACCGATCATTGTTGGAATCTAAATACTTCGAATTAGAATAGTTCCCTGCGGGAATGTTATTAGAGTTGTTGCTATTAACAGCTTCTTTATCTGTAAGTGGAGATAAATCAAAACCGAGATCAAAACTATTACATTGATGGGATCCAACAGGCGTGGAAGTGGAAAATCTACTTAATTTCTGCGTATTCCTTTTAATAAAAGTTTTTAATAAAAGGCGATTCTTTCTTAAATTTTTCATGCCCAAAAAAGCACATAATTCACTAATCACCGAATTCGCTAGTCTGTCAGACACCAAAATTGTTTTAATGTTATAACACTTTTCTAAAAAAAAACTTTTAATTTTGTCTATTTTATCTGTTGAGGATAGTTTTCTGAAGTCCGGTTCAGACATTTTGTAATATTATCAACTAGGTATCTACAAAAAAGAATTTTACTCTAACCACACCTATCTAAACGGAGCACCTACGATTGAAACAAATGCGTTTCTCACTGTAGGTGTTTAAGAAATCGGGTAAAACCAACAATGAACTAAATTATAAAAGAAGCAAAATGTTTTCACTTAAAGATATGTACAGGATATACACCCAAGCTTTAAAATCGCTCTTAAGATGTATCTCAATAAACTACTCAAAAAAACTACCGAATTCGTAAAACAGGTACGAAGAGTACATACATACGTGTAAATACAAGTAACTTAAAATCGCAAATCTCTGTTAAGTGTCTCAAGGATACACATAAAAGAATATAAACTGTCGATATAAATCAACTACGTATACAAATTAATAATAACTATTAATTAGCTATGTACTTGCACACATACATATGTACATGCAGTAAGGGCATATATGTAAAAGTTTAAACTATAAATTCTGTTTCACTTAAAAAAAAAAACACACAAGATGCAAATTCACGCAAGAAAAGAGACAAAACACAAAGAAAGACACAAAATCGCAATTATATGTAAGCACACAACTCAAGTTAAAACTAAAGAAAAAATATTTCTAGACTGAAGTTAATGGTTGAAACTTTGAATCTATTTTGAATACACAAAGAAGGAGACAAAACACAAAGAAAGACACAAAATCGCAAGTATATGTAAGCACACAACACAAGATAAAACTATAGAAAAAATATTTCTAAGCTGAAGTTTATGGTTGAAACTGATAAATCGAGGTTGGTATATGAATGTTAATCTTTTCGCAATATTGAAACGTGGATTACTCTAAAACGATAAGAGCTATCCAAGTGCGGTTTGCGCCTTTCGCTTTCTATTAAGAAACACTATAATTTTTGTTTAGGATGATTTTTCGAAAAACGAAATTTTGATTTTGCTCACGTATGGACTTAGAAAATATTCAGTAAATCAGCATCTAAAATCGAAATTCACACAAAGAAGGAGACAAAACACAAAGAAAGACACAAAATCGCAAGTATATGTCAGCACACAACACAAGATAAAACTATAGAAAAAATATTTCTAAGCTGAAGTTTATGGTTGAAACTGATAAATCGAGGTTGGTATATGAATGTTAATCTTTTCGCAATATTGAAACGTGGATTACTCGAAAACGATAAGAGCTATCTAAGTGCGGTTTGCGCCTTTCGCTTTCTATTAAGAAACACTATAATTTTTGTTTAGGATGATTTTTCGAAAAACGAAATTTTGATTTTGCTCACGTATGGACTTAGAAAATATTCAGTAAATCAGCATCTAAAATCGAAATTCACACAAAGAAGGAGACAAAACACAAAGAAAGACACAAAATCGCAAGTATATGTCAGCACACAACACAAGATAAAACTATAGAAAAAATATTTCTAGACTGAAGTTAATGGTTGAAACTTTGATAAATCGAGGTTGGTATATGAATGTTAATCTTTTCGCAATATTGAAACGTGGATTACTCGAAAACGATAAGAGCTATCCAAGTGCGGTTTGCGCCTTTCGCTTTCTATTAAGAAACACTATAATTTTTGTTTAGGATGATTTTTCGAAAAACGAAATTTTGATTTTGCTCACGTATGGACTTAGAAAATATTCAGTAAATCAGCATCTAAAATCGAAATTCACACAAAGAAGGAGACAAAACACAAAGAAAGACACAAAATCGCAAGTATATGTAAGCACACAACACAAGATAAAACTATAGAAAAAATATTTCTAAGCTGAAGTTTATGGTTGAAACTGATAAATCGAGGTTGGTATATGAATGTTAATCTTTTCGCAATATTGAAACGTGGATTACTCGAAAACGATAAGAGCTATCTAAGTGCGGTTTGCGCCTTTCGCTTTCTATTAAGAAACACTATAATTTTTGTTTAGGATGATTTTTCGAAAAACGAAATTTTGATTTTGCTCACGTATGGACTTAGAAAATATTCAGTAAATCAGCATCTAAAATCGAAATTCACACAAAGAAGGAGACAAAACACAAAGAAAGACACAAAATCGCAAGTATATGTAAGCACACAACACAAGATAAAACTATAGAAAAAATATTTCTAAGCTGAAGTTTATGGTTGAAACTGATAAATCGAGGTTGGTATATGAATGTTAATCTTTTCGCAATATTGAAACGTGGATTACTCGAAAACGATAAGAGCTATCCAAGTGCGGTTTGCGCCTTTCGCTTTCTATTAAGAAACACTATAATTTTTGTTTAGGATGATTTTTTGAAAAACCAAATTTTGATTGTTACTGCGATTGGAAAACATTCAGTAAATCACTGACTATGCTTCGATATTCACATAAAACAAGTCAAAATTTTGAGGTGATGCATCCTCGTTTTTGATGGTGACCAAAAACCAAAAAAATTGAGTTGTTGCTATTTACTCCGCCACCTACGGCACTATCCAAATTTTCGTGGTCGATACGTGAAAAAGGAAGGTATCCTTCCATAAAATATCAAAAATTTGAGGTGACACATCTCTTCGTTTTCGAATGGTACCCAGATAAGTTATAGAATTCTTGGAAAATAGGAGTTTTTGCTATTTACCCCGTCCCCTACGGCACTGCCGAGACTTTCGCGGTAGACACGTTAAAAAGGAAGGTATCCTGCATAACATATCAAAAATTTGAGGTGACACATGTCATAGTTTTCGAATGGTACCCAGATAAGTTATAGAATTCATGGAAAATAGGAGTTTTTGCTATTTACCCTGTCCCGTACGGCACTGTCGACATTTTCGCGGTCGACACGTTAAAAAGGAAGGTATCCTGCATAACATATTAAAAATTGAGGTGACACATCTCTTCGTTTTCGAATGGTACCCAGATGAGTTATAGAATTCTTGAAAAATAGGAGTTTTTGCTATTTATCCCGTCCCCTACGGCACTGTCGAGACTTTCGAGGTCGACACGTGAAAAAAGAAGGTATCCTGTATAACATATAAAAAATTTGAGGTGGCACATCTCTTCGTTTTCGAATGGTACCCAGATAAGTTATAGAATTCTTGGAAAATAGGAGTTTTTGCTATTTACCCCGTCCCCTACGGCACTGCCGAGACTTTCGCGGTAGACACGTTAAAAAGGAAGGTATCCTGCATAACATATCAAAAATTTGAGGTGACACATGTCATAGTTTTCGAATGGTACCCAGATAAGTTATAGAATTCATGGAAAATAGGAGTTTTTGCTATTTACCCTGTCCCGTACGGCACTGTCGACATTTTCGCGGTCGACCCGTTAAAAAGGAAGGTATCCTGCATAACATATCAAAAATTTGAGGTGACACATCTCTTCGTTTTCGAATGGTACCCAGATAAGTTATAGAATTCTTGGTAAATAGGAGTTTTTGCTATTTACCCCGTCCCCTACGGCACTGTCGAGACTTTCGCGGTCGGCACGTGAAAAAAGGAGGTATCCTGCATAACATATTAAAAATTTGAGGTGACACATCTCTTCGTTTTTGAATGGTACCCAAATAAGTTATAGAATTCTTGGAAAATAGGAGTTTTTGCTATTTACCCCGTTCCCTACGGCACTGTCGAGACTTTCGCGGTCGACACGTGAAAAAGGAAGGTATCCTGCATAACATATGAAAAATTTGAGGTGACACATCTCTTAGTTTTCGAATGGTACCCAGATTAGTTATGGAATTCTTGGAAAATAGGAGTTTTTGCTATTTACCCTGTCCCCTACGGCACTGTCGAGACTTTCGCGGTCGACACGTGAAAAAGGAAGGTATCCTGCATAACATATCAAAAATTTGAGGTGACACATCTCTTCGTTTTTGAATGGCACCCAGATAAGTTACAGAATTCTAGGAAAATAGGAGTTTTTGTTATTTACCCCGTCCCCTACGGCACTGTCGAGATTTTCGCGGTAGACACGTGAAAACGGAAGGTATCCTTCATAACATATCAAAAATTTGAGGTGACACATCTCTTAGTATTCGAATGGTACCCAGATTAGTTATAGAATTCTTGGAAAATAGGAGTTTTTGCTATTTACCCTGTCCCCTACGGCACTGTCGACATTTTCGCGGTCGACACGTTAAAAAGGAAGGTATCCTGCATAACATATCAAAAATTTGAGGTGACACATCTCTTTGTTTTTGAATGGCACCCAGATAAGTTGTAGAATTCTTGGAAAATAGGAGTTTTTGTTATTTACCCCGTCCCCTACGGCACTGTCGAGATTTTCGCGGTGGACACGTGAAAAAGGAAGGTATCCTGCATAACATATCAAAAATTTGAGGTGACACATCTCTTCGTTTTCGAGTGGTACCCAGATGAGTTATAGAATTCTTGGAAAATAGGAGTTTTTGCTATTTATACCTTCCCCTACGGCACTGTCGAGACTTTCGCGGTAGACACGTTAAAAAGGAAGATATCCTGCATAACATATCAAAAATTTGAGGTGACACATATCTTCGTTTTCAAATGGCACCCAGATAAGTTGTAGAATTCTTGGAAAATAGGAGTTTTTGTTATTTACCCCATCCCCTACGGCACTGTCGAGATTTTCGCGGTCGACACGTGTAAAAAGAAGGTATCCTGCATAACATATCAAAAATTTGAGGTGACACATCTCTTAGTTTTCGAATGGTACCCAGATTAGTTATAGAATTCTTGGAAAATAGGAGTTTTTGCTATTTACCCCGTCCCCTACGGCACTGTCGAGACTTTCGCGGTCGACACGTGAAAAAGGAAGGTATGCTGCATAACATATTAAAAATTTGAGGTGACACAATTCTTCGTTTTCGAGTAATACCATGAAAATGACAAAGAAATTTGGAAAACTGTGATATTTGCTAAACTACCCTGCCCCCTACGGCACTGCTGTAAATTCTGGGGTCAGTACATCAAAGAGGATGGTATCGTGCATAACACATAAAAAATTTGAGGTGACACAGTTCTTCGTTTTCGAGTAATACCATGAAAATGACAAAGAAATTTGGAAAACTGTGATATTTGCTAAACTACCCTGCCCCCTACGGCACTGCTGTAAATTCTGGGGTCAGTACATCAAAGAGGATGGTATCGTGCATAACACATAAAAAATTTGAGGTGACACAGTTCTTCGTTTTCGAGTAATACCATGAAAATGACATAAATATTTGAAAAAGAGAAATATTTGCCAAAACACCCCGCCCTCTACGGCACTGTCGTAATTTCTGGGGCCAGTACGTCAAAAAGGAAGGTGTCATGCATAACATATCAAAAATTTGAGGTGACACAATTCTTCGTTTTCGAGTAATACCATGAAAATGACAAAGAAATTTGGAAAATTGGAATATTTGCTAAACTACCCTGCCCCCTACGGCACTGCTGTAAATTCTGGGGTCAGTACATCAAAGAGGATGGTATCGTGCATAACACATAAAAAATTTGAGGTGACACAGTTCTTCGTTTTCGAGTAATACCATGAAAATGACATAAATATTTGAAAAAGAGGAATATTTGCCAAAACACCCCGCCCTCTACGGCACTGTCGTAATTTCTGGGGTCAGTACGTCAAAAAGGAAGGTGTCATGCATAACATATCAAAAATTTGAGGTGACACAATTCTTCGTTTTCGAGTAATACCGTGAAAATGACAAAGAAATTTGGAAAAGTGGTATATTTGCTAAAATACCCCGCCCCCTACGGCACTGCTGTAATTTCTCGGTTAAATACCTCAAAGAGGATGGTATCATGCACAACATATCAAAAATTTGAGGTGACACAATTCTTCGTTTTCGAGACAACAGCTTGAAAATGATTGACATTTTATAAAAGTGAAGTGTGCTAGATACCCCACCCCCTTATAAGGTAACATCTTCAACTGTAAGGAAAATTAACAGTTATGTAAGCATGTGCAGTAATTTTTATTTTATGTGATGTATTTGTAAAGTAATTTTCATGTAAAAGTTTAATTCTAATGACCACTGGTGGAAATTAGGGCGTAGCAGTTCGAGTCTCAGAAACGTTTCTAGCAACGTTGCTAAGTTCACACCGGTCCGGCCGGCAGGGTAGAGCAAGGACAGGAGATCCCACAAATCGCCCACACCTATCACTCTTGTGATCGGGGTTGGTGAGGGATGGGGTCCACCTCTACGAGGCCGTCCAGGCCTACAGAGATGAGGAGGGCAAAGAGTGATAGTCCCACTCGACCCCGAATCATACAAGGTCACGTTCACAGCCAAGAATAATGGCGCGATTTTGAACTAGTATATCCTGAAATATTCAAGTGTGCCGTACTCTCTGTGTTAAGTTCGAGAATATATTTTCCTAAAATTGTTAAAGTGGTATATCTTGTAAAGTGGTAAAAGTCTTTTTGGAATTACGTGGACATAACTTAAGGTGAGATTGTTTATATTTTTTTAATATGTTAGTACGAATATTCTATAAACTTAACAATTAATTCTAAGTAAATTAATGTTTAAAAAAAGGCTGTTCTAGTTATTGAAGCTATCCCTAGAGCAAATTTTATAAACAGACACATTAAAAAAAGAATAAATCAAAACAGATTAAAATTTTTGCAAAATACTATGGATTGGGTTGTCACAAATATGCTTTGATAAGATAATATTTTTCAATTAACAAATACAGAATAGTGTCAATTAAATTTTAAAATTATATAAGTAGTTAAAATTTTACATGAGGTTTAGAAGAACCTTAAATTAAATCTCTTTCGATGTTGAAAATTTCTTATTGTTTTTATGAAATATCTTGTACCTATAGATTATCATTTTTTTACTACTGAACCATCTTCGAATTTTGGAGTTAAAGCATAATTAATAAATTGGCCACTTAACACTTGGCGATTGGAGTTAGGCAAAAATAAAAAGAATTATAAGAAATTATAAAAAAATTCTGAAGGTACAGTGTTAACATTCTCACTTTTTCCTGTAATTTTAAAGATCTGTATCTTCTAAAGAGTGGCATTCTAAAGTCAACGTTTACGTTAACATAAAGAAGAAATTTAAATCCCTTGCACAATTTAAATTGTAAATCACTAACAAATTTATCACGCTGTAACTGATATAATCTTAAAATTAACCAATCAAAACAAAAAACTTTCTAAAAAACGTAGTTATTCGAAATAAAAACCCCTAAAATAAACTTGGGCGCTCACAAAAGTTCTAGGAAATGTCAATTAAGTGGACCTGAAAATATGATACTCTTTGTTTAGGATATTTTATAAAAATGTTGCAAAGTATTTAACTTGGACTACTCTTTAACAGAGTAGTCCATATATATATAAGCCATTTGTAATGATATACCCATTTAAATAATGGGTATATCATTACTTTTCTGAGTTGTTTAGCTTTATAAATGAAAGACTAACAAAATAATCAAATAACTAATAAACAGCTGGACCATGACTAATGTGTTATATAATGTTTTCATATTGGTAGATTTTAAGGAGACTGAAATAATCAAATAATAATATTTACCTGTTACTGCACAAAAATCTAAAACTTTTATATATCCCCATTTACTGAGTTTAAATTATTTTACAGTTGCATTTGGGTGGCATCGAATTGGAAAATATGTACACATTAAACCCCTTGGCACCTGAGTTTATCCCCAGGAAATACAGAGAAATGGGCATAGTACCAGGGCCCGTGAAAGTTGAAATCAACATCTTGTCCACTGGATTGTATCCCCTCTCATCAAACATGACTGAAACCGAGCTTCAAAGGCATATAACCCAACAATTTGCTAATCTGAGTGATATCAACAGTGAGGTGAATAAAGTGTTTGCGGCATTTATGGTGACAAGTGACGCATTGAGAGTGGGCACCCAGAGACTGACTGACTCCCGTTTCTTCAAATATTTTCACTAGGTGTCCAGTGATTACCCTGTAAAGTGTACATAGGACTCGTAAAATGTTTAGTCGTTTAGTTTGTAAATTTTTTTATTATATTTATATGTCAAACTTTATATACTATTCTTAATTTTAAATATATACCCATTTACAAAGAAAATGGTTCAGTATTCATATGCAGTCGTTTTATTTA
This sequence comes from Pogonocherus hispidulus, assembly GCA_963924545.1. Lineage (NCBI taxonomy): Eukaryota > Metazoa > Arthropoda > Insecta > Coleoptera > Cerambycidae > Pogonocherus > Pogonocherus hispidulus. The sequence goes on along the minus strand of OZ004699.1, from coordinate 56,789,012 downwards.
CTAGCTTCCAAGTCGCTTTTTATAACTTTTATTTAGTCTGACACAAACAATGTCTTTTTGTAAATAATTTAAAATTGTGCATTCCAATTGATTTAGAATCTGCATGAATGTGTGACTTATCGTAGGAGCCCAGAATCTCTCAGAATTTTCGATGACTTTGCAATTGCCATAGGTACCCAAAAAAAAATTCACAGCATCTAATTAATATGTGCAAAAGCTATATTGATTCTAAACTATTGAAAATTAAAATTTAGAGTGCATTTTTATATAGGTATGTTGAAGTTTGATTTGAATTGTAAAGTATTCTAATTACAAAACATTCATGACAGTTATTATTAGCAAGATTAGAAATATCATCAATCAAATATTTTGTAGGTATATAGGCATAATCTGCCACAGTCCAGTTGATTGTGTGATATTAGTCTGTCGAATCAAGTGAATTTGTTCGTAGAAGCTTTTTTTGGTTTATGTCGTTTGCCAGAAGTCGAACAGCCCCCAAACTGGAAATTTCGCCGAAGCCCCACTTTGCCGTTGGGTAAGGTCTTCTATTTGCGTATGATCATATTGATTAGCTTTCTTTTACTTTCCATAGTCGATGGTAAGGTGAAAAATGTTGTTATTTCTTCTGTTCAATTAAAAAAATTGCAATAAAGAGATATGTTCAATAATAGATGTATATTTCGTTGGTTCTCAGTTTATACAAAAAATAAAAAAAATTAACCACCGTATATATCTAAATACTAAAATATTTGCATCAAAATACTCATTTATAAGTGGTAAAGACCTACTCAATATTTACATAATTAATCTCAAAAGTGAGTTGAATTCTAATTAAGTTTGAGCAAAAATTAACTCAATAAAAATTTGACTTCACTTCATGTTCATAAAAAAATAACTCGAATAGGTAATATTACTCAGTTTTAGTGCTAGAGTTTCACTCACAAAATTTCAGACTTACTCATATTTATAGAGTGAAAATTTCACTCAATCGGGTGTAGACAGAAATTGAGACATTATTGAGTGCAATTGAGTGAAATTTCACTCAATTCTAGAAGATACGTTAGGTATAAAGATTATTCTAAATATATTTACTGAACTAAAAATATTATGTAGCAAACGTGCCGCTACATAAGTAGACCAAATTTTGTTATTATTTTTCATATATCTTATCCAAATATGTAAAAAGTGTAATATAAGTAGTAAAGATGTGCCGAAAAAGATTTGTTTTTGAGGTAATCGAAGTAGATACTTATGTACCTATCTATAGAGATTTAGTTACTTAATAAAAAAATGCCTTCTTGATGGTATTTCGAAAACGGCTTATTAAAAAGTCTTTTTGTTTTATTAATAATATATAAGTACCTAGGGGAATTCTGCCTAAAATGACATACCCTAAGCATTTTCGATCAAAGAAGATATGGGAATTATGTTACAGAACGTTTTTCCTACACAATTGGCAGATATTAAGTAAGCACGTTTAACTACACTAGAAAAAAACATTCCCATTGAGTATTTTGCAAATAATTGAAAATCTAAAATAATGGTCTTGGTATGTCATTTTAGGCTAACATGCGGGTAAAATGACATAGGTATAGGAAAGTTTCAGGAATGCTATAAAACTTCAGAGAACTAATTTATTAACAAAAAAAAAACCTTCTAGAACATCGAGAAACAATCAAAGGTACAAAAATAAAGGAATTGTTCAAAGACAAAGTTCGCAAATGAAAACTTTACACTTTGGGGTAACATCAGCACACTCGCAGTGGACCCACTGATTGCATTTAATACATTTAACCCATTTTTCTTTACTCCTGGATTTGGAAAACAGGGAATTGCAATAGAGACAGCCCACATCTTCTTCGCCATCATCTTCAAATGGATCCTCGTCAGAATCATGTGTGTCATTTTGCCCTGATATGAGGTATGTCGTTTTACCCAGCGTTCGAAAAAAACATAAACAGAACCTCAGCTTCACATGCATATAAAGGAACTACTTAAATCTATAGGTAAAGTGGACAATAATGACCACACTTGTATTCGCCATAATCGCAGCTCAATATGGTCTCACGTATTTATAGAATTTTGATTCAAACTAATTGAAAATATTATAACGAGTACTTACGATTTTAAAATTCATTCACTACCAAGACACCGTCCGTGTTAGAATCACGCCATCATGTACGATTGTAGTGCTGCTAACGGAAGGTTTGACAGACACAAGCCGAGGCCTCTTAAAGGCACCAATTTAAAAAAAAGTTCAGTGTGTCATTTTACCCAAGTATGTCATTTTAGGCAGAATTCCCCTACCTACCTAAAAATTTTTCTCATTTTCCTTCTAAATTGATGTCAAATTTTTGGTATTATCTATCGCAATAATAGCTATTAGATATTGCTATACTTAGGTAGTTTATGCTTATGGTGATCTTAGAAACACTTCAAATGACATTTCTGCACAAAATAAATCAATATTATGTTTCAGTGTAATATTTTGTGCAGTTGAAGTGGAACGAGCGAAAAATGAAGCACAAATTCAGTTCAATTCAAATTTTTAAGGGGTCAGCATCCACCTTCCAACTTCACAATCCTAAAGGTTGCACCTAACCAATCAGCAAGCGGACATTTGATGGCTGATGTCAATTGTAATAATCGTGATTGGTCGTTGACACAATTGGCACTAAGCAAACATGATGTCAGTCGTTAGTTCCCTTTTCCGTCACGTTGTCGTGTTTTTAAAGGAGCGGCTAAATATGCGACCGCGCTCCCGTCGATCTGCGCATGCGGCCGGGGAGATAGGCTGGTTGTATTTATTTAACGGTGGTTTAACCTAACCGTTTGTATTTTGTTATAAAACTATACTTGGTGAAAATTTAACTATGTCTGTTAAATGTGAAATGTGTGATTTGATATTTACACAACAAAGAAATTTAAATAGACATTATAAAAATGTGCACAAGGCGACTAGAATAGTATCTTATGATTTTGAAACATTCATGAGTAAATGTCTTGATGGTTGTAATTGTTCCTTTAAATACTTAAAGGAGTTACGCGAACATTTGAAAATTAGTTACAAATATGAAATAATCGAGGAAATTCATACTTTCGAGAGTTTTCAAGGTAGGTAATTATAATCTTTTTATTGTTTCTGAAGGTGTAGGTATATTTAATTAAATATTTTTTTTATAGAATTTAACATATGGCTCAATGGCATCAACAAAGACTATAATTCTCAATATTCTCGGATGAAAAAGGCAACAAATAAGGCAGAAGGATCTACAACTTTTTATTATTATTGGCGTCGTAGTGGTAAATTATATTTACAACAAAGTTTAAAAGCTGTATGCCAATTCTATATAAAATTTTATAAAAAATATACAGTGTGGCAATGACATACTGGTACATATTTATGCAATTCTTGGAACTAAGAAAACTTTCAGAAAATGACGAATATGGGTTACGAATGGGGTTATTTTTTGTGTTATTACTGACTAAAATTACCAATTTATTGTATAATATTTTATATAGAATTTTACATTGTCATACACTGAGAAAAAAAAATTAACCGTTATACAAAAATTGTATGGCTTCAATACAATTTGTGTAGGTTTACTATTTGGGACAAACCAACTCATACATTGCTAGTATGTAACACGTTTTTCTGAAATTGAGGTTGGTAGTTGCATTGTCATTATACAAGTGGTTATATTCTAATCTAATCTAATCTTTATTATTATTAAATCATTACATATAACCTTAAAATGTTTACACAAAATCAAATATAATAATAATAATAAACAGGGTGTCAGAGAGTAATCTCTCAGACTAGAGACATGACCCATTTAGGTTCAATGAAGAACCTGTCTATGGGTATACAACTTTACACCATTTATTTTAAAAATCAGAAATGAGATTGCATAAGTAGGTATAGATAATTAATTTTACAAATTATATGTGGCACATACTATTAAAACACATAATAAGTCTGTAGTACATATTTAAACTAAAATAAAAATAAAAAAGAAAACAACAAACTTCAACAAATAATAATTACACAATGTAGAAATATAGATATTAATCAGAAAAAAAAATAATTATACTATAATAGAATGTATTTTACTTCTTTCTTCAGACATCAGCCATTGTTTCAACTTTTTTTTAAATAGATTCAAAGAATTCAGTTTTATCAGAAAGTTTGGCAATTTGTTTCGCATTCTAGGCCCTAAATAGGTAAAACATCGTTGACCTATTGATTTATTTGATCTTGGTAAGAAAACCTTAGCATCCAATCTGCTTCTGGTGCCATATTCGTGATTAATTACTTCTAAGTAGCGTGGGTTAGAGTATAAAAATACAACTGTAATCTTAAAGAAAAGCTGACGCAGATCTAGTAATTTAGATTCCGAGTACAATTGATTTGATGGATATCTTGATGGTTTATTAAGAATTATTTTCAGAAATCTTTTTTGTAGTATCTCCAAAGGCAATAAAAAATTTTCTCTTATGCCTCCCCAGCCAATAATCCCGTACTGTAGTACAGATTCAACAAGAGCATAATAAATTGTTTTGAGCTGACATATGGACAAAAACTTGGAAAATTTATAAAATCTGTATATTAAGTCCCTAAGGCGTTTAACCACCGAATTAACGTGAACATCCCATCTCAGGAAGGAGTCTAAATGTATACCGAGGTATTTTAAAGTAGACGTAAAGTTTATGATTATATTTTCATCAATCTTAATAAGATTTACATCAGGCAAGTATTTCTTATATGACGTAAAAGGTACTATTTTTGTTTTAGCTACATTAACTGTTAATACATTAACTTTAAAATAGTTAAAAATATTTTTTAGGTCTGTCTTAGCGGTAGTGATAACTTCATTCCAAGATTTAGCCATATATACAACTACGGTATCATCTGCAAACGAGAGAATTTTACCAGATGAATTTAAACTGAGTAGGGAGTTAATATACGTTATAAATAGAACAGGCCCTAAAACTGTACCTTGTGGGACTCCATAAGATATCGGCTCTTCGTTACTCAGCACTCCATCAACTTCTACTCGTTGTTTCCTGTTTTTAAGAAACGATTCTATTAAATTATATACTTTTCCTCGTATACCAAGATGTTCTAATTTATCCATCAAAATCCCATGACACACAGTGTCAAAGGCTTTTGCCAGATCAATAAAAACCCCCAAGCATGGCATTTTTTTATCTATAGCGTCATACACAATGGATGTTAAGTGAGCAATTGCATGTTGTGTCGACATTTTTTCACGGAAACCGAACTGCATTCTATTTATTATTTTATTTCTTTCCAAATATGACAATAGTCGGTTTTTTATTACTTTTTCAAAAATTTTTGATAGAGCAGAAGTAAGAGATATCGGTCGATAATTCGTTATTTGAAATCTATTACCACCCTTGAATATCGGTTTGACAGTAGCACATTTTAACTCATTTGGAAATATACCCTTCTCCATCGCAAGGTTCACTAGATAACTAATAGGCTATGCTATGTAGTTAACAACTACTTTTAGAGCTTGATTCGTTATTTTGTCTGGGCCAGGATCCTTTTTATCTTTTAAATCTGAAATTATTGATATAATTTCGGTAGGGTTAGTAGATTCTAGGAACATTGATTTAGTTTTGCGAGTGTCATTCGTCTTAACATAAATATTACTGCCATCAATTTTCTTAGCCAATTTTGGACCAACAGTACAGAAAAATTTGTTACATTCATTAGCTATCATTTCTTTGTCGGTTATCTCGACTCCGTTATCAAGAATTAATTTGTTAATGCATTTATGTTTATTTACATCCTTATTTGTGTATTCCTTAACCACATTCCATAATTTTTTTGAGCAATTTTCATTTTCCCGTATTTTGTTTCTGAAATAATTATATTTAGTTTTCTTTATAAGTGCGGTTAGCTTATTTCTATAAGCTAAGTAAGAATCTTTTATATTGTGATCTGTAGGATGTTTTATATAACGCTGAAATAATGCATCTCTTTTTTTAATAGACGTAATTAAACCACTAGTAATCCACGGAGTCTTTTTTCTTGTGTGCTTGCATTTAATAATTTCAGTTGCCTGATTCATATACTGTCTAAACTTTGATATGAAAGTGGCAAATGCTTTGTTCGCATCTGTGAAAGAATAAATATCATACCAGTTCTCATTATGTACTAAATGTAAAAATTTTGTCTTATTAAATTTTTCATATTGATTTTTAACTTCTGCTTTGTCCGTTTTATATGAAATTACATGTTTATATTGAATACATTGAGAAAAGTGATCAGTCAAATTAGATTTAATAACCGCAGCCACAATATCATCATAACATTCTTTCCTGCTTCTAACAAATACGTGATCAAGACACGTACCAGAGCTTGGCCGCGTTACTTTGTTAATTAAGGATATAAAACCGTTCTCATACATTGTATTTAGGTACTCTTCGCTATATTCAACATTCACTACATTTATATTTATATTGATATCCCCTAGAATAAAAACATGATTAAAACGGTTCAAATCATAAGTATTAAGGAACTCATTTAAATTAATAATAAAATCACTGATATCTGTAGAGGGTGGCCTATATATAGCTATTATATTAATTTTTACATCATTATTCAAGTTTACTGCCACAGATATGCCATTAACCTGATCTAATTTTATCAGATCATAATCAAAATCTAAATTGTCCTTAATATAAATTAACACTCCATCATTTCGGTTCAACTGTTCTTCAGTACAGATAGTTTTATACCCTTTAATTTGGTGCAAATCTATATCATTTAATTTAAAAGCTTCAGTTAGAATTAAACAAGAAAAGAAATCATTGAACTGCGAGATGTATACTAGAAATTCCTCAAAATTTTTGTTAGGTAATACTTCTTATATTATTGTGAAATAATGTAAAGGAGGTGTTTATATTTTCCATACAAAACAAATTATCAAACTGTTCTAAATCAGTAATTTCATGAGTGTTAATAGGTTCCACCATGTAATCTCTAATATACGAATCCATGCTTTTAATTATATAAGCTTTACTATGCTATTATTGGATTTACCATTCAATGCAAAAACAGAACAAAAGAATAAAATTACACTTACCAGTGTTTTTTGACTACTCAAAGATAAAAAGAAATTACTTTTAACGGAAAGAACAACCAAAATTAATCATACAATACATCAGCTATTTCAACAAAAGTACAGTAACAAATAAGTGCTGAGTAAATTTATCTTTTATATTTTTTATAAACCTAACATTTTTATACCACAAAAATATTTGTATGCGTAAAAGTATTCCTATAATAAAGAAAAGCACATTATATTACACACAAGAAAATAACACATATGTTAACAAAGTGACATATGAAAGCGACAATAAGCAAATACAAAAGCAAAGATAATTATACAATTTTTAAATCATAACCACACAGTAAAAAAATCCGACTGATTTTAACACTGAATCCACACTCATCAGTGTGTATATAGTCCACACTTGGCAGTGTTAGACATATCGGTGTATTATTACATTACATAAAAGTAATTTAACACAGTAGATTTTACAAGGTAATGTGTAATAGTTAATTATTTACCGTGTAATTATTCCGTATTTATGGCGGATTGATTCATTTTTAACACGGGGTTTTGTAAATTTTACTACAATTTATGAGTACTTCTACAAACTTGGCGGGTATATCGTTCGTGTAATATGAGTTCAAAAGGTTTAGTTATTATACTACCCAGTTCGTGTTAAAAATAACACTGCAGCAAATTACGATTACCATTTAGTAATTTTACCATTTGTCTTTTTTTACTGTGCATTTATACACTGAAAAACCGAAAAAATAAGAAGTTTAATGTAGGATTAAACAACTTACTTTTTTGTATTCTTGTTTCTCAATAATCTAGTTTCCTGTATGACATCCTTTCTTCCTCTATCACTTCTGAATAAAACTGCATTTAATGTTGAAGTGTTATCAGTGACTGGACCAGGAACAGGTGACAGTGAAGTGGAGCCTGTTGTTTCAAATATAAATTTGTTCTGAATAAATGGTTGATTTGGAGTAGTTGCCGGTGCACTATTTGATTTCAGTTCAAAATCCTGAAGATCACTAATGACATCATCTGCTTCATTGGTATCTGAATTTTCCTCACTGATTAATTGAGCAACAGTAAAAACCTCGTTATTCACAAAAAGTTTGTTTTGTTTGATATAAGCACGCAAGTTACTACGACGAGCTTCTCATAATTTTCCATACAAAATATTGCTGTTATGTTGATCCTCCGGACAAAGGTCATGTGACATTGATATATTTGTGCCTTTTAATTTTTTTATATTCTTAAATAGGGATTGTTTCCTTAAATGGGATACAAATTCAACAACTATAGAGACCAAAGCAGTAATTTCCGTATCAGTGCACAGATTAAAACAAACTTCACTTTATCTAAACACTGCTTGCACTGTTCGCTTTAAATTTAACACAAAAAATAATTATATATAGCTATAAACCGATTTATTTACAATTTTATTGGAGCTCGGTAACAACATACCAATATTATCATTATACAAGTTGTTCCTTCATTATTTTACTAGTTATATTACCGCTTCTTAACTGTTTGTATTGCTATTATACAAGCAAATGTATTGCTAGAATGCATGACACTATATTGCCTTTATTTAAGTAATGGTATTGCAATTATACAAGTAACTGTATTATTATTATAACACTTATTGTAATGCCATTATACATCTGAAAGGTTAATAAAAACAAAAATAACTGGAATACTTCTATATTTTCATAAAATAACTTACATGTTATGTTCTTTAATGTCCGAAATAAGAGCAGACACACATGACATGGGTGGACCGGTTTTCATTGAATACCTAATCATTTCTTCCAGAAATTGCCAGATATGTTGGCACTCAAAGGGATATTCGATGTCCATGACATGAAAGGTTTTAAATATAATGTCAATTGCTCTTATTACTGAATCAAAGGTGTAGATAACATCATTGACAATGACCAAAAACTTCGAAATATCGTTTAACGGCCCACATAAGACTCCAAAAGGTTGAAAAGTGAGGTTCCACTGTTTCAGTCTCTCCTGTTGTTGTTTTTTTCTTGACTGTTTTCAAAGATCTGAAACGATATTACCTTTCAGATGATGGTAACTATAGTGTGTAAAAAGGCTTTACTTTACTCTACACACTAGTTGCATATTTTTTTAAAAGTTGCTTACCTCTACATGCATGAAAAAACTGTCGGCAACGTCACTTCTTGATGGCCTCCAGTCTCCGCTTTTCCTTTTGTTCTTTAAGATCTTGGGTGGAAAAAGGTACGGCAAAGTCAAAACTGCCCTTATTACAGGATCTACAAATAAATTTAATAATTAATTTAAGTTACTTTAAATACTACAAGGTGCTCCACTTATCGACGGATTTTTTAAAAGGCGACGGAATCATTAAAAGTAGGCATGTACGTATTGTGATTGTGGCAATTCAAGAATTGATTATTCACTAAACAATTCAAAACTAGTAGAAAAGGGGGTTTCATAAGGAACTATCATACAAAGTCCATTTTAACCTACATCTATACCCAGTTTAGAGAACAATACAAACAAATTTACTGTGCATTAGGTAGATATTGCTGTTTAATTTCCATGTAGAAATAAAAAATGTTTATCATAAACAATTGAAAATAAGGTATCTCAAAATTGCCCCCTCCCCAGCATCAAAGATGGCCGTTTTAAGAATTACATTAATTTTTTGCAATAAATCGGTATTTTAAAACTAGATGAACTTTATTACATAAGGTTATGTTAAAATTTATTTATGTTTAGTCCTATTAGGAGGCTTCATAATTAATATATAATCTCAGAGCCTAGCCGTACGTCGCGTCGCGTCCCCTTCACCCGCCATTAATGTTACCTATTTATGAACTACTATTAATCTGACTTACCTTCAAATCTTTGCAAAGAAGAATTTAAAGGTTTCCCATTGTACATACACTCACATACACACAAGTACCCAGACGTCTCGATGGTAATAAATATAAATAGGTCTTGACCCTTTTCTGAGTTCACCAAATCGGCAGGTCGTCACACGCCGCGCCGTGCAGGAGAGGCTATGATACAACGAAAATTTTATAGGAGTATTGTGTCTGCCAATTTAAATTAATATAATGGCAATACAAAATGTGTTAAAAAATAATACAAATAGAATTTATGATAATTCAAAACGTTCATATTGACTATACAACTCGAAAGTAGAATAAGTAAATAAACGGGTTATATTTCTATAATACAAGGAGGTAATTTGTGTATACACAAATTTGTTTAGCAGTTAATCAACGCGATGCCAATTCAGCTGTTGTATTGGATTATTTTTAATGAATATACAATTCTTGTATACAATTTTACACTTGCATTATAGCAAGTCAGAAAATGATTATTCATTATTAAACTTAATGTAGAAAAACGGATTGCATTACTGTAATACAAGAGGCCAATTTGTGTACATACAAAGTTGTATATTCGTTAATCAACACTGACCAAAACAACTGTTGTACTGGGGGATTTTTCTCAGTGTGTAAATTAAATAGAAGCTGCACAAGTTCAATAACAGTAAAAAAAGAAAATAATAGGAAATGTACTGTTACTTATTATAAAACACATTATAAGCATAAAACCGAACTGCAGCACAAGGATACTTAAGCAGGATGGAATTAATATTGCACATAAACTTTCGAGTGGTGTAACTGTAACGAGGTTTGTAGAATAAGAAAATGTTCAAGATGTGACGATAACTGACTGAACACGAAATGTGTAGATATAGTGTATCTGACATATGGTGTAGATAATATAGTAAGCTTCGAATGCATACAAAATAATTAAAAATTCGTCAAAGTTGAACATATTTTCAAACTTGCATTGGCATAGATATCTATACTCTGATAGTAGGGTATTCTTAAAAAAATGCCAAAAATATATTTTGCTGCTTGCTTCATTGTGATATTAAAACGATCACAGATAGATTTTAAATTAATTGCGCTTAACGTTGTACTCTCACGTTAGTATTTAAATGAGATTTGTTAACACTATTAATAGGTATTAGATAAAAATCAACTAACCACTACATTTGGGCAGTGCTTAGTACACCAAAAAAATCCATTTAAGGGCAATATGGGAGTGACATCAACTTTTGAAAATTAAATAGAACATCCTGTATATTTTGACATATTTGGATTCAGTATAATTTTTTGCATCTATACTGGTCGTTTATTATTATTCTCTATTTTTGGAAGTTGAATGTGAAGATTTTCAATGTGTATTTGAAGAAGATGGCGAAAACAGCACAGACCAAAAGAGGGCACTACGGTGTGTTTCTCACCACAACTAATATTTTCAATGTGTGTTTAGATACTCTAAAAAACATAACAATAGCCGTGATGATCTCCTGTGAAACCGGATGTGATCTTTCATATTAACCTTAAATCCATTTTTTGGTCTACTAAACACTCCCACCCAAATTTAGTTGACATATCTTGCAGCATAGAAATGGTATAGGGCGAGCCACTCTCGTTCCACCCTATATAGTCGGCTAGAATTTAGTTTTAAAGACAGTACTACTAGATTCGTTATATAAAAAAAGGTTTTATCTTGTTTTTTAATAAAAAATTCCTGTAGAATTCCTGTAAATAGTTATTTCTGAAACTTGTTGAATTATAGAATAGTTTAAATATTTATTTAAACTATGGTTTTAGCCGTTTGTTTATTTTGTTGTTATTTTATGCGTCGCATAGAAGAATCAACGAATCATAGAGCTGTGTAACAATAAGTTATAGACAATACGGTCGTGCTATCAGACTTCTCCAGAAGTTTCTATGAATTGCGCAGTTTCACCGAAAATGTTCCAGTTTGTACACTGATTTATTGTTTGAACGCAATACACTCATGTACTGTAAATTTAATTACATTAAACACCTTGTACGCTATATGTTAAGCGTTATATTAATGTCGTAATATATGTTATCTCACCCCCGGGTCAACAGGGTGTGCACAGGCATGGATGGCTGGTTAACTTCTTCATGATAATTTGTCACAAGTTATTTTATTTGTGGATTTAGACATTATTGTTTGAATAATTGGCAATGCTTTACAAAAATGATGACAAATAAAAAAGATGTCTGTCAGGGTTATTTATCGATTGTTTCATACAAATCGATTTTTATCACTGAAAAATCTCTTCAAACTTAAAGCAACTTTAAAGTTATTCTAAATAATATCAAATCAGGAGCACTTTTACTTGTTTTAATTTACATTCTTTCTTTAGCTTTTTGTTTTCATATTAATTGTACATTTTTTTATTTAGGAAATACGTGTTAGGAAATTAAATTCAATATAGACAAAATACAGATCAATATAGATAGAGATATAATAGAGAAATAGGTTTCGGTTTCTGCTTTTTTTTAAACCTGACAAAATTAAATACTTGGACTAGGAGTTTAGTCGCCACTTTGGGTATCAGGTACAGGTAATACCTGTTCTGTAAAATACTTTGGAAATTTATTCAATAGCTTTATATAACCTTACTTAGTTATGCTACCTGTACATACTTCACATTATCATAATTAGATTATTATTACCTACTTACACCTGCTTCCATGTAACTCAGGTTATAAATGAGTATCTATATTCTACAGTTATGCTACGACATATCAGTTTTTAAATTTGTAGGCCTAAAGAAATAGGAGAAACATTAAATAAAGGCACAATGGAAGACAGTATCTTTGTAAATTTTCACGACAGATTTTCTATTTTCTTGTGTCTGAAAGCATTGAAGATCATTTTTAAATCGAATCGAGGCATTTTCTTGGTAAGAACCCAGTGAGAACAGGTTGGTTGTTTTAACGTGTATATAACGTTGCTGTAGTTGAATAAACGTTACTCGTTGAAAAAACCAACGTTGTTTAATAACCTGCTTTCAATCAAACGTTAATAACACGTCTATTCAACAATTGTTATCAACGTAAGGTGTAACTTAAACGTTATAAAAACGTGAATTTATTAGTAGAATTCAATAGGTAACGTTAACGTTAGAGAAACGTAGATTTTATGATAAAAAGTAACAACTTGATTGCTTTGTAACGTTTTTGCAACGTAAATAATTAGGTTATATTTAACTATAACCTGCACGTTATATAAACGTTAAAAGAAACAATGTTTCAACTCTTTGTTTAATACTGGTAATATTTTCACGGAAAATTGACGTTGGTTAATCAAATTAATTTGCGCTATGACTGTTAACGTTATTTAAACGTAAATATGCACGTAATTTTTAAGTGTAATTTGTACGTTAAAAGGACGTAAACTTTTTAATAAAAAGTAACCGCTTGCGTGGTTTTGAACGTTATTTAAACGTAAATAATAAGGTTATATTTAACTATAACCTGCACGTTATATAAACGTTAAAAGAAACAATGTTTCAATTCTTTGTTTAATACTGGTTATATTTTCATGGGAAATTGACGTTGATTAATAAAGTTAATTTACTCTATGACTGTTAACGTTAATTAAACGTAAATAGGCACGTAATTTTTAAGTGCAATTTGTACGTTAAAAGGACGTAAACTTTCTAATAAAAATTAACAGCTTAAGTGATTTTTGACGTTATTTCAACGTAAATAATAAGGTTATATTTAACTATTTTCTGCCCGACATATAAACGTTAAAAGGAACAATATTTCAACACTTTGTTTAGTATTGGTAATATTTTTATGGGAAATTGACGTTGGTTAATCAAGTTAATTTGAGCTATGACTGTTAACATTATTTAACATTTAGATGTAATTTGTAGGTTAAAAGGACGTAAACTTTATAATAAAAAGTAATAGCTTGAGTGGTTTTGAACATTATTTCAACGTAAATAATAAGGTTATATTTAACTAGAATCTGCACGTTATATAAACGTGAAGAGAAACAATATTTCAACTCTTTTGAACACAATAATTTTACGAGTATCTTTAATTTTTTACCTATAAATAATTTTATTAAAACAACATGAAAATGGTGAATCATTATTGACATTAATTTCAAGATCATAAGACAATTTTATACATATCTATGATTTTATACACAAAATGAAATGTCAAATTTTTCGTATTATCTATCGCAATAATAGCTATTAAATATTGGTATAGGTAGTTTATGTTTATGGCGATCTTAGAAACACTTGGCATTTCTGCACAAAATAAATCAATATTATTTTTCAGTGTACCTAATATTTTATGCAGTTGAAGTGGAAAAATGTATTTATAAAAATTGCTATAAAGGCAATTCCTCGTTCCCCGGCTACGAACGAAAAACGAAATTCAAATTCAGTTCAATTCAAATTTTTACGGGGTCAACAACAACTTCCAACTTCACAATCCGAAAGGTTGCATCTAACCAATCAGCAAGCGGACATTTGATGGCTGATGTCAATTGTAATAATCGTGATTGGTCGTTGATACCGTTGGTAGTAAGCAAGCATGATGGCAGTCGTTAGTTCCCTTTTCCGTTGTCCACGTTGGTCACGTGTTATATCGCCCGCTAGTTCCGGCAACCGCCACTTATTCGTTCGTACTTCGTATATCCAGTGATATGTGGTGTTCTGGTGCAGTTCAAAAATTCTCACTATTGGCAGGCAGTAACTAGTGAAAAGTAAGTTTATGAAACCATTTTTAGTGGATTGTTGTACTTTAGTTGCAAGTTTATGCATTACTGTTTTGTTTTCATACTAATAGTTTTCGTTGCATGTCCAGAAAAGGTATGTAGGTTAGGTACCCATACTCGTTTATTTCAATATGGCCGTGGCATCACAGGTGCTGTAGCTCATGCTTTTTTTATTGTTTTAACTTCTTTTCAACCTCGGCTAAATTTAGGTTTGCTTTGACGCTTGTCTCCGAAGAGGTAAGTAAATTGAATTTTGTCCTGCTTTGAAATTACTGTAAAATATTTATTTTTTCAGTTACCAGGTTGAAAAAAGGATACAGGCTTTTCGTAGATCAGTTTACGTTAGTCATTCTAAATTTTATGTTAAATGATGTTGAAATTCCTGACATACTTAGGGTATCTATTTATCTAATTTGTTTTTTTAGGGACCTACACATTGCATTAAAATAAAAAATATGCTATAAAAACTATAATAGGCGGGTGACATAACGTCGATGACTACGGATATACGTAACGATATAGGTGCCTACCTCCTGTACCTACCTAACTGATAGAAAAATATTTTTAAGTAAATTATGTTACTTGGGTAACATAATTTACTACGTTATATTTACGTAACTAAGTAACTAGCTATAAGTAGGTACGTAAATAAGTACCTACTTATGATAGGTACTTATTTACTTCATTGTACAAAATGATTTACTTTTTCTGACGGATGTGTTTTCTGAATTTTCATTTTTAATTCAACATACACTTTTTTACATACTGCTTGTACGTTATTTGAAAATCAATCGTGAAATATAAATTTTATTCTTTCTGGAACCCAAGATAATTATCTACTATTAAATAACTGGGTTTATATTTTAGGTAATAAGAATATAAAGTAAATAATTCTGTTCTCTAATTTAATTTTTTTAACTCGAGGTAATGCTCAGAAATACTTCAGAAAGAACAAAAAGAATTGGTAAGCGGCAATTCGACCGCAGAGTAAAAAGAACTTGCAATACCGTATTTTCTTGTTTAAATGAAACAGATTTACAACGTAGCTCAGAAAATATACATGGGTCTCATAGATGGGTTCATTTCAATTCAATAAATAACTAACTGAGGTTTATCAGTGTTTTTTAATTTAATACCTACAAATCAGATAATGACTAATCATCACCTAGTAAGTAGAAAAGTTCCCTATTGAAAATTAACTTCTCAATTGTAAAGTGATAAATTCTGATTTGCAGTGAAAATGATTATTATCTAAACTAAAGTACTTTTACTTTTCAGGTTCTCCGTACAAGACCTATGATATATTGTAGATATATTAAGTATTTTAAATAAATGTTTAGTCAGATGAAGTGGTATTATTATTGGTATAATTAATTTTCATTTAGCATTTAGAAGCTAACTTAAAAGCAAAAATAAAAATGTTTTTAGAAACTACTATTTCATAATTTTAGTCTCCTGGAGAAGCCCTAAAACATAATATATTTTTATATTCAAGCAGTGCCAAGTGGTGTAATTTGTATAAGTGATTTCCAAAAGTGTTGCATGTGAAAATTCGTCATCATCGTATCCGTGAACATCGTATTCTAACTATCAATGTTCTATTAACGTTGAGACCAAAGTTGCAGAACGCTAAGATCAACGTTAATAGAACATTGATACAGTTAGAATACGATGTTCACGGATACGATTATGACGACGTTGATCTCAACGTTATAATCTCAACGTTATAGTAACGTTGATCTCAACGTTATAACAACGTTAAGCTCAACGTTCTATAACGTTGATCTCAAACGTTCTATCAACGTTGATCTCAAACGTTTTATCAACGTTGACAGATATTTGGAATGTGTCTGAAACACGTTTCTAACACACGTTGTATTAACGTTTAGTAGCGGTTAAATACTAGTTGTTTTGCGATCAAATTCAACGTTTAATAAACTTGTTATAGAGACGTAGTATATTAAGTTATAAATAACGTTTTAAATAAAGTTATAATAAACGTTATTAAAATGTTGTAACATGCGTTGAAATATACGTTGAACCGCGGGACATTCTTCCGTTGATTCAACGTGGTAATACAAAGGTTACTCAACGGTCGGTTACCGTCAATTTTAACGTTATTTTAACGTTTGTGTTCTTGCTGGGAAGATACTAAGACATTTCATACTGTTTAATTAAAGGAAATTTCAAAATACAAAAAATATAGTACTAAAATTTACTCCATTTTTTCAACATATGTGAAATATATTAAATATTTGTTTGCAGATGCCCGTATACTCCCTTAAAAACTATAAATTAAATAAAGTAGATACAGGAAGGGGATGGTTCTTTACGGAACATCGTGAACATAATTGTTTTGAAAGAAAAACACCGTTTTCATCTACCTACATGTTTCAAGAAAAATATAGAAAACACTTTACCTATATACTAGTATCTCGGCTTGTTAGGCCTTGTGAGTATATATGTCTATTACTATAGTCAGTAATAGAATTTTACTCTATATTGGGAAATGCCTAACAAGCCGAAATACTAGTACAAAGAGTGTTTTCTATATATTTCTGGAAACATCTAAATGAGAACTACGTTTCTTTTCAAAACAATTATTATAAATTAAAGAAAAATTCTATTAATCGTTTTATAAAAATTGTGTATATTATGGTAAGTTAAATATTCAAACAAAAAATGTAATAATATAACAATTAATACCCATTTAATAATGATGAAAATATGTTACATATAAATAGTTACAGACGATATACTTACTGAATAGTATTTTGTTCATAATTCTAATCATTGTTTTGTCATAATTTACTGATTGGAATTAATTGAGAAGGAAAATTTATGTGTATTTAAATCTACAAATTTATAAAAATAAAACAAACATAATAAATAACAAAACAAAATATATTACATCTATGTATTATAGTAGCTAAGCATTCTACCTATCGTCTTAGGGAAACAGTTTTTTAGCACGAAAAAATGAATACCTATAATACTGATTAAAATATGAGGTACATATAAATAGTTACAGACTATATACTCAATAGTATTTTATTCATTTTTCTAATAATTATTTTGTCATAATTAATTGATTGGTATTAATTAAGAAGGAAAATATACAAAATAGTTATTTATTTGTCAAACGTAATATAAATAATAATAAGAAATATATAAAAATTATATCTTGGTGTATATTCATATTTACAAATTTATAAAAATGAAACAAACATAATAAATAACTAAACAAAAAATACGACATAATATATGTACAGTAGCTAAGCATTCTGCTTATTGTCTTAGGCAAACAGTTTTTTCAGTTGAGGAAAACCTCAACTTCTTCCATCCTATGTAATTTCCTTCGCCTGCGCCCTTGTCCTAAAGATAATATTGATAGCTTTCTGCTTATTCGAATCATATTCTGGTTTGGTTTCGGAGGTAATTTTCGTCGCATTCGTCTTTTTCCTGTAGATAATATTGATGGCTTTCTGCTTCTTGAAATCATATTCCGGTTTTCGGCCGTTTTCTTCTGGCGGGTATTTCAATTTTCGCCCCTTAAGACCTAAAAGCTTGGCCACAGGGTACCTTTTGTATCTGATGCCGTTTATTTTCACCCTAAATCGTTTTTGCGTGGCGAAGATCGTCGGAATTTTTGCTCTGGGGAAGAACTTCCTGTCACCAGCCCTGCATAAGTACAGTTTAATAGCTTTCAGTTCCATAGGTGAACTTCTTTCATTTATTGGAACTTTATTTTTTCTTGGGTCCCGGGGGTGATAACATTTTCGATAACTAACACTCATGATGAACAGATGATGTCTCTACGATGAAACTCGAACACCAAATAATACAGTTCAAGCAAAGATTTCTATTTATATTATTATTAATCCCACATTTCCCAAGTTTATGGTGTTACTACCTGCAGGGACTGGTCCAGCGGCCAATCACATTCTAATTCGTTAACCCTTTGCCAAAGCGACTACCTTATTTCTCCGTAATCTAGTTCAATTTCGAAAAATATACCCTCCCTCCCTCACTGTAGGTATGGTGGGTGGTAACTTTGAAATCTCAAACAGGAACCTATATTCTTTATACCAAAATTGGTTTGTATAAAACAGGACAATATAAGGTGTTCCAAGTAGAATTTCCATCTTGCACTTTTCGTCATTAAATTGCTTTCTTAATATGATGTTAAATAGTTTCGAAAAAGAAACAAAATCCTGTGTACTTCTTAAGTTAAAGATCTGTTGAATTTCAAATACAAAAGTTACGGGGTTTATCTCTTGCAGCATGTCCGTAAAACAACTTTTTATTATTGCTTCAATATTCCCTTTCAAAAGTACTAAAAACGACGCAAGTAAAATTGATGGGACAATTCTTGAGAACATTTTGTGTGCAGTACCTAGCATTTTTGCGAAATTTGCTACTAACTTCCAATATGGGGAAAATCCTATAACAACCATTACCACACAGTAAAAAAATCCGACTGATTTTAACACTGAATCCACACTCATCAGTGTGTATATAGTCCACACTTGGCAGTGTTAGACATATCGGTGTATTATTACATTACATAAAAGTAATTTAACACAGTAGATTTTACAAGGTAATGTGTAATAGTTAATTATGCACCGTGTAATTATTCCGTTTTTATGGCGAATTGATTCATTTTTAACACAGGGTTTTGTAAATTTTACTACAATTTATGAGTACTTCTACAAACTTGGCGGGTATATCGTTCGTGTAATATGAATTCTTAAGGTTTAGTTATTATACTACCCAGTTCGTGTTAAAAATAACACTGCAGCAAATTACGATTACCATTTAGTAATTTTACCATTTGTCTTTTTTTACTGTGCATTCCTTATATTACAGAGATATTTGAATAACTTAAAGGACTTGGTAGTAATTTTAACATAAGAACGACATTTAAAACGAAAAACTCTTTAATGATGAAGAGAAGAGAGATGCGAGATTTAATAATGATCAAAATTTAAAAAATTGTGTTTACAAATTCCTTGTGGATGTGATAAATATTAGGTATATTCGTGAGACATTTAGGCTCAGTCTTTTCACCTCCCATTAAGTTCAAGATAACTATTTGCCAGATTAGAAATTGACGTTTCAGTATTTCAGTTTTCACAGTCTAATCTGCCAAACAGTTATTAGGAACTTAATGGGAGGTGGAAAGACTGGGCCATAGACCATATTACAAATAAGGGTCCGCGCACATAAAGTTATGTTAAGGATTAACAAGGTGATAAGTTTACATTAGTAAAACATGTAAGGGACAAGGATCACCGGATTGATTGGTGACAGGCTAAAATTTTAAAATAGAAAATTAAAAGAAAATGCTTCTGTTAAACTTAATGGTGATAACGTATCTCATCAGAAACAATATTCTACGATAAAACGTGGCTTCCTCTATTGCAGAAGGATGTTACTAGTGGAAAATATTTTTGATCGTACAAACTTTCTACTGACGACAAGTCAGGATCGACTAGAAACGTTGTTGATAGACCGATAATTCATTAAATAGAAAAATTAGATATCACCACTGAATAATTCTCCCAAAAATTGATATAAAGTAAGACAGTTTCGCTTCTCTGTATCTTTTAAACTGAGTGGGATATAAAGAACCGCCAGAAAACGTAAAAAACTAATTACTTTACAAAAAGGTACAGAATCAGAGACACTTTTCAGTCCCATCAAGAACACTGCACCCTGTATGTATTTAGACGTAAACATTGTCCAAATTCAAACAAAAAGACTAGAAGTAATACGACTCCATATCGATTGGAGCCGGCAGCAGCGCATCGGGCCTCAAGAGGGATCGATTTGCAATTGAAAGGCTTGGGGGCGGCTTCATTAAAGTCCAGGATCGAACTTTCAATCTCCAAATTGCGATAGATTCCATGTCGAAGGAAAAACCGCAAACCTCTGTGGCTCGGGTGAGACGCGAGTGGAAGCTACGTGCCCACAAAAACAAGTAAGGTGATTTTCTTTACTGGATAGTTTCAGGAGTTCGGGGGACAGTTATATGGTTTATAAATCTCCAGTCCGGCCATATAGACCCTAAAGAGGGGTCAATTTTGAAAATATGTATCTCTAAATTAAAAGGTACAAAAAAACAAAATTTATTGTTAAATTGTTTTCGTGATGGTCAAACGGCCCTTTGATAAAAATAAGCAGGATATACACGATATTGTATAATACGTATTCGATGTATCTTTAATGTTTCACTTTATTATAATTTTTATTTAAAAATGGTCATACTTGTTACTTGTAATAATATTTACCTAATTGTGGCAAATTAAGTACCACTGATAATAATTAATTTGACAAACATTTTATTTTTATTGCATAATGTTCTATTTTTTTTTAAGGCAAACTTTAAAAGTTTCTTTTAATGCTATACACTCTAATCTTTATTTTGAATTCTTCATGCTCCTAGTTCAATTATCCGAGGCGCCATTTGCTTTGCAGCATAAAAATATTTTAATCCTTTAATAGGCCTTTTTAATATTTAATCCTTTAATAGGTACCCTAATTATCTTCCTAAGTATTTAAATGAATCAATTAAAAATAGAATATTTTAACTGATATCTCATCATAAATTATATCATAACTAATAGATCACCCTGTACATTATATGAAAATTTTCTTTTGTACTTTGGATGAAGTCAAAACTTTGATTATTTTACCAAATCTAAAACATGGTAAAATTGTCATGGTAACAGAAACTATTATTAAGCTTTACTAGGTAGTTGAATATTATTTAATCCTTTAATACCCTAATTATCTTCCAGGAAGGAGCAAAGTTTTACTACCTAGTTAAATGTAGGTATATACACCTGATCCTAGGAAACTAATAAAAGCTTTTAGATATAATCATAGGTCTATGATTATATCTAAAAGCTATTGTTAGTTTCCTAAGATCAGGTGTATAATAATATACATTCCACTAGGTAGTAAAACTACCTGTTCCTGAAAGATAATTAGGGTATTAAAGGATTAAATAATATTCAAATACCCAGTAAAGCTTAATAATAGTTTCTGTTAAAATTTTCATATAATGTACGGAGTGAAATTCGTCAAAGTTCAATATAATTAATATTTTCAAACTTGCATTGGCATAGATAACTATACTCTGATAGTAGGGTAATCTTAAAAAAATGCCAAAAGTATTTTTATAAAGGACATGACATGGTTTCATAAAATTTCAATTTACCTACTCAATAATATTTATATCGTAATATATTACTCAATATTTACATAATTAATCTCAAAAGTGAGTTGAATTCTAATTAAGTTTGAGCAAAAAAAATAAACTCAATAATAATTTGACTTCAGTTTATGTTCATAAAAAATTTACTCTCGAATAGGCAAAATTACTCATTTCTGGTGCTGGAGTTTCACTCACAAAATTTCAGACTTACTCATATTTATAGAGTGAAAATTTCACTTAATCGGGTGTGGACAGAAATTTAAACATTATTGAGTACAATTATTTGAGTGAAATTTCACTCGATTTTCTTTACAGCGTAAAGTTGCCTAGCCTAATTCTAGAAAATACGTTAAGTATATCTAAAGATTATTCTAAATAAGTTTACTGAACTAAAAGTATGTAGCAAACGTGCCGCTACATAGGTTAACCAAATTTCCTTATTATTTTTCATATATAATATATCTTATCCAAAATATGCAAAAAGTGTCATATAAGTAGTAAAGATGTGCCGAAAAGGATTTGTTTTTGAGGTAATCTAAGTAGATACTTATGTAAATATAGATTTAGTTACCTAATAAAAAATGCCTTCTTGATGGTATTTCGAAAGCGGCTTATTAAAAACTCTTTTTGTTTTATTAATAATATAAGTACCTAGGTACCTACCCAAAAATTTTTCTCATTTTTCTTCTAAATCCTTGGTTCAGTTTTGAGGTACCTGAATGTTATTCGAAAGGTAGTGATTATTTTCAATAATCATAGAACGTCGCCATTGCCTTCAAAGGCAAAGTATTATGAAAGTTAGACATTTCGAAATATTCGGAATTCTTGTCAAATATGCCTCCCCCCCTCATCTACAGATACCTAAAGCTATTGGTTAATATAAATTCAGAAGAAAGGGATATTAGGGGTGGGTTTACCTGGGTAAATATACCTGCCTAGGAGTATGATTTTGTACTAGTATATCCTGAAATATTCAAGTGTGCCGTACTCTCTGTTAAGTTCGAGAATATATTTTCCTAAAATTGTTAAAGTGGTAAGAGTCTTTTTGGAATTACGTGGACATAACTTAAGGTGAGATTGTTTATATTTTTTTAATATGCTAGCACGAATATTCTATAAACTAAACAATTAGTAAATTAATTTTTAAAGGCTGTTCTAATTATTGAAGCTATCGTTAGAGCAAATTTTATAAACAGACACAAAAAGAATAAATCAAAACACATATTTTTAAATTGGCTCGGTTTCCAAATTTTTGCAAAGTGCTATGGATTGGGTTGTCACAAATATGTTTGTGAAGAATTAAAGGTATTTGATAAGATAATATTTTTCAATTAACAAATACAGAATAGTGTCAATTAAATTTTAAAATTATATAGTTAAAATTTTACATGAGGTTTAGAAGAACCTTAAATTAAATCTCTTTCGAAGTTGAAAATGTCTTATTGTTTTTATGAAATATCCTGTACCTATAGATTATCATTTTTTTACTACTGAACCATCTTAGAATTTTGGAGTTAAAGCATACCTAATTAATAAATTGGCCACTTAACACTTTTGGCAATTGGAGTTAGGCAAAAATAAAAGAAATTATAAAAAAATTCAGAAGGTATATACAGTGTTAACATTCTCACTTTTTCCTATAATTTTAAAGATCTGTATCTTCTAAAGAGTGGCATTCTAAAGTTAACGTTTACGGTAACATAAAGAAGAAATTTAAATTTGAATTTTCTTCTAAAAAACGTAGTTATTCGAAATAAAAACCCCTAAAATAAACATGGGCACACACAAAAGTTTTAGGAAATGTCAATTAAGTGAACCTGAAAATATGATACTCTTTGTCTAGGATATTTCATAAAAAATTTCATAATTGTTTGACAAAATGACATAATCAGTATATATAGCATGTCTAATTATATACTTACCCATTTAAATAATGGGTATATCATTACTTTTCTGAATTGTTTAGCTTTATAAACGAAAGACTAACAAAATAATCAAATAACTAATAAACAGCAGGATCATGACTAATGTGTTTAATGTTTTCATATTGGTAGATTTTATGGAGACTGAAATAATCAAATAATAATATTTACCTGTTACTGCACATAAATCTAAATCTACTTTTATAAATCCCCATTTACTGAGTTTAAATTATTTTACAGTTGCATTTGGGTGGCATCGAATTGGAAAAAATGTACACATTAAACCCCTTGGCACCTGAGTTTATCCCCAGGAAATACAGAGAAATGGGCATAGTACCAGGGCCCGTGAAAGTTGAAATCAACCCCCTGTCCTCTGGATTATGTAACCTCTCATCAAACATGACTGAAACCGAGCTTCAAAGGCATATAAACCAGCAATTTGCTAACCTGAATGATATCAACAGTGAGGTGAATAAAGTGTTTGCGGCATTTATGGTGACAAGTGACGCATTGAGAGTGGGCACCCAGAGACTGACTGACTCCCGTTTCTTCAAATATTTTCACTAGGTGTCCAGTGATTACCCTGTAAAGTGTACATAGGACTTGTAAAATGCTTAGTCGTTTAGTTTGTAATTTTTTTTATTATATTTATATGTCAAACTGTATATATTATTCTTAATTTAAAATATATACCCATTTACAAAGAAAATGGTTCAGTATTCATATGCAGTCGTTTTATTTACTCGCTTCCAAGTCGCTTTTTATAACTTTTATTTAGTCTGACACAAACAATGCTTTTTTGTATATAATTTAAAATTGAACATTACAATTGATTTAGAATCTGAATGTGTGACTTATCGTAGGAGCACAACAATCTCTCAGAATTTCCAATGACTGCAATTGGCATACCCAAAAAAACAATTCACAGCATCTATATGTGCAAAAGTTATATTGATTCTAAACTATTCAAAATGAAAATTTAGAGTGCATTTTTATATAGGTATGATGAAGTTTGATTTGAATTGTAAAGTATTCTAATTACAAAACATTCATGACAGTTAAGATTAGAAATATCATTATTTTGTAGGTATAGGCATAATCTGCCACAGTCCAGTTGATTGTGTAATTAGTCTGTCGAATCAAGTGAATTTGTTCGTAGAAGCTTTTGTTGGTTTATGTCGTTTACCAGAAGTCGAACAGCCCCCAAACTGGAAATTTTGCCGAAGCGCAACTTTGTCACAAATATGTTTGTGAAGAATTAAAGGTATTTGGTAAGATAATATTTTTCAATTAACAAATACAGAATAGTGTCTATTAAATTTTAAAATGACAGTTAAAATATTACATTAGGTATAGAAGAACCTTAAATTAAATCTCTTTAAATAAATGGAATATAAATTTGAAAATTTCGATGTTGAAAATTTCTTGTTTTTATGAAATATCCTGTATAGATAATCATTTTTTTACAACTAAAGCATCTTCGAATTTTGGAGAAAGTATAATTAAAAAATTGGCCACTTGGCAATTGGAGTTATGCAAAAATAAAAAAAAATTATAAGAAATTATGAAAAAATTCCTTAGGTTTTATCTTGTTTTTTAATAAAAAAATCCTGTAGATTTTCATGTACCTAGTTATTTCTGAAACTTGTTGAATTATAGAATAATTTAAATATTTATTTAAGCTATGGTTTTAGCCGTTTGTTTATTTTGTTGTTATTTTATACGTCGCATAGAAGAATCAACGAATCATAGAGCTGTGGAACAATAAGTTATAGACAATACGGTCGTGCTATCAGACTTCTCCAGAAGTTTCTATGAATTGCGCAGTTTCACCGAAAATGTTCAACTTTGTTCTCTGATTTATTGTTTGAACGCAATACATGTACTGTAAATTCAATTACATTGTCTATTATAATAGTATGTCTGACTATAGTAATAAATTTCTATTACTATAGTCAGTACCTAATAGAATTTTACTCTAATTGGGAAAGGCCTAACAAGCCGAAATTCTAGTACATAGAATGTTTTCTATATATTTCTGGAAACATCTAAATGAGAACTGTGTTTCTTTTCAAAACAATTCTAAATTAAAGAAAAATTCTGATTTATTAAGTAAATTCTATTAATCGTTTTGTAAAAAAATTGTCTATATTATGGTAAGTTAAATATTCAAAAAAAAAAAAATGTAAGTAATAATATAAAAATTAATACCCATTAATACTGATTAAAATATAAGGTGCATATAAATAGTAACAGACTGTATACTCAATAGTATTTTATTCATTATTCTGATAATTATTTTGTCATAATTAATTGATTGGTATTAATTTAGAAGGAAAATATACAAAATAGTTATTTATTTGTCAAACTTAATATAAATAATAATAAGAAATATATAAAAATTACATCTTGGTGTGTATTCATATTTACAAATTTATAAAAATAAAACAAACATAATAAATAACAAAACAAAAAATACTACATCTATGTACAGTAGCTAAGCATTCTGCTTATTGTCTTCGGGAAACAGTTTTTTTTTTTCAGTTGAGGAAAACCTCAGCTTCTTCCATCCTATGCAATTTTCTTCGCCTGCACCCTTGTCCTAAAGATAATATTGATAGCCTTCTGCTTATTCGAGTCATATTCCGGTGTGGTATCGGAGGTAATTTTCGTCGCATTCGCCCTTCTCCTGAATATAATATTGATGGCTTTCTGCTTCTTGAAATCATATTCCGGTTTTCGGCCATTTTCCTCCGGCGGGTATTTCAATTTTCGCCCCTTAAGACCTAAAAGCTTGGCCACAGGGTACCTTTTGTATCTGATGCCGTTTATTTTCACTCTAAATCGTTTTTGCGTGGCGAAGATCGTCGGAATTTTTGCCCTGGGGAAGAACTTCCTGTCACCAGCCCTGCATAAGTACAGTTTAATAGCTTTCAGTTCCATAGGTGAACTTCTTTCATTTATTGGAACTTTATTTTTTCTTGGGTCCCGGGGGTGATAACATTTTCGATAACTAACACTCATGATGAACAGACGATGTCTCTACGATGAAACTCGAACACCAAATAATACAGTTCAAGCAAAGATTCCTATTTATATTCTTATTAATCCCACATTGGGAAAGGGTTGGGGGCGGCTTGATTAAAGTCCAGGATCGAACTTTCAATCTCCAAATTGCGATAGATTCCATGTCGAAGGAAAAACCGCAAACCTCTGTGGCTCGGGTGGGACGCGAGTGGAAGCTACGTGCCCACAAAAACAAGTAAGGTGATTTTCTTTACTGGATAGTTTCAGCAGCTCGGGGGGACAGTTATGGTTACATAAATAAAAGCTTTTAGATATAATCATAGGTCTATCATTATATCTAAAAGCTTTTATTAGTTTCCTAGGATCAGGTGTATAATAATATACATTCAACTAGGTAGTAAAACTACCTGTTCCTGGAAGATAATTAGGGTATTAAAGGATTAAATAATATTCAAATACCTAGTAAAGCTTAATAATAGTTTCTGTTAAAATTTTTATATAATGTACGGAGTGATTTATTAGTTATGATATAAGTTATGATGTGATATCAGTTAAAATAGGTATCCTATTTTTAATTGATTCATTTAAATACTTAGGTATGACTTTGAATTTGCACTTTGAATTAACTTCAAACTTCATTCTAAATTAGTGCAAATCAAAGAGTAAGTTTGGTTACTTTATGGTGTAGATAATTATAGTAAGCTTCGAATCCATACAAAATGATTAAAAATTCGTCAAAGTTGAATATAATTAATATTTTCAAACTTGCATTGGCATAGATAACTATACTCCGATAGTAGGGTATTCTTAAAAAAATGCCAAAAGTATTTTTATAAAGGACATGACATGGTTTCATAAAATTTCAATTTACCTACTCCGTAACTCCGTGTTGTGTGAAAAAAAGTAAATAGACTTTTTTATAGACAAATGGGTGAGACATCGAAGCATCGTATTATATGAAATGTTAGTCAGTGGCTTGTAAACTTACATTTTTTAGGAAAGAGTCCTAAAAGCACCCAAGGCCCTAAGTGGGTTGCACGCTACTGGCTACTCTCTTTGAACTGAACTTTGTGGAAGTAAAGATTTATAGTAGCATCTACCAAATAAAATTTGAAAACAACTGGAAATTTTTTTCCAACTTAAACACCCTGTATCTCAGAGATTAATTTATTTCTAGTTTCTTTTGGGATTAGCCCCCACTTGTAAACTAGAAGTATTTAAAATAAAGACTTAACAATAATATTTATTCTACAGGTACCTTCTGTAATCCCAAAGGACACGACAGTGAATCATATACTCTATATGTAAAACCATGGGATTCCCCACATTAAGTTTATATATATATATATATATATATATATATATATATATAATATATTCATCGCTAATGTCCTGGTGCGAGTAGACATATTTCTATTGTGTGCTACAAAATCAGTTTATTGCAGATAACGTGCACATAAATACTTGAAAAATTTCCAGTAGAATCACAGTGTTTATATAATTACGTGGTGCTCAAGATAAGAACAATTTACCACCTTATAGAGTAATAATTGCTATATATAGTAATTATTTTAATATGGCTTCTACAAGACAAAAAAGGACTGAAGATGGGGATCAATTGCACCAAGCAGTGAAGTTGGCTGTGAGTAAACTATGTTCATCAGAGTCATTTATTGCTCAGCTTAGTGAATCGATCTTCTCAAGTATCAGTGGAAAAATCTATAAAGAGATTTATTCTTTAAAAAATAAAGTAAATGAATTAGAAACAGTAGTTCGCAATCAGGATGGTATTGTTAAATTATTGAAGAACAACAATGAAAAATATGAAAAATTTGTTCGTAAAATTAATATTCTAGTATATGGTCTCGAAGAGAAGGATAATGAGGATTATTTAGCTACTGTACTTGATATCTTTAAAACTCAGATGAGTCTAAATATAGAAGAAACGGCTATTGAAAGCTGTTTCCGACTTGGAAAGGTTAATATAGGAAAGTCCCGGCCTTTATTAGTGAAGCTCTTTAGTGGACATCATAGGCGTCTCATTTTATTTAATAGAAAATTGCTTAAAGAAGCTAAAATTGTAATCAGAGAGGACCTGACTACAGTGCAAATGAGTCTCTTCAAGTTAGCCTTGGGTAAAGTTGGTAAGAATGGGAAAGTCTGGACAAATTTCGGTGTAACTTATCTTAAGTATTTTGACAATGGAATTGTTCATAAAATTACTAAAATCGAGGACATAAATAATATCTAACTATAAGGTTACTTAGATAGTTTAATTTTTATTGGGGATTATCTATTACATAGTATTTTCTCTGCTTTTCATTTCATTCAAGAATTATGTGCAAACATAAACATGAATATCATTTTAGGTTGTGTTAATTTAATAATTATTTATGATATTGTTAAAATAGTAGTACACAGTGGGTGCAGTTGATGTGTACCCAAATTTTCTTATACTTGATTTCTTTAGCATACAACATTTACTTTATTTCAGTTTTTGTTGTGTTTTAGCCTTTCTTTGCTATATCTTAAATAAAAATGTGTGACTGTTTATATATAGGATGTCTTAATGCACGATCTCTCTTGGCACATTTTCATAATATAAAGACAATATATGTCTCCAACAAAATTTTGATATTTTATTTGTTTGTGAAACTTGGCTAAATGAAAATATAATAGATGATTTGGTATCTTTTGAGGGGTATAATTTATATAGAAGGGATCGTGGAGGATGGGGAGGAGGTATATGCATATATATATCTAAGAAAATACACAGTAAGCAAACTAATATTGTTGGAACATTATCAGAGCAACTCTGGGTGAAAATAAAAATTAAAAGTAATACTATTGCCACTGGTATAATATACAGACCTCCTCGCACAAATGCAAATGCTTTTATTGATGAGTTTGAGGATACTTTGTGTTTAATACATCGTACTGAAGTACACGTTGAGTAACCGCCAGCCATATCGACCCGATAATTGATATAGTTTTTTTGTTATAACTAGGAATAAGAAATGAGAGAAGTACTTAAATATATTTTGTACAGATTGATTATCTATCTCGGCAAGAATAGACGTGTAGAAAGTATTATTGTATATTGTTCTATTATAAATAAATAATTTAAGTGGAAGTGTTAATAGTTAAATAGTTAATAGTGAGGATTCAATATAGAAAGTGTTATAGTTATTAGTGAGGGTTCATTATAGAGCAGCGGTGGGATTGTAACGCTCTATCCGAAGTGTTTATACTCAGTGTGAAGTGAAATAAAAACTTTTTAGCTGTTTTGTTTACAAAACATGAGTAAAAGGAAACGTAGGCATAGTTCTAACAGCTCTACTAGTTCTACGAGTAGTAGCTCTAGTTCGTCATCTAGTAGTGATCCTACAGGAAGGTACCGGAGAAAAAAGGCGAAAAATAGAAAAACTGTAAGTACCCCATTAAATAAAAATACACAGTCGGGTTCTAAAAATCATAGGCAAAGATCAATAAGTCCTGAACCACGTAATACAACGGCTGATAAAAGATCTACTGAACAAGTTCAGGCGGAAATACATAATAACAGATTAACAAACCAAAATCCGTCTCGTTTGAGAAACATAGAAAAGAACGTGCCACATGATAGAGACAGCACGATTAGCGGACGTGATGTAGCCGTCACACACGCCCATAATAACAATAGACGATCAACTAATAGTGAAAGCTGGAATAGAATCGAGCATATTCCAGACGCCAACGCTACAGAGAGTTTACGCTCTGATGTGAATGCGTCTGGGAGAGAAGCACGGCAGCGAATAGAACAATTAGAAGCTTTGGTGGACCAATTGCTGCAACAGGATGACAGAAGCATTGTACGTGTATCCATCAAACCTGACTGCATTCCAGAATTCTCTCCAGGGAATCACAACGAAAGCTGTAGTAAATGGTTAGGAAAAATTGATCAACTAGCGCAGATAAATAAATGGGATGAAAAGACCACTGTCTACCACATGCAATCTAGGTTAACGGGACTAGCCAAGACTTGGTATAATAGTCTAGACAATTATAGACATACCTGGGACGAGTGGAAGCAACTGCTCGTTGAAGCTTTCCCAGATCATCACGACTTTCCTACATCCCTAAGACAGCTCATCCGCCGAGTGAAACTTTCGGATGAAAGCTGGACTGAATACTATTTTGGAAAAATGCAGCTGCTCCGTCAATGCAACATTACGGGGAAGAATGCTGTAACTATGTTGATAGATGGTATTCATGATACGGCCATCCAATCGGGTGCAAAAGTGGGTAGATACTTAACGCCAGAGGAACTCTATAAAGATTATCTGGCAACATTAAGTGCCACGAGAGAACGTGAGCGCCCTCCTAGGCAAGATTTTGCAAGAAAAGTGGGCAGGCACCAAGAAAATTTTGACAAATCAGATCGGAAGCATGCGGCTAAAAGGGGCAGATGCTATAATTGCAAACAATATGGACACTTCCAGACAGACTGTACGAAGCCACGACTGGAATGTACAATTTGCAAAAAACTGGGTCATTCAAAGGAGACTTGCTTCCGAAATAAATCCATGTCCCGTAAGACTTTATTCTGTGAAGCAGATGCAGAGAACAAAGGCTACTACGTCATGTGCTCAATTAATGGCCATGATATTCAGGGATTTGTCGATTCTGGATGTGAAGTAATTGTCATGCGAGAGATAGACGCTCGTAATGTGGGAATAAAATGGCTAGAAAGCGACATATGTTTGAATGGTTATGGTGGGAGCACATCCAAAGTCCTTGGATCTGCCACTGTCCAGATGAAAGTGGACCTATTTCAGGCTGAAGTGCCTGTTTTGATTGTACCAGATCATCTACAGTCTATGCCCATTTTAATTGGAAGATCGATACTAAATGAAACTGATGCTGTTACTATTATTCGTGACGGAACTGCAAGGTGTTTTGCAGCTGGAATGGCAGAACTACCGCAACTCGATAGCTTGCCACCAAAGAAAATAGCCTTACGGTCAATACAAAGCATCGAGATTCCACCAAATAATATAGGCGTAGTTCAGTGCTCGACATGCGACCCGTACGAGGGAGATATCTTTATAGATTTGAGGACATCTCAACAGCCTTCCAAGGAGTCCATAGTACCAAGATGTGTGACATCGAGCTCAAATGCAAGAGTCCCCATTTTCAATACATCTGAAAGTACCATTCGTGTCTCGCAAAATCAAGTTGTTGCCAGAGGTGTCCCTTGCGTGCAGGATGATACACAGGTGAGTGTGAGAAAAATTGATATAGCAAATTTGACAAAATTTTCTATGGAAGACCTCAAAGATAAAGTCGCTGAGGATATGTCTCTCAGTGATAAGAACAAACTTTTGTTGCTACTCAATAAATATCGTGATTGTTTCGCTCAAAATATACATGAAATAGGGGAAATTAAAAACGTACAAATGTCCATTCATTTAGCTGACGATAAGCCAGTGACTTATAGACCATATCGTCTTTCGGTGCACGAGCGGGAAAAGGTACGTGATATAATCAACGAATTAACATCGGTTGGGATTATAAGGGAGTCTCAGTCGCCATATTCTAGTCCTATTATTCTCGTCAAAAAGAAGAACGGCGAAACGAGAATGTGTGTGGATTATCGTGCATTAAATACAAAGACTTCGAGAGACTGTTTTCCTCTACCTCTCGTAGATGCACACTTGGAAACATTAAAAGGGTGTAAGTACTTCACTACTCTTGATATGGCAAGTGGGTATCATCAAATAAAAATGGCAGAAGACTCGATACAGAAGACAGCATTCGTCACACCGGACGGGCAGTACGAGTATCTTCGTATGCCATTTGGGTTGGTCAACGCTCCAGCAATGTTTCAGAGGACCATAAACCAAATTTTGGGTTCCATGAGATTTTCGACAGCCCTTGCATATATGGACGATATACTTATTCCGTCGCCTAGCTTCGAATCTGGATTGATAGCTCTTGCAGATGTACTTGGAACTTTCAGGAACGCTGGGGTTACATTACGTTTGGTAAAATGTCAATTTTTTCAAAGGCAAATAGACTACCTTGGTCACGAAATCAGTGCCAGTGGTATTCGACCCGGCACTGTTAAAATCAAGGCAGTTGAAAATTTTCCTGTACCTACAAATGCTCACCAGGTCCGTCAGTTTGTAGGATTGTGCAGTTATTTTCGGAAGTACGTAAAGAATTTTGCCCAAGTCGCACGCCCACTGACGTCCTTAACGAAGAAGGATGCCAGTTTTCAATGGGGAGACACACAGGGCACAGCTTTTGAAAAACTTAAACAGGTGTTGACAGAGAAACCAGTCTTGGCTATTTATGACCCTAAACTAGACACCGAACTGCACACAGATGCCTCAAAAATTGGGCTCGGTGGTATTTTGATGCAAAAACAGGGAGACGGTAAACTGAGACCTGTTATGTACTACAGCAGGCAAACTACAAAAGAGGAACAGCGGTACCACTCGTATGAGTTAGAAACGCTAGCAGTGGTGAATTCATTACAAAGATTTCGCGTATATTTATTGGGGTTGAAGTTCAAAATACTTACAGATTGTAACGCTCTGAGGACGGCAATGACCAAAAGAGACTTAATCCCAAGAATTGGCAGATGGTGGCTGATCACCCAAGAATTTGACTTCGAGGTTGAGTATCGTCCTGGATCAAGAATGGCTCACGTGGACGCACTGAGTCGTAACCCAGTCGACGTTGCCAAAGATACACGAGAGATCGATATCCTCCAGGTGGATATAACTGCTGAGGATTGAGTATTAGCGACACAAATGAAGGACGAGCGGTGCAAGAATTTAATCGAAATTCTTTCAAGGAAACCACAGGACCACGAGGAACGGCAAATACATAAAGAGTTCGAACTGAAGAATAGCAGGTTATATAAGAAAACGACAAACGGACCCAAGTGGTACGTCCCGAAAGCTGCTCGACGTGCAGTCACAATGTATCATCACGATAACTCGGGACATTTCGCAGTTGGCCGAACTTTGACAAATATAGGAAATAATTATTGGTTCCCTCGGATGAAAAAGTATGTAAGTCGATATATCTCGGCTTGTTTAGCGTGTGCGTACAACAAAACCCCAAGCGGGAAGAGAGAAGGTTTTCTTCATCCCATTCCAAAGGTGACAATCCCTATGGATACCATCCATTTGGATCACCTGGGGCCCTTTGTAAAAAGCTCTCGAGGAAATGCTTATCTGATCATGGTCGTAGATGCTTTTACCAAATTTTTATTCGTAAAATCGGTAAAAAGCACGAAGTCCAAGCCAGTGGAACAATTCTTGGAAGACACTTTCCAGACGTTTGGTGTACCTAGACGAATTATCTGTGATAGAGGGAGTTCTTTCATCAGCGTAACCTTTGGAACATTCACCAAAAGTCTTGGTATCCAGGTTGTATTTAACGCAACTGCAACTCCACGAGCCAATGGTCAAATAGAGCGGTATAACCGGACTATATTGTCATCAATTTCAGCCACCCACGAGGATGAGGCGAAATGGGACGACGTAATAAGTTCTGTTGTCTTTGGTATAAATGCTTCTACAAATAATGCGACGGGAAAAAGTCCCTACGAGCTCCTTTTCGGGTACAAGCCTAGAGGAATGCACGATTCATTCTTAAGTGGAGCTGTAGCCGAAAATCAAGTGGAAAACGACATCCAGAAAACGAGAGAGGAAGCTGGAAAACGAATCCAGAAGGTTCAAGATAGGCAAAAGGCTTATTTTGATGCAAAGCGAAAGAAACGGCATGAATACAATGTGGGGGATCTTGTAGTCTTACGACGAGCAAATGTTACAAACGACGGCAAAAGTACTAAATTGGTACCAAAATACAACGGTCCCTATGTAATAAAAGAAGTACTCAAGTACGACAGGTATGTAGTAGAAGACTTACCTGGTTCACGACGTGCACGTAAGAAATATCGAGGTATAAGTTCGATCGACCGGATGAAACCATTTACGGCTGCCTGTGAAAGCAGTAGTACTGACTCAGAGTTGGACGCTGAGGAAGAAGTGAAACACGACTGTTCTGAAGAACAGTAGTAGCTCTCAGAGTTGAATGCTGAGAGTGGAAAATTATCAAAACAAAAAAAGTAACATATGGAGGGGTTACGGATGTGGTGGGTGTCTGGCCAACGTCTGCCTCGTCTCTAGTCTCTCCTTATCATTTTTATTGTTATTAGTTAAGTAAATGTGTTTATTTTGTCAATTTCAGATCGAGGCTATAGGAAGTTTTCCGGGACGGAAAAGTGGTAGCATGGCCGACTGAAGTACACGTTGAGTAACCGCCAGCCATATCGACCCGATAATTGATATAGTTTTTTGTTATAACTAGGAATAAGAAATGAGAGAAGTACTTAAATATATTTTGTACAGATTGATTATCTATCTCGGCAAGAATAGACGTGTAGAAAGTATTATTGTATATTGTTCTATTATAAATAAATAATTTAAGTGGAAGTGTTAATAGTTAAATAGTTAATAGTGAGGATTCAATATAGAAAGTGTTATAGTTATTAGTGAGGGTTCATTATAGTACTGTTGATGGAATCTTGTGTGGTGGGGATTTTAATATTGATTTTTTGAATATTAATAATGTTATAGTTGAAAAAATGGTATCAGTTCTTCAATGCTTTGATATAATGCAGATCATTGACACTCCTACAAGAATTACGGCCACTACGGCCACATTATTGAATGGTATCGTTACATCTCCTGACTGGGTAATTCAGAAGGGTGTCATTAGTGTAGAGGGTATTATAAGTGATCATGATATGGCGGTTTGTAAAATTAAAATAAGCGTGGAGAAGCAGGAACCTAAAATTGTCACTTACAGATCATTTAAATATTTCAACGATGAACATTTTAGAGCCGATTTGTTTAATATTCCATTTTTTGCAATTTTTGATCAAGAAGGCGCTGATGAAAAAAGTTCATTTTTAGTTAATTCTCTTACTGCTTTATTTGATAGACATATATGCCTTTAGTAACTTCGCGAGTAACTAAATGAAGGGCTCCCTGGCTAACAGATACGATTAAGGAAATGATGAAAATAAGAGACAGAGCATTGACTAGATATAAGAGAACTCTCTTAGATATTCACTTTCAATTTTTTAGAGATATGAGAAACTACACTAACTCTGCAATAAAGCGAGAAAAAAGGGCATATTTTGCAAGTCAATTAAAAGACAGAAATTGTAAGTCTCTCTGGAATAATTTAAAGACCAATAATGTGATCCCTAGTAAATCTGATGCGATACCTGAGAATTTAAAAAATGCTGATGAAATCAATAACTTTTTTATATCTTCATGTTCTTCTAAAGAACCTCCAGAGCCACTATTATCGTTTTATAAAAATTAAAAAATTGTTCATACTAATTTTAAGTTTCATGAAGTAACTGATTTATTTGTTCATCAGACTATTACTCAAATAAAAACAAATGCGGTTGGTGTAGATCTATTAAGCTCTAGATTCCTAAAATTATGTTGCCCTCACATTGTCCCTTATATAACCCACATTATCAACTACTGCTTAAATACTAATACTTTTCCAAGTTCATGGAGAATTGCTGTAGTAAAGCCGTTGCCAAAAAAACCTAATCCACTCGGATACAAAGATTTGCGAGCTATTAGTATATTGCCAGTTCTTTCGAAAATTCTGGAAAGGGTTATGGAGGCGCAATTAAAAGAACATTTGGCCTTAAATTCTTTGCTACCTGAAACTCAATCCGGGTTTCGCAAAGGTCACAGTTGCACGACTGCTCTTCTTCATATTATTGATGATATCGTAAGATCCATGGATAAGGGAAAATGTACTGTGCTGGTGTTGCTGGATTTTAGCCGCACTTTTGATACCCTTAATTATAATTTATTGACTGTAATCTTACATTATATAGGTCTTTCAAAAGATGCTGTCACTTTGTTAAAATCTTTCCTAATCGTTCTCAAATAGTTATGGTTGATGGTAAATCATCCAATTACTTAGAACTAAAGAGTGGAGTTCCTCAAGGTTCTATTTTGGGCCCCTTACTTTTTGCTGTGTATATGTCTAATCTTATTAAAACTCTTGAATATTGTAGCATTCACTTCTACGCTGATGACACCCAGCTCTATTATAGTTTTGACCCCAAGGAAGTAGTAAATGCGTGTAATATTGTAAACAGGGATTTAAATAATTTTATTAAAGCGGCATCCGATCATTGTTTAAATATTAATTGTGATAAGTCTAATGTTTTAATGTTTGGAAATAAGATAAAAATAAATGAAATACGTGATAATGTCAAGATATGTATTGAGAATGAATGCATTCAAATTGTTCATGAAGCTAAAAGTTTGGGTGTTATAATTGATTCTAATTTAAAATTTGAGAAACATATAAATCATCTCTTAAGAAGGGCGTATTGTACACTAAAAATATTATATGGAAGTAGGCGCTTTTTGCCTTTGCATGTAAAATTTACACTCTGTGAAACATTGATTCTGTCTATATTTAATTATGCCGATGTACTTTACGGTTCATTTTTAACCGTTCAATACAAGAACAAGATTCAGAAAGTGCAGAATTATTGTCTACGACTAATATATGGCATTCGTAGGGGGGAACATATTACCCATAAGCTAAAAGATAGTAATTGGTTGGATATGTCTAGAAGGAGGATTTTGCATGCAGCAATTTTATGTTATAAAATTATTTTTAACAAAACCCCTACATACCTGCATAGAAAAATTACCTACCGCGCAGATATTCACAACATAAATGTAAGACATAAGGGCATCCTCTCTCCTCCATCTTTTAAACTAGAAATTTTCAGGCGAGCCTTTACGTACCAAATATGCTTAATTTATAATGACATTCCTTTGCCCTTCAAAAGTTACCCTCTCCAAAAATTTAGGACTGCCTATAAGCAATTATTATTTGAACATCAATAGTGTCAATTCTTGTTAATGTTTAATGTGCAATAGCAAGGCTAAGGTCAATAAGGGCTGTTAAAAATCGTGCCTTAATGTTGGCGATGATTTCTTCAGGTTAAGTGGAAGAACAATTTATTTAAATAAATTGAACTTCGCCTTTTGCTTTATACTTTTGTTTATTTATTATTACTAATAGATACGATACTTGTGAAATTTGAAGCAATAAAGTCGATTATTATTATTATTGTTAACGCCACACGTTAAGTTTAGTTTTAGTTTATTTAGTTAGTAATTTTCTGCTATTATTAATACCTAATTTTAAGTAATTTAAATACTCAGCCCTTTTGGCTGCTAAAGTAGCAACTCGGTAATACCTCGCCAGATGTCGTACCTTACGCGAACAGGTGGAAAAAGGGACTCTCGCTCAGTCAGTACGAAGAGACACGTGTTCGCGCCCGCTGGAATAATAGAAAAAGAAATTCAGTGGTTTTCCTGGGCATCTCAACAAAGCTCTACAAATACAGTCCACTTCGCATTGAAGACCAGGTGGTTGCAACCCCAAAGATACAACTACGAAGACACAGGTGAGGCACTTTGGCGAGATTGCGATTTTCCCGCGGTCTTATAATCTTATGCTTAAATCGTATAAGAAACATTGATCCATTACGAACCGGATTTATATTGGTAATACGGGAAAATTACTAACTTTCTTTTCATTATATATATAATTAATTAATTAAAATCTCAGTACATCTTGTAAAGTAACGACAGCAAGTGTAGCAGCGCTTATCGCTAACTTTTTGCCGTGTTTTTTCTCTGAGCTCGCACTCGAATTCGTTTGTTTACATTTTCACGTACGAATTCTTATTATTATTTCAACTCAGAAATACAATAAATAATAATTGATATTTTCGTAATTAATCGCTAAAATAAGAATCGCAAATATATTTCTGTTGCTACAATTAAGTCTTTCCTAGGATCGCAAGGGAGGTACAATCGCATTAAATTGATAATACTATCACTAATTTAATTTATTTCGCATACACTCGATTATATTAATTTAACTCTTGAAATTTAAACTTATACTTAAGTTATACTCTGGGCGCCTGTTGCTTCTCTCTGTTCCCTTTCTAATCTAGGTACCTATCGAACACGAAAATTATTTTATGATGCAGTAATTTATTGTTTGATGCACAAGATAATTTATAATAGATAAAAGGTATATCTCTCTCTCTAATACAACATTGTGCTTGCACTAGTAAACGTTATACAGGGTGGAATAGCTATAATAGGTTATCGGTTTAGGCACATAGTTTAATGAGTTTTATTAATAATTATATTTTGACTTGGGATTTTCATTCACATTGATATAAGTTAAACCATACCTACTTGTTTTTTTTGCGCTTTTTTTAATTCTCTTTATCTGTTTATTTCCTTTTGAGGAATTTAAAAGATGTCTAATAAAATAAAACAACTTCGTGCTGGTCGAGAAACCACAATTGAACGCATTAATGAAATTTACGAGTTTGCCGACAGTGCAAAAACAAACCCTAATCTTCATACTTCTTTGCGAACGCGAGTTAGAAATCTTGATAAAATCTTTGACGAATTTAACTCTCATCATGCCTCTTTAATTCAGCTGTTAGCTACACAAGATGATGTAGATTTAGAAAATGAGAAAACTATCCGCCAAGACGTAGATAAAACATACTATTCTATAAAAGCTATTTTTCACGAATTATTCGAATCTGCATCACTGAATAACTCAATTTCGAGTGGAAGATCATCCAATATTAAATTACCCAAATTAAATGTACCCAGTTTTAGCGGCAAGGTGGATGAGTGGCATAGCTTTATAAGTTTATTTAACTCAGCCATACATAACACTGAAATTCTCACCCCCAGTGAAAAGTTTCAATATTTGTTGTCTGTTTTAAGTGGAGACGCTCTCATTGTGGTAAGAAATCTTAAACTCACCGATGATAACTATACGGTGGCATATAATAATTTGAACAAACGTTTTGAAAATAAAAGATCATTGGCTAAGTTCTACTGGGAGGAAATATCTAATTCTCCAAAATTGTATAATGATTCACCGCGACCACTTAGAAAATTATTGGATACCTTTTCTGATCACTTAGAGGCTTTGCAAAACCTGGGATTCCCAGTCGAACACTGGGACTTTATTTTGTTTTATATGCTCAGTCAAAAAATTGATGACGAAACGTTAAAGCGTTTCGAATTGCTGCATGGATCTGCAGAAATACCTCGATATGAAACTTTAAAGGAATTCCTGCTTAAGCAATGTATTTCACTGGATAGTATAAAGTCTACAAAATCACAAAGGGTATCAAATGATTCATCTCAATTAAGAAAACACTCTCCTCAAAATAAATATTTTACCACTTCCACTTTTTTAGCTAATGCTAATCCCGTTGCTTGTCCATTGTGCCAATCTCAACACTCTATTTACAAATGTGCTTTATTTAATTCAAAGTCTCCAAGAGAGAGATATAACTTGGTAAAACAAAATAATTGGTGCTCAAACTGCCTCGGATTTAAACATACTTCGAAAAATTGCAACTCGACGTCCACCTGCAGAGTGTGCAAGGGGCGTCACCATTCCTTGCTACATTTCTCTCCAAATTCTACATCACAAACTGCCGCAGCTGTCGCAGAAATCTCTCCCACTCCCGATATTAATACTCAACCAAGTTCCTCCCGTGAACAAACTCACTCCTTTACTAGTATCTCTCCCTCGCATACCACAATTCTTCTTGCCACAGTTCAATTAGAAGTTTCGAATTCTACAGGAGTTTCCCTTCCTGTTAGAGCTGTATTAGACTGTGCCAGCCAAGCTAATTTTATCACCGAGAAATGTGCTAACAAGTTAGGGTTACGTCGTGTTCGTACAGGCATCTCAATTCACGGCTTAGGTCACATGTCTACAGAGTCAACAAGCTCAGTAACTTGCACCATAAAACCCCGAGGGTTGCCCCAACCATCCTTTAGCATAGAGGCGAAAGTCTTGCCGAAAATATGCTCTAATATGCCCATTGTACAATTCTCAAAAGAAAACTTGTCTCAATTTGCTAATATAAAATTGGCTGACCCTAATTTTAATATACCTGGTCCTGTCGATATGCTATTGGGTGCAGAGATCTTTCCTCTTATCCTCAAAAACCGCCACTCTTTGAGCAACATTAATAACCCGTCAGCAATTGATACCCACTTTGGGCATGTTTTCATGGGAAAAATTGCCTGTCACGATGCATTGCCAGTAAGCTCTTTTCTTACATCACTTGAACATTCAATTGACTCTACCCTAAGAAAATTTTGGGAACTTGAAGAAATCCCCCATAAAATTATTTTGTCTCCTGATGATATTCGTTGTGAAAATATTTTCTCCCTCACACAACATCGTGATAGTTCAGGTCGTTATATTGTCTCACTTCCGTTTCAAGATGCATCACCCCCTTCATTTCCTGACACACGTTCTCAAGCATTGCGTCGATTTCATTCATTAGAACGTCGACTAATCCAAAACTCCTCTCTCTATGTTGAATATGCAAACTTCATGAAGGACTACCTCCTTAGTGGCCACATGGAACCAGTAACCCAAACTCGTCACACTGATAAAATGTACTACATTCCTCATCATTGCGTGTTTAACCCCAATAGTGCTACTACCAAACTCAGGGTAGTTTTCGATGCATCAGCTAAAGCATCAAATGGACAATCATTAAATGACACTCTCTTAGTTGGGCCTAAATTGCAACAAGACATTATCAAGGTTCTCCTCAATTTTCGATCTCATCGCTACGTATTTACTGCTGACATTAAACAAATGTATAGGCAGATCGTAATGACAGAATCTCATCAAGATTATTAAAGAATTCTCTGGAGATTCAATCATACAGATCCTGTACAAGACTTTCGCTTGCGAACCGCCACTTATGGGGTGTGCTCTGCTAGTTATCTCGCCATTCGCACCTTAAATCAACTGGCTATTGATGAAAAGGATAAGTTTCCTCTAGCAGCACAAGTATTATGCAATGAAATCTACGTGGATGATTTAATAAGTGGGAACGACTCTCTCGAGGAGGCTAAAACTCTTCAATCACAATTAATTTCCTTGTTAAAATGTGGTGGATTCCAATTACGTAAATGGTCAAGTAATCACCCAGAGTTATTAAACAACATATCTCACGATGATCAGCATCCCTCTTCCTTATCTTTTGATAAGAGCGACTCTTTTCTCAAAATTTTAGGTCTGAAATGGACCCCCTTTAAGGACGCTTTTTCCTATGAAGTTTATCCCTCGG
This sequence comes from Pogonocherus hispidulus, assembly GCA_963924545.1. Classification (NCBI taxonomy): domain Eukaryota; kingdom Metazoa; phylum Arthropoda; class Insecta; order Coleoptera; family Cerambycidae; genus Pogonocherus; species Pogonocherus hispidulus. The sequence goes on along the minus strand of OZ004699.1, from coordinate 56,746,847 downwards.
ATAGACCTTGCACGAAACGAACACTTCTCTCTGACCTTGCGCGAATATTTGATCCTCTGGGTTTTTTATCTCCCATTTCGTTTTACGTGAAGTACTTGATCCAACACTTGTGGACTCTGGGACTGGATTGGGATCAAACACCTCCGCCCCATATTTTGGATTCTTGGACAAAATATAGAACTGAGCTTTCCAAACTATTCGCAATTAACATTCCGAGGAATTTAATGTTTGAAAACTTTAACTCCATCGAATTACACTCCTTCTCAGATAGTTCAGAACGAGGTTATGCAGCCGTTGTCTACTTTAGATTTCATCTTCCATGTGGGAGGATTAAAGTCTCATTTGTATGTGCAAAGTCTAAAGTTGCACCACTTAAAAAACTCTCAATTCCCAGACTAGAACTTGGCGCGGCTGTTCTATTGTCGGACTTAGTAGCCTTTGTTTTAGATGTTTTCTCAGAGAAACTTAATCTTTCAAAAATCTTTGCGTATACAGACTCAATGGTAGCGTTATCTTGGATTAAGTCGTCTCCTCACCGTTGGAGTACTTTCGTAGGTAACGCGTCTGTCATATTCAAAGTAAAATATCTCCTAATTTTTGGAATTACATTCCATCCCAAGATAACCCCGCTGATTGCGCTTCTCGTGGTCTACTACCCTCCGACCTTATTGACAACCCCTTATGGTGGGCGGGGCCTCCGTGGCTATTGGATGAATCCGATATTAGTCGACCTCTCAATTTAAGCTCTATCCCTGTCACCACTGAGGAAGAAAAGAAAATTAACCTCTCTTCCTTTGTCCCTGTCGACTTGTTCGATAATCTTTTGAATAAATATTCCTCTTTGCCAAAAATTAAACGCATCATCGCTTATAGCTTACGCTTCGTCTCCAATTTGAAGGATTCTCAGAATAAAAATTGTTCTACTCTTACGCAGAAAGAACTTCATGCAGCCTTACTCGTTCTTATTAAACTCGTTCAGTCTGTCTCCTTTCATGAGCAAATCTCAAAACTAAAAACCAAAGTTTCTCTTTCCAAAGGTTTACGCAAATTAAATCCATTCCTTGACGACGAGGGCTACTTAAGAGTAGGTGGCCGGTTAGCTCTCTCAGGCTTATCATACGATCAAAAACATCCATTACTGCTACCTCAGAAGCATCGCCTGACGGAAATGCTAATCGAAAGCGTTCATCGAGAGCATCTACACCCCGGTCAGCAGACCTTACAATATTTATTGAATCAAAATTTTTGGATATTATCTTCCAGACGTGCCATTCGTCGTACCCTATCTCAATGTTATAAATGTTTTAGACTGAAACCTACTCCACTTGCCCCTCTCATGGGTAATTTCCTGCAGCCCGCATCAATCAGGTAAAACCGTTCCAGTGTGTTGGAGTAGATTATGGTGGTCCCTTTTTTATCACATCCCGTAAAGCAAAGGGGGTAAAGTCGCAAAAGGCCTATATTTGCTTGTTTGTATGTTTCACTACGAAGGCCCTTCATCTGGAATTAGTTTCGGACCTGTCAACTGAAGCGTTTCTCGCTGCTTTGAGGCGCTTTATCGCCCGTCGAGGTCGCTGCGCTCGAATATTTAGTGACTGTGGCACCAATTTTGTCGGTGCGCACAGATATTTGGTAGAATGCATGAAGGTTGCAACAGAAACTGAGCACATTGAGTGGTCGTTTAATCCTCCTTCTGCACCCCATTTTGGTGGTCTGTGGGAAGCGGGAGTAAAGGCCGTCAAATCCCACTTATTTCGAGTCATCGGCCAACAAGTCTTAACATTTGAAGAGTTTTATACGGTCCTAACCCAAATTGAAAGTATTCTCAACTCCAGACCCCTCTGCCCTATGAGTTCGGACCCTAATGATCTATTGGTTTTAACACCTGGCCACTTTCTAACACTTGAACCTCTGACCGCACTGCCAGATTTCAACCTGACCAATCTCCCTCTTAACCGATTAACTCGATGGCAGCTATTGCAACGACTGCAACAAGACTTTTGGCGTAGGTGGAAGGACGAGTATTTGCACACTCTGCAACAGCGTAACAAATGGAACGGAGAGGGTAAAAGTGTAAGCCCTGGCACCCTAGTGCTAATTAAAGATGAAACTGTCCCGCCGCTGCAGTGGCGGTTGGGACGCATTGAAAAAAACCCATCCAGGCTCGGACGGCGTATCCAGAGTCGCCACGGTACGTACGGCTCGGGGTACGCTTCAAAGGCCTTTTACAAAATTATGCCCCCTCCCCTCTCAATAGCAACGGAAATACGTTTTGTATTTCGGTGGGCGGTATGTTAACGCCACACGTTAAGTTTAGTTTTAGTTTATTTAGTTAGTAATTTTCTGCTATTATTAATACCTAATTTTAAGTAATTTAAATACTCAGCCCTTTTGGCTCCTAAAGTAGCAACTCGGTAATACCTCGCCAGATGTCGTACCTTACGCGAACAGGTGGAAAAAGGGACTCTCGCTCAGTCAGTACGAAGAGACACGTGTTCGCGCCCGCTCGAATAATAGAAAAAGAAATTCAGTGGTTTTCCTGGGCATCTCAACAAAGCTCTACAAATACAGTCCACTTCGCATTGAAGACCAGGTGGTTGCAACCCCAAAGATACAACTACGAAAACACAGGTAAGGCACTTTGGCGAGATTGCGATTTTCCCGCGGTCTTATAATCTTATGCTTAAATCGTATAAGAAACAATTATTATTATTATTATTATTATTATTATTATTATTATTATATTTTATTATTATGTTATTTTTTATATTACCAGAAAAATGGTAAAAGTAAAATATATGGCACGTTTTATGTAGGTACACTGTAGAAGAACATTAATTGCGCAGCTTGCAAGGAAATTATAATTATTCTCGCATATTGGGTTTTCCAAGCGAAATAAAATCCGCAGAAGTAAGTTATGGTGTCCATTATTCAGTGAAGTTTGTAATTTTCAAAAAATGATACACTTTTCTGTTCTCTCCTGGCCAACATATCGAAGTTAGGGTACCTAATTCTTGTGCCAGAAAAAGAATCCGCGTATGCGATTTACTATAATAAGAGCAAGATTGGAGACTGTCGAATGTCTTATACAGACAGCCTCGTTCCACCGTATATAGTCGGCAAGAATTTATTTTTAAAGATAGTACTACTAGATTCGTCATTTAAAAAAAGGTTTTATCTTGTTTTTTAATAAAAAAATCCTGTAGAATTTCATGGACCTAGTTATTTCTGAAACATGTTGAATTATAGAATAGTTTAAATATTTATTTAAGCTATGGTTTTAGCCGTTTGTTTATGTTGTTGTTATTTTTTGCGTCGCATAGAAGAATCAACGAATCATAGAGCTGTGTAACAATAAGTTATAGACAATACGGTCGTGCTATCAGACTTCTCCAGAAGTTTCTATGAATTGCGCAGTTTCGCCGAAAATGTTCCACATTGTACACTGATTTATTGTTTGAACGCAATACACTCATGTACTGTAAACTTAATTACATTAAACACCTTGTAGGTACGCTATATGTTAGGCGTTATATTGATGTCGTAATATATTATGTTATCTCACCCCCGGGCTTAACAGGGTGTGCACAGGCATGTAAAACTTCTGGTAAACTTCTTCATGATAATTTGTCACAAGTTATTTTATTTGTGTATTTAGACATTATTTAGATTTAGACACCGTATATATCTAAATACTAAAATATTTGCATCAAAATACTCATTTATGAGTGGTATAGACCTACTCAATATTTACATAATTAATCTCAAAAGTGAGTTGAATTCTAATTAAGTTTGAGCAAAAAAAATAAACTCAATAATAATTTGACTTCAGTTTATGTTCATAAAAAATTTACTCTCGAATAGGCAAAATTATTCATTTCTGGTGCTCGAGTTTCACTCACAAAATTTCAGACTTACTCATATTTATAGAGTGAAAATTTCACTTAATCGGGTGTGGACAGAAATTTAAACATTATTGAGTACAATTATTTGAGTGAAATTTCACTCGATTTTCTTTACAGCGTAAAGTTGCCTAGCCTAATTCTAGAAAATACGTTAAGTATATCTAAAGATTATTCTAAATAAGTTTACTGAACTAAAAGTATGTAGCAAACGTGCCGCTACATAGGTTAACCAAATTTCCTTATTATTTTTCATATGTATAATATATCTTATCCAAAATATGCAAAAAGTGTCATATAAGTAGTAAAGATGTGCCGAAAAGGATTTGTTTCCAAGGAGGTAATCCAAGTAGATACTTATGTACCTATCTATAGAGATTTAGTTACCTAATAAAAAATGCCTTCTTTATAGTATTTTGAAAACGGCTTATTAAAAAGTATTTTTGTTTTGTTAATAATATAAGTACCTACCAACCCAAAAATCTTTCTCATTTTTCTTCTAAATCCTTGGTTCAGTTTTGAGGTATCTGAATGTTATTTGAAAGGTAGTGATTATTTTCAATAATCATAGAACGTCGCCATTGCCTTCAAAGGCAAAGTATTATGAAAGTTAGACATTTCGAAATATTCGGAATTCTTGTCAAATATGCCTCCCCCCTCATCTACAGATACCTAAAGCTATTGGTTAATATAAATTCAGAAGGAAGGGATATTAGGGGTGGGTTTACCTGGTAAATATACCTGCCTAGGAGTATGATTTTGAACTAGTATATCCTGAAATATTCAAGTGTCACGTACTCAGTGTGATAAGTTCGAGAATATATTTTCCTAAAATTGTTAAAGTGGTATATCTTGTAAAGTGGTAAGAGTATTTTTGGAATTACGTGGACATAACTTAAGGTGAGATTGTTTATATTTTTTTAATATGCTAGCACGAATATTCTATAAACTAAACAATTAGTAAATTAATTTTTAAAGGCTGTTCTAATTATTGAAGCTATATTTAGAGCAAATTTTATAAACAGACACAAAAACAATAGATCAAAACAGATATTTTTAAATGGCTCGATTTCCAAATTTTTGCAAAATGCTATGGATTGGGTTGTCACAAATATGTTTGTGAAGAATTAAAGGTATTTGATAAGATAATATTTTTCAATTAACAAATACAGAATAGTGTCAATTAAATTTTAAAATTATATAGTTAAAATTTTACATGAGGTTTAGAAGAACCTTAAATTAAATATCTTTCGATGTTGAAAATTTCTTATTGTTTTTATGAAATATCCTGTACCTATAGATTATCATTTTTTTACTACTGAACCATCTTAGAATTTTGGAGTTAAAGCATACCTAATTAATAAATTGGCCACTTAACACTTTTGGCAATTGGAGTTAGGCAAAAATAAAAGAAATTATAAAAAAATTCAGAAGGTATATACAGTGTTAACATTCTCACTTTTTCCTATAATTTTAAAAATCTGTATCTTCTAAAGAGTGGCATTCTAAAGTTAACGTTTACGGTAACATAAAGAAGAAATTTAAATTTGAATTTTCTTCTAAAAAACGTAGTTATTCGAAATAAAAACCCCTAAAATAAACATGGGCACACACAAAAGTTTTAGGAAATGTCAATTAAGTGAACCTGAAAATATGATACTCTTTGTCTAGGATATTTCATAAAAAAATTCATAATTGTTTGACAAAATGACATAATCAGTATATATAGCATGTCTAATTATATACTTACCCATTTAAATAATGGGTATATCATTACTTTTCTGAGTTGTTTAGCTTTATAAACGAAATACTAACAAAATAATCAAATAACTAATAAACAGCAGGATCTTGACTAATGTGTTATATAATGTTTTCATATTGGTAGATTTTAAGGAGACTGAAATAATCAAATAATAATATTTACCTGTTACTGCACATAAATCTAAATCTACTTTTATAAATCCCCATTTACTGAGTTTAAATTATTTTACAGTTGCAATTGGGTGGCATCGAATTGGAAAAAATGTACACATTAAACCCCTTGGCACCTGAGTTTATCCCCAGGAAATACAGAGAAATGGGCATAGTACCAGGGCCCGTGAAAGTTGAAATCAACCCCCTGTCCTCTGGATTATGTAACCTCTCATCAAACATGACTGAAACCGAGCTTCAAAGGCATATAAACCAGCAATTTGCTAATCTGAATGATATCAACAGTGAGGTGAATAAAGTGTTTGCGTCATTTATGGTGACAAGTGACGCATTGAGAGTGGGCACCCAGAGACTGACTGACTCCCGTTTCTTCAAATATTTTCACTAGGTGTCCAGTGATTACCCTGTAAAGTGTACATAGGACTCGTAAAATGTTTAGTCGTTTAGTTTGTAAATTTTTTTATTATATTTATATGTGAAACTGTATATATTATTCTTAATTTAAAATATATACCCATTTACAAAGAAAATGGTTCAGTATTCATATGCAGTCGTTTTATTTACTCGCTTCCAAGTCGCTTTTTATAACTTTTATTTAGTCTGACACAAACAATGCCTTTTTGTATATAATTTAAAATTGAACATTACAATTGATTTAGAATCTGAATGTGACTTATCGTAGGAGCACAACAATCTCTCAGAATTTCCAATGACTTTGCAATTGGCATACCCAAAAAAACAATTCACAGCATCTATATGTACAAAAGTTATATTGATTCTAAACTATTGAAAATGAAAATTTAGAGTGCATTTTTATATAGGTATGATGAAGTTTGATTTGAATTGTAAAGTATTCTAATTACAAAACATTCATGACAGTTATTATTAGCAAGATTAGAAATATCATTATTTTGTAGGTATAGGCATAATCTGCCACAGTCCAGTTGATTGTGTAATTAGTCTGTCGAATCAAGTAAATTTGTTCGTAGAAGCTTTTGTTGGTTTATGTCGTTTACCAGAAGTCGAACAGCCCCCAAACTGGAAATTTTGCCGAAGCCCCACTTTGTCACAAATTTGTTTGTGAAGAATTAAAGATATTTGGTAAGATAATATTTTTCAATTAACAAATACAGAATAGTGTCTATTAAATTTTAAAATGACATAGTTAAAATTTTACATTAGGTATAGAAGAACCTTAAATTAAATCTCTTTAAATAAATGGAATATAAATTTGAAAATTTCGATGTTGAAAATTTCTTGTTTTTATGAAATATCCTGTATAGATAAACATTTTTTTACTACTGACCCATCCTAGAATTTTGGAGTTAAGGCATAATTAATAAACTGGCCACTTAACACTTGGCAATTGGAGTTATGCAAAAATAAAAAAAAAATATAAGAAATTATGAAAAAATTCCCTAGGTTTTATCTTGTATTTTAATAAAAAAATCCTGTAGAATTTCATGTACCTAGTTATTTCTGAAACTTGTTGAATTATAGAATAATTTAAATATTTATTTAAGCTATGGTTTTAGCCGTTTGTTTATTTTGTTGTTATTTTATACGTCGCATAGAAGAATCAACGAATCATAGAGCTGTGGAACAATAAGTTATAGACAATACGGTCGTGCTATCAGACTTCTCCAGAAGTTTCTATGAATTGCGCAGTTTCACCGAAAAATCAGTACACTGATTTATTGTTTGAACGCAATACATGTACTGTAAATTTAATTACATTGTCTATTATAATAGTATGTCTGACTATAGTAATAAATGTCTATTACTATAGTCAGTAATAGAATTTTACTCTATTAGGAAAGGCCTAACAATCCGAAATACTAGTACATAGAGTGTTTTCTATATGTTTCTGGAAACATCTAAATGAGAACTGTGTTTCTTTTCAAAACAATTACAAATTAAAGAAAAATTCTGATTTATAAAGTAAATTCTATTAATCGCTTTGTAAAAATTGTGTATATTATGATAAGTTAAATATAAAAAAAAATAATAAATGTAATAATATAAAAATTAATACCCATTATAATACTGATTAAAATATAAGTTACATATAAATAGTTACAGACGATATACTTACTGAATAGTATTTTGTTCATAATTCTAATCATTGTTTTGTCATAATTTACTGATTGGTATTAATTGAGAAGGAAAATATACAAAATATTTATTTATTTGTCAAACTTAATATAAATAATAATAAGAAATATATAAAAATTATATCTTGGTGTGTATTCAAATCTACAAATTTATAAAAATAAAACAAAACATAATAAATAACAAAACAAAAAATAGTACATCTATTTACAGTAGCTACGCATTCTGCTTATTGTCTTAAATAGATTTTTTAGCACGAAAAAATTAATATAATAACAAATAGATACATAAAAATTATATTTTGGTGTGTGTGCGTGGATGCCGTTTATTTTCACTCTAAATCGTTTCTGCGTGTCGAAGATCGTCGGAATTTTTCCCGTGTTAAAGAACTTCCTGTCACCAGTCCTGCATAACTATATTCAAGGTGTAGTGTCAAGGCAAACTTCTAAACTTTGCCCCAAAAAACAACTAATATGCAATACAATAATTATTTAATAAATTAACTAAATTTCATCGGTGGTTTTTCAATTTTATAGAAGACTGTGTTCAAAAGATTAACCAACAAAACGCAGTCAAAATAATACAGTGTGTAAAAAATAGGAAAAATAATGATATTCCCTGTATAAATAGGGAAAATCCAATAACAACCATTACCATTCCTTATATTACAGAGATATTTGAAGGACTTAAAGAACTTGTTAGTAATTTTAACATAAGAACGACATTTAACACGGAAAACTCTTTAATGATGAAGAGAAGAGAGATGCGAGATTTAATAATGAACAAAATTTAAAAAATTGTATTTACAAATTCATTGTGAATGTGGAAAATATTAGGTATATTCGTGAGACATTTAGGCCCACCCAGTCTTTTCACCTCCCATTAAGTTCCAGATAACTATTTGGCAGATTAGAACGTGACGTTTCAGTATTACAGTTATTAGGAACTTAATGGGAGGTGGAAAGACTGGGCCATAGACCATTACAAATAAGGGTCCGCGAACATAACAATTATGTTAAGGATTAACAAGTTGATAAGTTTACATTAGTAACACATGTAAGAGACAAGGATCACCGGATTGATTTCAGACAGGTTAAAATTGTAAAAAAGAAAATTAAAGGAAAATGATTTCATTAAACTTAATGGTTATAACTGTATCTGATCAGAAACCATATTCTACGATGAAATGTGGCTTCATCTATTCCAGAAGGATGTTACTAGCGGAAAATTAATAATAACAGAGTAATCGATCCATACGATGACATTTTAAATTAAAAATGTTTATGTGACAATTTTTGATCGTACAAACTTTCTACTGACGACAAGTCAGGATCGACTAGAAACATTGTTGATGCCATAGACATATAATACTAGGGGAGACAGAACATTCCATTAGAAAAACACCATTTGTTTACAATCATACACACTTTCACACTTGTACATAAGTTGAAAGGAGATGGGTTTATAAAATGGCAATACTGTAACCTAGGCGTCCACGTCCGATGTTATATTTACCAGTGGTGTGCAGTTTTTTTTAGGGATCATTACAATAACTTTTAATTTAAAGGTTTATTTATGTTAGAACTGAGATTTGTGTGGGAACAAATAAGACATGTATTACTGCTTGGACCTATATATTCTCAATACTCTACAAAATTATTATTAAAATCTCAGCAGAATGTTATATAAACAATTCAAAACACTTATAATGGTGTTTCATTCATTGTCCTTGGTCTTGACACAGCTGGTCCTAATATTCGGCCTTCCTGTGTTTCTATTGCACCGAAGAAAGTTTTGCCCATGCCTAAACGGATGCTACCTGTAACATTTTAAAAGACATAGGTATGAATGATTTTTGAGAAACTATTCTGCATAGTAGAGCGCTATAAACGCATTTCTCTACTGCAGGTTTTCCTTTTGTTTATTGTATGGCAGTCAAGCGCTATTCACACATTTCTCGACTGCAAACCTTATGAATGCAAATCATTCATTATCAATATAATTTATTATTTAATTTCCTTATTATTATTATTCAACAGCTTTAAATTTCCAAGCTTATAAACACTAATATTTATACACTATTGCCTCAGTCGTTCCACAAAAGTATAGTTGGATGTTTATACAACTATAAAACAAATATTTATTTTTGTGGGCGCTATTCACGAATTCCCCCTCGTATCTATTTTTATAAACTTTTACCTAATACATATCCTTATACATTTAAAGGAACACATCGGCATTATCCAGCTTTGAATTAGGTATTATAATAAACAATTAGATAAAATGTTTTTCTATGGCATGTCCAATTAATTGTAATAATAGATGAAAAATTTAATAATTAATTAATAAACGGGTTAATTTTCACATAAAATAATAGTTTCAACACTCTAGCAAATCAATCAATTCATCTGTGCTATTTAAGTCACTATCAGAACTAACGTCTAAATTATATATCTACTTTTTTTAAAATATCTGCTGCTACTTACAACCGTACACCTTTTGTAACCTTTAATACCTTTTTACGGAATAATTTCCTAACTATTATTTCCCAGTAGCTGTAGTTACCTTGTACAGCCCGCCATATTTTAATTTTCCAGTTACCTCTTTGCCGTCTGTAACAGCACTAGCCCAAAGACAAGATCACTTTTTGTAAGTAACACTTCTTTTTCTTATCAAACTGACGAAAAGCTTATGAATGCAAATCATTCATTATCAATATCATCAATGATCAAGTTTTTTCTTTACTTTATCTCTCATAGCTTGAATTTCTGTATTATCTTATTGGATTTGTTTAAACATTTACATTTACAGTATTATTTATACCCGAAACTCCATCAGGAAGCTTTTCCAACCACTAAAAAATCCACATTTGTCTGCTCTCAGGATCAACAGGAAAGCTACAACAATAACATTCTGTATTAAAATATAACAAACATCTAATAGGTTTATTTTTCTGCGTTTCAAATAGTTGTTGCAACAAAATTATTTACTGTTTATATACTGGAAATCCAGCCTGGAATTGGACAATAATTTTATTACAACGATACTACATCATTTTTCGGTCTAAAATGCTTTAATTCCAAAAATTTTATAGAAAACAGATAAACATTTTTTGCAATAATTTACTTAAAATTTAGTTAACAACACCACTGTATACGCTAAAAAAACATAACCTTACTTACCGCCGAAATACCAGTCCGGGGTTAGAATAGTCGACTTTTTTACAAACCACGCACTGTTGAACTATTGTAGATTGATTATAAAAGGCTCTAAATACCTCTATTGCCAAAAAAACAGTGCAAATAAATAAAAAATCCCAAAAGATCACAAACACAGCACAGCAACATTGTAACGTCATCTTTTGACATAGAGCGTCATTTGATAGCAAAACAGCCGTACAGCATTGCCATAGTATTTCCCTAACACGATAATAATTTTATGTTATTAGGAAATTATAAATAATTTTAAAAGTAGAGATTATGTATTTTCATTAAAAAACACAGATAAATATTTGGTATATTATTTTTTCCTAATTACACATACAAATTCAGATAAATAGGTAATATACTCTTCGTTTTCAAACACCGGCGGCGGTAGATCTAGGGCAATCTGCAAAGAATTTACAACATTGATTTTGGTTGAAAACGATGTCTGATCGGCATAAAATGTAAACAATTATGTCTCCCCCTTCTTATGTCTATGGTTGATGCTGACCGATAATTCATTAAATAGAAAAATTAGATATCACCACTGAATTACATTCCCAAAAATTGATATAAAGTAAGACAATTTCGCTTCTCTGTATCTTTTAAATTGAGTGGATAGTAAAAAGCTAATTTCTTTACAAAAAGTACAGAATCAGAGACACCTTTCAGTCTCATAAAAATACTGCACTCTGTATATATTTAGACGTAAACATTGTCCAAATTCAAACAAAAAGACTAGAAGTAATTCGGCTCCATATCGATGGGAGCCGGCAGCAGCGCATCGGGCCTCATTTTACGTAGTTATCCATTCCTCAATATTTAAAGAGGGATCGATTTGCAATTGAAAGGGTTGCGGGCGGCTCGATTAAAGTCCAAGATCGAACTTTCGATCTCCAAATTGCGATAGATTCCATGTCGAAGGAAAAACCGCAAACATCTGTGGCTCGGGAGGGACGTGAGTGGAAGCTACCTGCCCACAAAAACAAGTAAGGTGATTTTCTTTGCTGGATCTTTCAGGAGTTCGGGAGACAGTTGCTTTATAAATCTCCAGTCCGGCAATGTAGACCCTAAAGAGGGGCCAATTTTGAAAATATGTAGGTATCTCCAAAGTAAGAAGGTATAGAAAACAAAATTTATTGTTAAATTGTTTTTGTGATGGCCAAACGATGTTGTATAATACGTATTCGATTTATCTTTGTTGTTTCATTTTATTATAATTTTTATTTAAAAATGGTCATACTTGTTACTTGTAATAATACTTACCTAATTGTGGCAAATTAAGTACCACCGATAATTAATTTGACAAAAATTTATTTTTATTGCATAATGTTCTATTTTTTTAGGCAATCTTTAAAAGTTTCTTTTAATGCTATACACTCTAATCTTTATTTTGAATTCTTCATGCTCCTAGTTCAATTATCCGTGGCGCCATTAGTTTTGCAGAATAAAAACATTTTAGTATTAGACCTATGATTATATCTAAAAGCTTTTATTAGTTTCCTAGGATCAGGTGTATGTACATTTAACTAGGTAGTAAAACTTTGTTCCTTCCTGGAATATAATTAGTGTATTAAAGGATTAAATAATATTCAAATACCTGATAAAGCTTAATAATACTTTCTATTACCATGATAATTTTACCATGTTTTAGATTTGGTAAATAGTTAAAGTTTTGACTTAATGCAAAGACAACATTTTCATATAATGTACAGGGTGATTTATTAGTTATGATATAAGTTATGATGTGATATCAGTTAAAATATCCTATTTTTAATTGAGTCATTTAAATATTTAGGTATGACTTTGAATTTGCACTTTGAATTAACTTCAAACTTCATTCCAAATTAGTGCAAATCGTAGAGTAAGTTATTTGGTTACTTTATGGTGTAGATAATATAGTTAAGCTTCGAATTCATACAAAATGATTAAAAAAGTTGAATATAATTAATATTTTCAAACTTGCATTGGCATAGATAACTAACTATACTCTGATAGTAGGGTATTCTTAAAAAATGCCAAAAATATTTTTTTGCTGCTTGTTTCATTGCGTTTTTAAAACGGCAATTTTTTTATAAGTAACTGACAAAAAATTAAACATTTCTCTTATTATTATTGATATAATAGGTATAATTTGATTTTAAGATATTATTTTGTTAGGAAAGGACATGACATGGTTTCATAAAATTTCAATTTACTCTGTAACGGCGTGTTATGACTGTTATGTAAAAAAAAGTAAGTACACTTTTTTATAGACAAATGGGTGAGATGCATCGAAGCATCGTATTATTTGAAATGTTAGCCAGTGGCTTGTAAACTTACATTTTTTAGGAAAGGGTCCTAAAAGCACCTCAGGCCCTAAGTGGGTCGCACGCCACTGGCTACTCTCATTGAACTGAACTTTGTGGAAGTAAAGATTCATAGTAGCATCTACCAAATAAAATTTGAAAACAATTGGAAATTTTTTTTCCAACTTCAACACAATTCAACTTCCAACATTTCAGAAATTAATTTAGTTCTAGTTTCTTTTGGGATTACCCCCCACTTGTAAACTAGAAGTATTTAAATAAAGACTTAACAATAATATTTATTCTACAGGTACTGTTATCCCAAAGGAAACTACAATGAATCATATAGGTACTCTATTATGTAAAACCCTGGGATTCCCCACATTAAGTTTATATTTTATTATTATGTTATTTTTTATATTACCAGAAAAACGGTAAAAGAATTTCAATTAGCTTTTAAATTACCTTTTTTGGAAAATATTTTTGGATAACTTTTAAACAATCTTCTATTTTAAATTAAATTTTAAAGATAGATTATAAATTAATTGCGCTTGACGTTATACTCTCACGTTATAGTATTTAAATGAGATTTGTTAACACAATTAATAGGTATTAGATAAAAATCAACTAACAACTAAATTTGGGCAGTGCTTAGTACACCAAAAAATCCATTTAAGGACAATAAGTGAGATCAACTTTTGAAAATTAAATAGAACATCCTGTAGGTATATTTTGACATATTTGGATTCAGTATAATTTTTTGGATCTACTGGTCGTTTAGTATTATTTTCTATTTTTGGCAGTTGAATGTAAACATTTTCAATGTGTATTTGAAGGAGATGGCGAAAACAGCATAGACTAAAAGAGGGCACTACGGTGTGTTTCTCACCACTACTAACATAACAATAGCCGTGATCATGTCCTGTGAAACCGGAAGTGATCTTTCATATTAACCTTAAATCCATTTTTTGGGCTTAAAAAACACTCCCACCCAAATTTAGTTGACATATCTTGCAGCATAGAAATGGAATAGGGCGAGCCACTATCGTTCCACCCTACATAGTCGGCTAGAATTTAGGTTTAAAGATAGTACTACTAGATTCGTTATATAAAAAAAGGTTTTATCTTGTTTTTTAATAAAAAATTCCTGTAGAATTTCATGGACCTAGTTATTTCTGAAACATGTTGAATTATAGAATAGTATAAATATTTATTTAAGCTATGGTTTTAGCCGTTTGTTTATTTTGTTGTTATTTTATGCGTCGCATAGAAGAATCAACGAATCATAGAGCTGTGTAATAATAAGTTATAGACAATACGGTCGTGCTATCAGACTTCTTCAGAAGCTTCTCCGAAAATGTTCCACTTTGTACACTGATTTTTTGTTTGAACGCAATACACTTATGTACTGTAAATTTAATTACATTAAACACCTTGTACGCTATATGTTAGGCGTTATATTAATGTCGTAATATAGATGTGTTATCTCACCCCCGGGTCAACAGGATGTGCACAGGAATGGATGGCTAGTTAACTTCTTCATGATAATTTGCACAAGTGGATTTATACATTATTGTTTGAATAATTGGCAATGGACAAAAATGATGACAAACAAAAAAGATGTCTGTCAGTGTTATTTATCGATTGTTTCATACAAATCGATTTTTATCACTGAAAAATCTCTTCAAACTTAAAACAACTCTAAAATTATTCTAAATATTATCAAATCAGGAGCACTTTCACTTTTTTTAATTTAAATTGTATCTTTAGCTTTTTGTTTTCATATTAATGTACATTTTTTTATTTAGGAAATACGTGTTAGATAATTTAATTCAATATAGACAAAATATAGATCAATATAGATAGAGATATAATATAGAAATAAGTTTCGGTTTCCGCTTTTTCTTTAAAACCCGACTAAATTAAATAATTGGACTAGGAGTTTAGTCGCCACGTTGGGTATCAGGTACAGGTAATACCGCGCGGTTCTGTAAAATACTTTGGAAATTTATTCAATAGCTTTGTATAACCCTACTTAGTTCTGCTACCTGTTCACATTATCATAATTAAAAGATTATTATTACCTGCTTACACCTGTTTCGACATAATTCAGGTTATAAATGTGTCTATTCTACAATTATGCTACAACATATCAGTTTTTAAATTTGTAGGCCTAAAGAAATAGGAGAAATAGGAGAATAGGGAATAATAAAGGCACAATGGAAGAGATAGTAACTTTGTAAATATTCACGACAGATTTTTTATTTTCTTGTGTTTGAAAGCATTGAAATTCATTTTTAAATCGAATCGAGGCATTTTCTTGGTAAGAAAATACTAAGAGTGACTAAAATCTACAACAGCTTAAACTAGGAGACAAAGTATATGTTAATAATGTCCAAGCTAGATCAAAGACAGCTAATCCATTCCAAGGTCCCTATGTAATTCGGGACATACATCTTTATAAGACTTGTATATTAATTAATAAGAAAAATAATCAGATACGTAAAGTACATTTAGACAATCTAAAACATTCATTTAATATTCCAGATTCCTCGGAATCGTCAGAGGACTAGAGTTAGAAGAGTTAAACGGAAAACCAGGGCGTTGGTTTTCCGCATTTAGGAACTTCGAAAATTCAAAGAACAAAATGGACTCTCATTAAACGAATAAACTTAGACAAACTTCATAAAAATTATATTAATATAAGAAGCCTAGTTAATAAGTTACATTAAACTTATACCTAATAATACCAAATAGGGTAATACGTATATAAAAGAATATAAGATTTATTTAGCTATAGATACAAATATCTTAGATACATTAAAATTAAAATTTAAGCTATTGTTTATCAAGCATAGAAACAAAAGAGGACTTTTAAATGTGCTCGGAAAAACATTTAAATTTATTACTGGTAATCTAGATGCAGACGACGGAAAATATTTCGAAGAAAAGATAAGAATACTAGAAAGTAACCGACATAAATTATCTCACACAAGCGAGAATCAAATTTCCTTTATTCAAAGAGCCATACAAACTTTTAATAAAACCGTAGGTACATACACTTGAAGATAACGAAGTTATAATTACAAGCAGAATAATGCAAATCGAAGCCCGCACATGAAGAAATAAGATATATTTTCTACAGAATGGTCAGCTATCACGTTACTTCACAGTACTCATAATTAGCTGATACTTGCCTTGAATGAAATAATCAGAATACCCGACGAATTGGAAACGTCTATTACATTCGCAAAAATGGGACAATTCCACCCCAGCAGTATCGACCCTGAGGATTTCCATAATAAACTTCAAAAAATAAATGACCTTGTCGAAGATCCAAATAAATTACTGCATGATGCGCGAAATGCATTACTCTATGAACAAATCACCGAAATTAAGGCGTATCTCGTCCGCAAAATTATAACCTTTATATTAGAAACCCCTTTAACATACAATGAAATATACAATATCTTCCATTTATGGGCCTCGCCTATTGCATCCTCAAATTATCAGTTTGACATTATTATCCCTAAACTCAAATTCCTTATACTTTCCGATCAATCGTACAGCGTTTTCGATAAACCTTGTGTATTATTAAATGATAAAAATTATTTCTGTAAGATTTCTAAAACACAACACATTGATAATGACAATTGTGAACTTCAAGTTATGTTAAAAGAACAAACTTTAAATTATACCAAAAATACTATAACACTAGAGGATATAAAAATTCAAGAAATAGAAAGTAGTCGTTATATTGTAATTTCACCGCATAAGAATGTTGCTATAATAAATTGCAAAAATAATTTAAAAAATAAATAAATTCATGGCACCTATATTACTAAATTAGAGCCACAATGTTTAATTTTCATTAATGATTATAATATTAAATTACACGAACCTGAAGTAAAAATAAAACAATTAAATAGCTATTTACCTGAAATCAATAATATACATCTTGAAAAACTTAACACAAATTTTAAGCCTATAAAGATCTCGCTCATAAATTTAAATGATATAAATAAACTAAATAATGAGATCAATCGACATAAATATGACTTTCTAGAAACTGGCAATGTTAACAAACAATGTTTTGTGCTTATAATAATAATTATATTATATATGTTATTCCCTAGACTGAAGCAATTATATATAAAAATGAATTCAAGAAAAGACAAGATAGAAGAATCCACCGAAATGAAACAAGGACCATTTCGCATATCCTAACGAGCTATTGCTCAATTTAGGCTGGGAGGAGTTAGGAGTACAGCTGCCCTGCTATCAAGTAATATAATATGCTAGATAAAATCCTAGACTGCTTTGATTTTATTATGATTTCACTTATTGTTTGACGCTCGAATAATAAACTCCTCCGTTTTATAAGAGTTAAAAAATATAAATACATCTACATTATTTATCATCAATCAAGATAATATAAAAACAATAATCTGAATGATTGTGCGTGAGGGAAGCACTGTGTGCTCTATAAAAATAAAACAAAAAAGCTTCATGAGGTATTTTAATATAATCTACCTAGGTATCTCAAAATTCAAAATTCAAATTCAAATTCAAAACAGTTTATTCTTTTAAGACATACAGCATGTATAAGAAACGTCATTATAAACCTACTTACAGGTGTAACAATAAAAGAAAAATACATATATTTACGAGTTACAACAAAGTTATACTCAAGACATACAAACACAACACGTAACAAGATTGTACACACACAACCAGACCAGCAATCAAAAATAGTAGTAATATACTATGACAATTCAGCCGTAGAACTCAGCGGTATTGTACAGTATTTTAAGCTTATGTTTACAGTCTTTCTCATTGTTAATAATTTGAATATGGTCAGGGAGGTAAATTCTTATTTGCCCTAGTATTTTTATTGTCGATGTTAAAATTGGTCATAAATTGCGATTTGTTCTTGAAAACAAATACACAGATCTCAAAAAAGTAAAGACTATATAAAGTGAGAATTTTATCTAATAATAATAATAATTTGAAAATGTCATGTAGCAAATGAAAAAAAATATTTCTATGATTTGTAACAATACACAAGAACACTACTGATTCTACTGGTGAAATATTTAAAATGTGTACTTCTAATAATTATTATTTGAAATAACATTTCAATGTGAATAGTTCTTTCTAGAACTCAAGTAATGAATAAATATACTCCTGAAAGTAATAATCATTATTTTTCCATCAGTGTATCAGTGACTAACATGAAATTTGTTCTTTGTTAATTACTGAAATGTGTACTATTTTGAGATAAGTATTTTAATTATTAATTCAGAATTGTTTCTTGATTTTAGTATGGAATAAGGATGTAAGAGCTTTGATAGTCATTCTTTACATGTTGACACTAACTGCCAAAGGAAAGAAGAATCGTGTTAACGATACAGAATGTACTATGATATGATGAATCTACTACGGCACTATGAGTTTTAAATATAAAATTTCCGATGTTTAATACGTTTTTTATATACATTTCAATAAAACACTATATAGGAGACTACTTTTAAATCTCATTTCAAATATATCTTAAATTTTAGCACATCACCTGTGACTTTTTTGTAATGCCTATTTATGTAATATTTGAAAATAATGAAATAACTTAGTGACTAGATTAAGCATATTCTAAGGAACATTTTCTGAGATTTCTTGAATTCAAAGATTCTAAGAAACATTTTTTTGGAATTTGCCCTAAACAAGCAAAGTCCAATTATTTTAATCTCTTTTGTTGGTTCTCAGTTTATACAAAAAATAAAAAAATTGAACCACCGTATATATCTAAATACTACAATATTTGCATCAAAATCCTCATTTATGAGTGGTATAGACCTACTAATATGTACATAATTAATCTCAAAAGTGAGTTGAATTCTAATTAAGTTTGAGCAAAAATAAACTCAATAATAATTTGACTTCAGCTTATGTTAAAAAAAAATCAACTCTCGAATAGGCAAAATTACTAATTTTTGGTACTGGAGTTTCACTCACAAAATTTCAGACTTACTGATATTGATAGAGTGAAAATTTCACTCAATCGGGTGTGGACAGAAATTAAGACATTATTGAGTACAATTTGAGTGAAATTTCACTCGATTTTCTTTACGGTGTAAAGTTGCCTAGCCTAATTCTAGAAAATACGTTAAGTATATCTAAAGATTATTCTAAATAAGTTTACTGAACTAAAAGTATGTAGCAAACGTGCCGCTACATAGGTTAATCAAATTTTCTTATTATTTTTCATATATAATAATATCTTATCCAAAATATGTAAAAAGTGTAATATAAGTAGTAAAGATGTGCCGAAAAAGATTTGTTTTTGAGGTAATCTAAGTAGATAATTATGTACTTACCTATCTATAGAGATTTAGTTACCTAATACAAAAATGTCTGTATATAAAGTCTTTTTGTTTTATTAATAATATAAGTACCTACCTATATAAAAAATTTTCTCATTTTTCTTTTAAATCCTTAGTTCAGTTTTGAGGTACCTATCTATATGTTATTCGAAAGGTCATAGAACGACGCCATTCCCATCAAAGGCAAAGTATGAAATCTAGACATTTCGAAATATTCCGAATTCTTGTCAAATATGCCTCTCCCCCTCATCTACAGATACCTAAAGCTATTGGTTAATATAAATTCAGAAGAAAGGGATATTAGGGGTGGGTTTACCGGGGTATACGTATATACCTGCCTAGGAGTATGATTTTGAACTAGTATATCCTGAAATATTCAAGTGTGCCGTACTCTCTGTGTTAAGTTCGAGAATATATTTTCCTAAAATTGTTAAAGTGGTATATCTTGTAAAGTGGTAAGAGTCTTTTTGGAATTACGTGGACATAACTTAAGGTGAGATTGTTTATATTTTTTTAATATGCTATTACGAATATTGTATAAACTTAACAATTAGTAAATGAATGTTTAAAAAAAGGCTGTTCTAATTATTGAAGCTATCCCTAGAGCAAATTTTATAAACAGACACATTAAAAAAAGAATAAATCAAAACAGATTTAAATTTTTGCAAAATACTATGGATTGGGTTGTCACAAATATGTTTGTGAAGAATTAAAGATATTTGGTAAGATAATATTTTTCAATTAACAAATACAGAATAGTGTCTATTAAATTTTAAAATGACATAGTTAAAATTTTACATTAGGTATAGCAGAACCTTAAATTAAATCTCTTTAAATAAATGGAATATAAATTAGAAATTTTCGACGATGTTGAATATTTCTTATTGTTTTTATGAAATATCCTGTATAGATAATCATTTTTTTACAACTAAAGCATCTTCGAATTTTGGAGTTAAAGAATAATTAAAAAATTGGCCACTTGGCAATTGGAGTTATGCAAAAATAAAAAAAAATTATAAGAAATTATGAAAAAATTCCCTAGGTTTTATCGTTTTTTAATAAAAAAATCCTGTAGAATTTCATGTACCTAGTTATTTCTGAAACTTGTTGAATTATTATTTCTGAGTTATTTCTGAAACTTGTTGAATTGCTATCAGACTTCTCCAGAAGTTTCTATGAATTGCGCAGTTTCACCGAAAATGTTCAACTTTGTTCACTGATTTATTGTTTGAACGCAATACATGTACTGTAAATTCAATTACATTGTCTATTATAATAGTATGTCTGACTATAGTAAATAAATGTCTATTACTATATTGAGTAATAGAATTTTACTCTAATTGGGAAAGGCCTAACAAGCCGAAATACTAGTACATAGAATGTTTTCTATATATTTCTGGAAACATCTAAATGAGAACTGTGTTTCTTTTCAAAACAATTCTAAATTAAAGAAAAATTCTGATTTATAAAGTAAATTCAATTAATCGTTTTGTAAAAATTGTTTATATTATGGTAAGTTAAAAATTCAAAAAAAAAAAATGTAAGTAATAATATAAAAATTAATACCCCTTAATACTGATTAAAATATAAGGTACATATAAATAGTAACAGACTGTATACTCAATAGTATTTTATTCATTGTTCTAATAATTATTTTGTCATAATCAATTGATTGGTATTAATTTAGAAGGAAAATATACAAAATAGTTATTAATTTGTCAAACTTAATATAAATAATAATAAAAAATATATAAAAATTATATCTTGGTGTGTATTCATGTTTACAAATTTATAAAAATAAAACAAACATAATAAATAACAAAACAAAAAATACTACATCTATGTACAGTAGCTAAGCATTCTGCTTATTGTCTTAGGGAAACAGTTTTTTTTTCAGTTGAGGAAAACCTCAACTTTTTCCATCCTATGGAATTTTCTTCGCCTGCACCCTTGTCCTAAAGATAATATTGATAGCCTTCTGCTTATTCGAGTCATCTTCCGACGTGGTATCGGAGGTAATTTTCGTCGCATTCGCCCTTCTCCTGAATATAATATTGATGGCTTTCTGCTTCTTGAAATCATATTCCGGTTTTCGGCCATTTTCCTCCGGCGGGTATTTCAATTTTCGCCCCTTAAGACCTAAAAGCTTGGCCACAGGGTACCTTTTGTATCTTATGCCGTTTATTTTCACTCTAAATCGTTTTTGCATGGCGAAGATCGTCGGAATTTTTGCCCTGGGGAAGAACTTCCTGTCACCAGCCCTGCATAAGTACAGTTTAATAGCTTTCAGTTCCATAGGTAAACTTCTTTCATTTATTGGAACTTTATTTTTTCTTGGGTCCCGGGGGTGATAACATTTTTGATAACTAACACTCATGATGAACAGATGATGTCTCTACGATGAAACTCGAACACCAAATAATACAGTTCAAGCAAAGATTCCTATTTATATTATTATTAATCCCACATTTCCCAAGTTTATGGTGTTACTACCTGCAGCTGGTCCAGCGGCCAATCACATTCTAATTCGTTAACCCTTTGCCAAAGCGACTACCTTATTTCCCCGTAATCTAGTCCAGTTTCGAAAAATATACCCTCCCTCCCTCACTGTAGGTATGGTGGGTGGTAACTTTGAAATCTCAAATAGGAACCTATATTCTTTATACCAAAATTGGTTTGTATAAAACAGGACAATATAAGGTGTTCCAAGTAGAATTTCCATCTTGCACTTTTCGTCATTAAATTGCTTTCTTAATATGATATTATATAGTTTTAAACAAGAAACAAAATCCTGTGTACTTCTTAAGTTAAAGAACTGTTGAATTTCAAGTACAAAAGTTACGGGGTTTATCTCTTGCAACATGTCCGTATACCACTTTTTATTTTATGTTTAATTGTTTTTTGACTTGAATATTATTGGTTCAATTTTCCCTTTTAAAAGTACTAAAAACGACGCAAATAAAATTGATGGGACAATTCTTGAGAACATTTTGTGTGCAGTAGAATTTATTTAGAAATTTGCTACTAACTTCCAATATGGGGAAAATCCAATAACCATTACCATTCATTATATTACAGAGATATTTGAATAACTTAAAGGAGTAATTTTAACATAAGAACGACATTTAAAACGAAAAACTCTTTAATGATGAAGAGAAGAGAGATGCGAGATTTAATAATGATCAAAATTTAAAAAATAGTGTTTACAAATTCCTTGTGGATGTGATAAATATTAGGTATATTCGTGGGACATTTAGGCTCAGTCTTTTTACCTCCCATTAAGTTCCAGATAACTATTTGCCAGATTAGAAATTGACGTTTCAGTATTTCAGTTTTCACAGTCTAATCTGCCAAACAGTTATTAGGAACTTAACGGGAGATGGAAAGACTGGGCCATAGACCATATTACAAAAAATATGGGTCCGCGCCCATAAAGTTATGTCAAGGATTAACAAGGTGATAAGTTTACATTAGTAAAACATGTAAGGGACAAGGATCACCGGATTGATTGGAGACAGGCTAAAATTTAAAAAAAGAAAATTAAAAGAAAATGCTTCTGTTAAACTTAATGGTGATAACGTATCTCATCAGAAACAATATTCTACGATAAAACGTGGCTTCCTCTATTCCAGAAGGATGTTACTAGTGGAAAATATTTTTGATCGTACAAACTTTCTACTGACGACAAGTCAGGATCGACTAGAAACGTTGTTGATAGACCGATAATTCATTAAATAGAAAAATTAGATATCACCACTGAATTATTCTCCCAAAAATTGATATAAAGTAAGACAGTTTCGCTTCTCTGTATCTTTTAAATTGAGTGGGATATAAAGAACCGCCAGAAAACGTAAGAAACTAATTACTTTACAAAAAGGTACAGAATCAGAGACACTTTTCAGTCCCATCAAGAACACTGCACCCTGTATGTATTTAGACGTAAACATTGTCCAAATTCAAACAAAAATACTAGAAGTAATACGACTCCATATCGATTGGAGCCGGCAGCAGCGCATCGGGCCTCAAGAGGGATCGATTTGCAATTGAAAGGCTTGGGGGCGGCTTGATTAAAGTCCAGGATCGAACTTTCAATCTCCAAATTGCGATAGATTCCATGTCGAAGGAAAAACCGCAAACCTCTGTGGCTCGGGTGGGACGCGAGTGGAAGCTACGTGCCCACAAAAACAAGTAAGGTGATTTTCTTTACTGGATAGTTTCAGGAGTTCGGGGGACAGTTATGGTTTATAAATCTCCAGTCCGGCGATATAGACCCTAAAGAGGGGCCAATTTTGAAAATATGTATCTCTAAATTAAAAGGTACAAAAAAACAAAATTTATTGTTAAATTGTTTTCGTGATGGTCAAACGGCCCTTTGATAAAAATAAGCAGGATATACACGAGATTGTATAATACGTATTCGATGTATCTTTAATGTTTCACTTTATTATAATTTTTATTTAAAAATGGTCATACTTGTTACTTGTAATAATACTTACCTAATTGTGGCAAATTAAGTACCACTGATAATAATTAATTTGACAAACATTTATTTTTATTGCATAGTGTTCAGTTTTTTTTAGGCAAACTTTAAAAGTTTGTTTTAATACTATACACTCTAATCTTTATTTTGAATTCCTCATGCTCCTAGTTCAATTATCCGAGGCGCCATTAGTTTTGCAGAATAAAAATATTTTAATCCTTTAATAGGCTTTTTTAATATTTAATCCTTTAATAGGTACCCTAATTATCTTCCTAAGTATTTAAATGGATCAATTAAAAATAGAATATTTTAACTGATATCTCATCATAAATTATATCATAACTAATAGATCACCCTGTACATTATATGAAAATTTTCTTTTGTACTTTGGATGAAGTCAAAACTTTGATTATTCTACCAAATCTAAAACATGGTAAAATTGTCATGGTAACAGAAACTATTATTAAGCTTTACTAGGTAGTTGAATATTATTTAATCCTTTAATACCCTAATTATCTTCTAGGAAGCAAAGTTTTACTACCTAGTTAAATGTGGGTATATACACCTGATCCTAGGAAACTAATAAAAGCTTTTAGATATAATCATAGGTATATGATTATATCTAAAAGCTATTGTTAGTTTCCTAAGATCATGTGTATAATAATATACATTCCACTAGGTAGTAAAACTACCTGTTCCTGAAAGATAATTAGGGTATTAAAGGATTAAATAATATTGAAATACCTAGTAAAGCTTAATAATAGTTTCTGTTAAAATTTTCATATAATGTACGGAGTGATTTATTAGTTATGATATAAGTTAAGATGTGATATCAGTTAAAATAGGTATCCTATTTTTAATTGATTGAATTTGCACTTTGAATTAACTTCAAACTTCATTCTAAATTAGTGCAAATCGTAGAGTAAGTTATTTGGTTACTTTATGGTGTAGATAATATAGTTAAGCTTCGAATTCATACAAAATGATTAAAAAGTTCAATATAATTAATATTTTCAAACTTGCATTGGCATAGATACTCTGATAGTAGGGTATTCTTAAAAAAATGCCAAAAGTATTTTTATAAAGGACATGACATGGTTTCATAAAATTTCAATTTACCTACTCAATAATATTTGTATCGTAATATATTACTCAATATTTACATAATTAATCTCAAAAGTGAGTTGAATTCTAATTAAGTTTGAGCAAAAAAAATAAACTCAATAATAATTTGACTTCAGTTTATGTTCATAAAAAATTTACTCTCGAATAGGCAAAATTACTCATTTCTGGTGCTGGAGTTTCACTCACAAAATTTCAGACTTACTCATATTTATAGAGTGAAAATTTCACTTAATCGGGTGTGGACAGAAATTTAAACATTATTGAGTACAATTATTTGAGTGAAATTTCACTCGATTTTCTTTACAGCGTAAAGTTGCCTAGCCTAATTCTAGAAAATACGTTAAGTATATCTAAAGATTATTCTAAATAAGTTTACTGAACTAAAAGTATGTAGCAAACGTGCCGCTACATAGGTTAACCAAATTTCCTTATTATTTTTCATATATAATATATCTTATCCAAAATATGCAAAAAGTGTCATATAAGTAGTAAAGATGTGCAGAAAAGGATTTGTTTTTGAGGTAATCTAAGTAGATACTTATGTATCTATAGATTTAGTTACCTAATAAAAAAATGCCTTCTTGATGGTATTTCGAAAGCGGCTTATTAAAAACTCTTTTTGTTTTATTAATAATATAAGTACCTACCTACCCAAAAATTTTTCTCATTTTTCTTCTAAATCCTTGGTTCAGTTTTGAGGTATCTGAATGTTATTCGAAAGGTAGTGATTATTTTCAATAATCATAGAACGTCGCCATTGCCTTCAAAGGCAAAGTATTATGAAAGTTAGACATTTCGAAATATTCGGAATTCTTGTCAAATATGCCTCCCCCCTCATCTACAGATACCTAAAGCTATTGGTTAATATAAATTCAGAAGGAAGGGATATTAGGGGTGGGTTTACCTGGTAAATATACCTGCCTAGGAGTATGATTTTGAACTAGTATATCCTGAAATATTCAAGTATCACGTACTCAGTGTGATAAGTTCGAGAATATATTTTCCTAAAATTGTTAAAGTGGTATATCTTGTAAAGTGGTAAGAGTCTTTTTGGAATTACGTGGACATAACTTAAGGTGAGATTGTTTATATTTTTTTAATATGCTAGTACGAATATTCTATAAACTTAACAATTAGTAAATTAATGTTAAAAAAAAGGCTGTTCTAATTATTGAAGCTATCCCTAGAGAAAATTTTATAAACAGACACATTAAAAAAAGAATAAATCAAAACAGATTTAAATTTTTGCAAAATACTATGGATTGGGTTGTCACAAATATGCTTTGTGAAGAATTAAAGGTAGGTATTTGGTAAGATAATATTTTTCAATTAACAAATACAGAACAGTGTCAATTAAATTTTAAAATGACATAGTTAAAATTTTACATTAGGTATAGAAGAATTTTAAATTAAATCTCTTTAAATAAATGGAATATAAATTATATGAAATAAATGGAATATATACACTTTTTGGAATTACGTGGACATAACTTAAGGTGAGATTGTTTATATTTTTTTAATATGCTAGCACGAATATTCTATAAACTAAACAATTAGTAAATTAATTTTTAAAGGCTGTTCTAATTATTGAAGCTATCGTTAGAGCAAATTTTATAAACAGACACAAAAAGAATAAATCAAAACAGATATTTTTAAATTGGCTCGATTTCCAAATTTTTGCAAAATGCTATGGATTGGGTTGTCACAAATATGTTTGTGAAGAATTAAAGGTATTTGATAAAATAATATCTTTCAATTAACAAATACAGAATAGTGTCAATTAAATTTTAAAATTATATAGTTAAAATTTTACATGAGGTTTAGAAGAACCTTAAATTAAATCTCTTTCGAAGTTGAAAATGTCTTATTGTTTTTATGAAATATCCTGTACCTATAGATTATCATTTTTTTACTACTGAACCATCTTAGAATTTTGGAGTTAAAGCATAATTAATAAATTGGCCACTTAACACTTGGCAATTGGAGTTAAGAAAAAATAAAAAAAATTATAAGAAATTATAAAAAAATTTAGTGTTAACATTTTCACTTTTTCCTGTAATTTTAAAGATCTGTATCTTCTAAAGAGTGGCATTCTAAAGTTAAAGTTTACGATAACATAAAGAAGAAATTTAAATTTGAATTTTCTTCTAAAAAACGTAGTTATTCGAAATAAAAACCCCTAAAATAAACATGGGCACACACAAAAGTTTTAGGAAATGTCAATTAAGTGGACCTGAAAATATGATACCTACTCTTTGTCTAGGATATTTCATAAAAAAATTCATAATTGTTTGATAAAATGGCATAATCAGTATATGTATATAGCATGTCTAATTATATACTTACCCATTTAAATAATGGGTATATCATTACTTTTCTGAGTTGTTTAGCTTTATAAACGAAAGACTACAAAATAATCAAATAACTAATAAACAGCAGGATCATGACTAATGTGTTATATAATGTTTTCATATTGGTAGATTTTAAGGAGACTGAAATAATCAAATAATAATATTTACCTGTTACTGCACATAAATCTAAATCTACTTTTATAAGTCCCCATTTACTGAGTTTAAATTATTTTACAGTTGCAATTGGGTGGCATCGAATTGGAAAAAATGTACACATTAAACCCCTTGGCACCTGAGTTTATCCCCAGGAAATACAGAGAAATGGGCATAGTACCAGGGCCCGTGAAAGTTGAAATCAACCCCCTGTCCTCTAGATTATGTAACCTCTCATCAAACATGACTGAAACCGAGCTTCAAAGGCATATAAACCAGCAATTTGCTAATCTGAATGATATCAACAGTGAGGTGAATAAAGTGTTTGCGTCATTTATGGTGACAAGTGACGCATTGAGAGTGGGCACCCAGAGACTGACTGACTCCCGTTTCTTCAAATATTTTCACTAGGTGTCCAGTGATTACCCTGTAAAGTGTACATAGAACACGTAAAATGTTTAGTCGTTTAGTTTGTAAATTTTTTTATTATATTTATATGTCAAACTGTATATATTATTCTTAATTTAAAATATATACCCATTTACAAAGAAAATGGTTCTGTATTCATATGCAGTCGTTTTATTTACTCGCTTCCAAGTCGCTTTTTATAACTTTTATTTAGTCTGACACAAACAATGCCTTTTTGTATATAATTTAAATTTGAATATTACAATTGATTTAGAATCTGAATGTGTGACTTATCGTAGGAGCACAACAATCTCTCAGAATTTCCAATGACTTTGCAATTGGCATACCCAAAAAAACAATTCACAGCATCTATATGTGCAAAAGTTATATTGATTCTAAACTATTGAAAATGAAAATTT
This sequence comes from Pogonocherus hispidulus, assembly GCA_963924545.1. Taxonomy (NCBI): domain Eukaryota; kingdom Metazoa; phylum Arthropoda; class Insecta; order Coleoptera; family Cerambycidae; genus Pogonocherus; species Pogonocherus hispidulus. The sequence goes on along the minus strand of OZ004699.1, from coordinate 56,718,094 downwards.
AGAGTGCATTTTTATATAGGTATGATGAAGTTTGATTTGAATTGTAAAGTATTCTAATTACAAAACATTCATGACAGTTATTATTAGCAAGATTAGAAATATCATTATTTTGTAGGTATAGGCATAATCTGCCACAGTGCAGTTGATTGTGTAATTAGTCTGTCGAATCAAGTGAATTTGTTCGTAGAAGCTTTTGTTGGTTTATGTCGTTTACCAGAAGTCTAACAGCCCCCAAACTGGAAATTTTGCCGAAGCCCCACTTTGTCACAAATATGTTTGTGAAGAATTAAAGGTATTTGGTAAGATAATATTTTTCAATTAACAAATACAGAATAGTGTCTATTAAATTTTAAAATGACATAGTTAAAATTTTACATTAGGTATAGAAGACCCTTAAATTAAATCTCTTTAAATAAATGGAATATAAATTTGAAAATTTCGACGTTGAAAATTTCTTGTTTCTATGAAATATCCTGTATAGATAATCATTTTTTTACTACACTACTGAACCATCCTAGAATTTTGGTTAAGGCATAATTAATAAACTGGCCACTTAACACTTGGCAATTGGAGTTATGCAGAAAAAAAAAATATAAGAAATTATGAAAAAATTCCCTAGGTTTTATCTTGTTTTTTAATTAAAAAATCCTGTAGAATTTCATGTACCTAGTTATTTCTGAAACTTGTTGAATTATAGACCGCGCGCCAGTATCCTTGGCTGTAGTCGTGACCTCGGATGATACAGGGCCGTATGGGTAAAGAGCGAGATTACCGCTCTTTACCCATACCATCGCTGTAGGCCGGGACGCCTCGTAGAGCTTGGCCTCGCGCTTCGCGTATCCCACCAAATGGCGGTGGGCGGGGCTAACGCGAGGCCTTCTCCTGTCCTGGCAGGGTCTGCTGGCAAGACCCTATTCTTCTTGTTCTTCGGGCGCTCTTCTTTTCTTCTTTGTTTTTCGCCAGCGTCTAACCCCCGGGGTAGTCAGGTTTTGGGATTTTGTCGGGTTATAGGTTAGGTAGGAATTGCTATGTAGCATAGGGAGTACCGCTAAGACGAGCCCGAAGGCTCAAGGTCGGTACGAGGGTATGGTAAGGTATTTGCGGTGAGAGTTTGCCCGGGCCTGGCGCGCTACCGTGTATGGGTCCACGGAGCTGCCAAGCCGCGGGCCTCTCGTTACCCGCGAGTCGTGGGAGTTTGTTTATTGTCTCTTCTGTACTGCGTGGATGCCTAGCTGAAACATAAATTATTTTATTAGCACATACTTACCCGAGATGGGAGTTGCCGAAGAGTGTTCCCATTACTGCGAACATCTTCTGCATCTGCTCCATCATCTTGGTCATCTTCGCAAAGTCCAAGCCCTGCATTGGTGTTGGTGGCGGGGGTGCCGCCGTCTTTGCCTTTGCCGCCTCGGCAAATGTCTTGTGGCTTTTGGGCTTGGGGAACCTCGGGCATCCCCTATAACTGGCCGGGTGGTCCCCTCCACAGTTGGCGCACTTTGCCGGCTCCCCCCTGGACTTTGTAGCGAAAATTTTAACAATTTACGCACAGTGGTATTTTGCTAGTCACTCATATGCAACCATGACTCCACCTCTGTATTACCAGTTGCGGATGATACTTTAAAACATTTGTGTCACATTGTACTTTTGCAAAAGAGAGGGGGTAACTCCATAAATTGACAGGACAGACCAATTTCAGAGCTTTTTCGGTGTAAATCAGCAGGTGAGATACTTCTGTTATTGAATTTCATTTTCTATATATTGATTAATTAATTTATTATTTAATATTATTATATTTGTGGTTTATTCAGGGCATAGTGTTACTCAGTAATTATATTTGGTATTTTTCTACTTTTACACAAGGATACGTGTAGGGTTTTTTATTAAGGTTCAAAGCCACGTGTTGGCTTCAGTTTTTTAGGGCGTCTGATTGATGCCTTCTATATATATATTATATTAGTACTTTGAATAACTAAATATCGCTGTAATTTCGTTTTGAATTCATGTCTTTATGACTACCATTTTGTGGTAATTTTGGAGTTCAAATCAAGTTTAAGACTACAAGGCAGTTGACCTTTAAGTTCGATTTTTTTTTTATTAAGGTTATTTAACCAGCTTTGCAGGAAAATCTATAACTCAGGGCAATTGTTAGTCTATTTGTGATATTAAAGGGATTCAAAGTAATTTAGTTATATCTCTGATTGGAGATAGGTTATTTTTTTTTTACTGAGTATAGGCTAAGGTAATAAACCCCAAATAATTTCATGTTTAATATTTTTTTATTAACAAGTATCTCTCCTGATCAAGTTGCACAAAGCCATTAATTTGATTTGTATTTCTATCAATTAAAATTACATAGATGTAAAATACATTTGTTTAAAGTTTAGGCAATTTTAATATTTATTTTTGTTAATATTTAACAATCTGTTAATATTCAATCATTTACAATAATTAATTTATAACCCAGCCAGTTAGTGAATGTTTATATATTTCCTTTTCAACCAGCAAGGTCACTAATAGGTTTTTGTTCACATTGTAATTTTTTTCATAAGTAAAAGAAATAATTCCTCATAAATTCTTTTAGGAACTAATTAACAGTTCATGTATTTAATTAATTACATAGTATATTTGTTATTTACTATTACTAAACTATTATTATTTCATTTGCAAATTTTGGATAATTTTATTGCAAATTATACAGGGTGATTCCTGTTTGTCTTTTATTTCATTTAATTGTTTTCATTACCTAATTTAAATTTTTAATATCACAGTTGTGTTTGTTATCACAGCAAGATTTTATATCCAAAGTACGTGTAGTTTTTGACGGTTCCTGTAAGACTGCAAGTGGTATTTCACTAAACGACACCCTTATGGTCGGACCCACGATTCAGTCAGATTTATTCTCTATAATTTTACGATTCCGTACACATCAATACGCGTTCACCAGTGATTGTGAGAAAATGTATAGACAAGTAATAGTATGCAAATCAGACAGAACAAAACAGAATATCTTGTGGCGCGAAAATCATTTAGAACCTTTAATATGTTATCAACTTAACACCGTAACTTACGGCACATCTTGTGCTCCTTTTCTAGCGACCAGATGCCTCTTGCAAATAGCAAAGGATAACGAAAACATTTACCCTATAGCAGCAAATGCTATAAAAAATGACATGTATATCGACGATTTAATTAGCGGTAGTGAGTCAGTACAGAGTTCTAAGGACTTAATACAAAAAATTAATCAGTTACTAGAGTCAAGTGGTTTTCCACTTCGAAAGTGGGCCTCCAATTGTCCTGACATTCTTAGCGATTTAAAGCATACTACCACAATCATGCATTTCAATGATGAAAACGAATCCATCAAAACATTAGGCCTCATATGGGATGCTAATTTAGATACATTTAAATTTCCTATAAATAACTGTTCTCATGTTAGCGTAACCAAACGTAGCATACTCTTAACAATCAGTAAAATCTTCGACCCTCTAGGTGTGGTCGGTCCCATTACAATTACTGCAAAAGTTTTACTTCAACGGTTATGGCAATTGAACTTAAATTGGGATGAGTCGGTCCCAACTGATATATACACAACCTGGATCAATTTTCGAGATGAACTAAAAAACATAAATGACATTATCATTTCTAGGCACGTTATTTATACTCAGCCCGTATCTATTCAATTACACGCGTTTTCTGATGCAAGTGAAATCAGCTATGGAACTTGTATTTACTTGCGATCTACTAATGCTAATGGTGACCATACATTACGTTTATTGTGTGCAAAAAGTCGAGTCGCTCCACTCAAGGCACTTACCATACCTAAATTAGAATTATGCGCAGCACAGTTGCTTGCAAAATTAGTGAACGAAATCCGTCCCCAGCTCAAGATTCACATTGATAACTACTATTTCTGGTGCGATTCCACCATAGTGTTAGCATGGCTCTCTAAACCGCCATCGCAACTCAAACCATTTGTAGCCAATCGTGTATCATACATAATAAACCTTACTGATATTTCTCAATGGCATCACATACGAACACATTCTAATCCAGCTGACATAATATCTAGGGGCATATCTCCGTAAAACCTTATTGATTGTTCTTTGTGGTGGCACGGCCCTTATTGGTTATGTCAAGATTCATCTTGTTGGCCAAAATCAGAAATCAATATGCATAAAATTATTCTTCCCGAAATGAAGGTTTCTAAAACTTCACTAGTCTCCACATTTGATAATAATAATATGATTGACTTTATAAACAAATTTTCAAACCTTGCAAAAATGCAGGTTTTAGTGAGTTCTATCATACTGCTTTAGGTTTTTTCAAAATTGCTCTCATCCAAAGGAATTGAGAACACTCGGTCCTCTTACCCTACAAGAAATTGATAAATCTATGACCTTTATCATTAAATCGGTCCAGTTATCAGAATTCTGTGACGATATTAACTGCTTAAAAAATAATCAAACTCTTTCAAAAAGAAGTAAACTACTAGCTTTCAATCCATTCTTAGATAAAACAGAAGTCCTACGTGTTGGAGGCAGATTAAAACACTCAAACTTAAGTTACATTCAAAAACATCCTTGCATATTGCCTAAAACCTGTCATTTGACAACATTAATCATACGTAATGCTCAAATAAAACACCTTCATGCAAGTGCTCAACTTGTTTTGAGTGACATCAGAAACAATGGTTTTTGGCCTCTTGGCGGACTTAACACCATTAAAAGAGTCTTAAGGCAATGTGTAACTTGTCGTCGTACCAATTTGATCAATTACGAACCTTTAATGGGACAATTACCTCCATCAAGGGTTATACCATGTAGACCATTTACTACTTGCGGCACAGACTTTGCAGGTCCATTCTCACTCAAAGAAGGAAAGGGACGTGGACGTCGCATTGTTAAAGCTTATCTATGCATATTTGTATGCTTTGCCACCAAGGCAGTTCATTTGGAGACCGTTGCCGATTTGTCCACAGAATCTTTCATTGCATGCTTGACACGATTTATTTCCAGACGTGGTTTATGCCACACCATACACTCAGATAATGGTACCAATTATATAGGGGCAAATTCGGAACTCAAACGATGGTATGAATTAGCTTCTACTTTACAGCATAATGACAAGGTATTAGAATATTAGAATTTTTGAACGGTCATTCCATCACTTGGAACTTTATTCCGGCACGATCTCCTCATTTTGGAGGTTTGCGGGAATCCGTAGTTAAATCAGCAAAAAGACACCTTCACACCATTACTCATAATCATGTTCTCACATTTGAGGAAATTACAACCTTATTTGGTCGAATCGAAGCTATTCTGAACTCTCGTCCATTAATTCCTTTGACTTCCCATCCCTCTGACTTGAATTTCCTATGCCCCGCACACTTCCTGATAGGTGACTCACTGTTGTCATTACCCGAGCCAAGTCTTCTTGATATAAAACTTAACCATTTGAGCCGTTTCCAATTAGTGCAACAGCTTCAGCAGCATTTCTGGAAAAAATGGAGTAACGATTACCTTTCCATTCTTCAATCTCGTCCAAAATGGAAACAAAACGATAACCATTCCTTTAGCCCTGGAACTTTGGTGCTTCTTCGTGAAAACACACCCCCTCTGACGTGGCCAATGGGCAGAGTCCTTAAGGTTCACCCTGGAGCTGATGGTGTTGTTCGTGTTGTGACAGTGCAAACATCCACGAGTGTTGTAAAACGTGCAGTGACGCAATTGTGTGAACTGCTACCTGAATCTGAGGTTTAATAAACCTAATGATATTTATTTTCAATGTAATGGTAATGAACTCATTTTATTTTATTTGTATTTGGGTTGAATCTGTATGTATTGTTTTATGCATTTTATTGAAAGGCCGTTGCTTTCAAGGCGGCCGGGATGTTCTATTGTACTTTGTTATGATTGTAAAATGATCAATATGTATCCAGTGTATTTTAAGTTCCTACGTTAAAATGTAAACCTTTTCTACTTTTATAACATGCAGCGCACACTATCGTACGCCTACCAAATTAGTCTACCAAACCTTGTCATATTTCTCAGTGCTTACTTATACGCAAGAGAGAGTGCACGCTGCCTAACAATTGATTGTACATTTTCAAACAAATACAATTTATTCATAATTAATAATTGAGATTTAATAATCTACCAACACCCCAAACAATGACATTTTAAATTAAAAATGTTTGTGACAATTTTTGATCGTACAAACTTTCTACTGACGACAAGTTGTAACGGTCTCGTTTTTAAAACTAATAGAATACGTTTCTTGGTTAATCTAAACTCCTATTTCTTTTCTTTCTCCTTATCTCATTCTGTGCTTTTTACCTTTTTGTTAAACAACAACCCTGTATTTAGAATATTATATGTGTCCGATGTATATTAAGTAATTATAATCCCAACTTCAATATATGTGTTTGTGCGCAATGTCAGTCCTAGGTTTGCATAATCGAGCGTTCAAAACAATATAGTGACGCCATCTCGTGTTAAGAACGTGAGCGGATGGATGACGTAAAAGAACGAGGTGGGAAGGGGGAAGAAAAAAAAATGGCGAAGAGATGTAAGACGAGGGTTGGTAAATTAGACAGCTCTGAATTTTTGCATGGGAAAACCTGATGAAACGACATATTAAAAGTGTAATAAATCAGCGACCCCAAATCTGATCATTTCTATAGTAATTAGGGGAAAAAAATCGTTTAGTACGAGTTAGTTGTGACTAGACAGCAGTCGTATGAAAAACGTTAAGTTCTGCACCACCTTTAATTGATGTGCGTACCTTACTATCTACCTATTTTGGAAGAACTTTCGATCTCCAAATTGCGATAGATTTCATGTCGAAGGAAAAACGGCAAACTTCTGTGGCTCGGGTGGGACGTGAGTGGAAGCTACCTGCCCACAAAAACAAGTAAGGTGATTTTCTTTGCTGGATATTTTCATTAGTTCGGGGGACAGTAGTTGGTTTATAAATCTCCAGTCCGGCTATATAGACCCTATAAAGAGGGGCCAATTTTGAAAATATGTATTTCTAAAGCAAAAATGTACAAAAAAACAAAATTTATTGTTAAATTGTTTTTGTGATGGTCAAACGGCCCCTCGATAAAAATTAGCATGATATACACGATGTTGTATAATACGTATTCGATTTATCTTTAATGTTTCATTTTATTATAATTTTTATTTATAAATGGTCATACTTGTTACTTGTAATAAAACTTAGATAATTGTGGCAAATTAATCAGGTACCACTGATAATTAATTCGCAAAAATTTATTTTTATTGCATAGTGTTCAGTTTTTTTGGGCACACTTTAAAAGTTTGTTTTAATACTATACACTCTAATATTTATTTTGAATTCTTCATGCTCCTAGTTCAATTATCCGTGACGCCATTAGTTTTGCAGAATACAAACATTTTAGTATTAGACCTATGATTATATCTAAAAGCTTTTATTAGTTTCCTAGGATCAGGTGTATGTACATTTAACTAGGTAGTAAAACTTTGATCCTTCCTGGAAGATAATTAGGGTATTAAAGGATTAATTAATATTCAAATACCTTGTAAAGCTTTAATAGTTTCTGTTACCATGACAATTTTATCACAGTAAAAAAAGACAAATGGTAAAATTACTAAATGGTAATCGTAATTTGCTGCAGTGTTATTTTTAACACGAACTGGGTAGTATAATAACTAAACCTTTAGAACTCATATTACACGAACGATATACCTGCCAAGTTTGTAGAAGTACTCATAAATTGTAGTAAAATTTACAAAACCCTGTGTTAAAAATTAATAAAACCAGAATAATTACACGGTGAATAATTAACTATTACACATTACCTAGTAAATCTACTGTGTTAAATTACTTTTATGTAATGTAATAATACACCGATATGTCTAACACTGCCAAGTGTGGACTATATACACACTGATGAGTGTGGATTCAGTGTTAAAATCAGTCGGATTTTTTTACTGTGACCATGTTTTAGATTTGGTAAAATAGTTTTGAGTTAATGCAAAGTACAAAGAAAATTTTCATATAATGTTCAGGGTGATTTATTAGTTATGATACATGTTATGATGTGATACCAGTTAAAATATCCTATTTTTAATTGATTCATTTAAATACTCAGGTATGACTTTGAATTTGCACTTTGAATTAACTTCAAACTTCATTCTAAATTAGTGCAAATCTTAGAGTAAGTTGGGTTATTTTATGGTGTAGATAATATAGTAAGCTTCGAATGCATACAAAATGATTAAAAATTCGTCAAAGTTGAATATAATTAATATTTTCAAACTTGCATTGGCATAGATACTCTGATAGTAGGGTATTCTAAAAAAAATGCCAAAAATATTTTTTTTGCTGCTTGTTTCATTGCGATTTTAAAACGGCAAATTTTTTATAAGTAACTGACAAAAAATTAAACATTTCTCTTATTATTATTGGTATAATAGGCATAATTTGATTTTTAGTGTGCTACACTATACAGACTGTCCAAAATTCGAGTCTCTATACATAGGGATCTCAGTTATTATAAAAGATAGGAAAACCCTCAAATGGGGAAAGTTTTAGAGAATTTTATGCTGATTTCAAATCTGCATTGAAAGTTATCGTGAGTCAATTGTTTTTCGAGATATTTGAAAAAAACGAAAAACCGAAGAATTTGTTTTTGGCCAATAATGGTTAATCTGACACTTCTAAAAATTTTACATTATTAGTACACTTTTTAAAGACGAATATTTTGGCATAAACAAAAATTACAAGGCACTCTTTGTTTTCTGTTATGAACCACAACTTTGCTATTTCTTATGGCCGCCATATTGGATTTTTATATCATATTTTAAAGCCAAAAATTCTCTTTCCAATGATGTATCATAAGCCTATAAAAGAATTTTTAAAATTTGTGAAATATTGAAAAAATCATTTTTTTACAAGTTTACTTTAGAAGTTGGCTGTGCCATGAAATGTAAATATTTCCCGTTCTGTCACAAGTGTCATACAAAATGACTTATGAATTGCGTTAAATGAAAATATGGAGCTCACAATTTCTCAAATGAAGAAAAGTTTGATATTCTTACACTTTATTTACACACTCACGCAGTATTGCGAAAGTTGCATCTACTAGATATTTGGAATTGTATCCAGAGGCAGCAAACCTTACAAAACATAATTACAGGAGAATTACCTATTACTACTTTATTGAATTATGGTGCATTTGAGAATAAGAGGAACAACTATGAAAAAGATAACCATGATATTGATATGAATATCTTTAGTCTAATAGTAGTAAGTATTAAAAACAACCAGAACTAAAAAATGAAGCATCCATAATTAAGCATTATTAGGCAAATGCTCAAAGTGACGTCCATTTGCATTACGATACATTTCATAGTTCTTTAAAATCTTTCTCATAACTCTTCCTAATATGTTTCCGTTTAACAAGTTAAACACTTCTCTAATTCTAGCTTTTAATTCATTTCTATTAACGGGTGGTTCAAATTCGTAAATTTCATTTTTAATTTGTCCCCACAAATAAAAATCGAGTGGCGTAAGATCTGGGGATCTTGCCGGCCACATAACTGGTCCATTGTTCGCAATAACATTTTGCCCAAAACAATGGGTTAAATATGTTCTAACTTCTACAGTATTATGTGCCGGACAACCATCCTGCTGAAACCACAATCTTTGAAATTCAGCTGCATTGGATACAAGCCTTCTAATTGCTGGAATTATTTCTTCTCTTAATAGGTTTAGATATCGTTCCCCATTAAGGTTGTAATCGAAAAGAAACGGACCAACCAAACGATTTCCTAAAATAATTATACATTAACATGATACATTAATGACTAGCTTATTTATTCACAATATCATTAATGAAGATAAAAATACCTAAAAGACCACACCAAACGTTAAACCCAAATCTAGACTGCAATCGTCGCTGTTCCATCACATGGGGATTTTGGAATGATGTCTGTTATGTTTGTTAAATACCCCACAATTAGTAAAACGGGTCTCGTCGGACCATATTACCAAATTAGGGAACTCAGGAACTTCTCTGCATTTTTCTATGTACCACTGGCAAAATTGCAATCTACTATCATAATCACCTTCGCGAAGACCTTGGACAATAGTAGGCTTGTAAGGATGATATCCATGTTTTTTCAAAATTTGATGAACGGTAGACTTCGGGATGTTACTTTGATGCTGAACAGATCTCACAGATGTTGACGGACTTTCAGTTATTATATTAAGAACGTTTACGTCACGATCATGGTTATCTTTTCATAGTGGTTCCTCTTATTCTCAAATGCACCATAATTCAATATATTGGTAACAATTCTCCTATAATATGTTTTATGCGGCTGCTGTCTTTCTGGATATAATTCCAAATATCTGGTAGATCCAATTTCCGCATTACGGTGAGCTTGTAAATAAAGCGTAAGCATATCAAACTTTTCTTCATTTGACAATTTGAGAACTCTTTCCATATTTTCACTTTATAAAAACACTGACACGTTAACTCTTTCTAAGCAGTTTTATTTGACACTTGTGACAGAAAACATTTCATTGCACAGCCAACTTCTAAAGTAAACTTGTAAAAAAATTATTTTTTCAATATTTCACAAATTTTAAAAATTCTTTTATAGGCTTATGATACATCGTTGGAAAGCGAATGTTTGGCTTTAAAATATGATATAAAAATCCAATATGATATAAAAATCCAATAACCATTAGCGAGTTATTGGCCAAAAACAAATTCTTCGGTTTCTCGCTTTTTCAAATATCTCGAAAAACAATTGACTCACGATAACTTTCAATGCAGATTTGAAATCAGCATAAAATTCTCTAAAACTTTCCCCATTTGAGGGTTTTCTTATCTTTTATAATAACTGAGATCCCTATGTAGAGACTCGAATTTTGGACAGTCTGTATACAAACATGAGTATGAATATACTTTAGTTAGGATAAGCAGTATAGATATAAGATTACCTATAGTCTTCTTAATTTGAAATAATAAGTTAATATTTTTCCTCTTTCTTTGACCAAAATTTAGAGGAAACTGGGTTTGGTATCAATGGGGAATATTTAGGTACTTAGCTAAAAATTAATAGGTAAGTACCTAGTTGACATCTCGTCAAATTATATATACCTAATTGTAGAAAATATTGTTAGAAATATAAAATTATTTGTCTTTTATCATGGATAATCCTTAGGACTACGACACGTAAGTATATATATTAGGTAATGTCTGTAACTTATTTGTGGTGCGTTTTCATGATTCTCGCGATGGAGAGTCGCTGGCGAGCCTGCTGGCCGCCCGAAGAACCATCAGCGGTTCTCCCATAGCCAACTAGGAATATATAGGAAATTGTCAGTGGCGTAACTACGGTGTGCCAACGTGTGCGAAGTACACGGGCCCGTACACAGTAAAAAAAGACAAATGGTAAAATTACTAAATGGTAATCGTAATTTTCTGCAGTGTTATTTTTAACACGAACTGGGTAGTATAATAACTAAACCTTTAAAACTCATATTACACGAACGATATACCCGCCAAGTTTGTAGAAGTACCCATAAATTGTAGTAAAATTTACAAAACCCTGTGTTAAAAATGAATCAATCCGCCATAAATACGGAATAATTACACGGTGAATAATTAACTATTACACATTATCTTGTAAAATTTACTGTGTTAAATTACTTTTATGTAATGTAATTATACACCGATATGTCTAACACTGCCAAGTGTGGACTATATACACACTGATGAGTGTGGATTCAGTGTTAAAATCAGTCGGATTTTTTTACTGTGTAGGGCCCGGGGGCCTGGGAACGAATAACGAAAAAAAAAATTCCACAATTGCTAAAAGATGTGGTGTTTCTTTTTATTAAACTCTCACAATTTACAAAAGCTCAATGAGAGAAGGTTACGTCGACAATCGATAAAAATCAGTGTTTTTGATTTGTGCTTCGCTACTTTTTTTATAATTTTTTTTTCTTAATTTGTGGCCGGGGCTGGGGGCCCGACAAAATTTTTGCACACAGGCCCGTGGTTTCATTGTTACGCCACTGGAAATTGTAGTACTACGCATGTGTTCTTTGGCGGGAGATCGACTATGAAACGCAAAATTAACTATCGCGAAAACCGACCGCCGGCGAAATAATGTTCCAGGATGATAAACAGATATTCAAAATTTCGGCGTACCACCGCTTGGCGAGCCGCTGGCGAACGACTATGAATACCAGTGTTGTATTCAATAAAATAATATTTGATAAATTAATTAAATTTAATCAGTGGTTTTTCAGTTTTATACAAAATTCTGTAATATTACAAGTCACATTTTAAAATATGTCTAAATAAAATAATTATTATAATTGAATTTAAAAGAATTTAAAAACTTAACTAGCTTTTTCCTAAACGTTTCAAGTTGATCCTCAACTTTTCGCCAGTAGAACGTTTATACGATAGTTTGTAAATATCTGTTTTTTGTTCCATACTTGTTTGTAAATACCTGTTTTCTGTTCCATACCTGTTTTTTGAGTTGGCCCCAGTGACGTGTAGGGCGAGGTCTGAGAGCTGATTAGCTGGGGACTGCACCAGCCCGATAAGAGCAATCCGTAAGGGTTTTTTTGATAAAATGGTGAAATTTGTCCCACGAACCAATCGAACCACGTTCCTCGGTCATTACCACATTCAAACCTCGCCCCTCAGCCATTATAACACTCAGATCACCCCCTCCTGCCTTCAGACCGCGTTCCCCGGCCATTACAGCTTTCAGACCTCGCCCCCAGCTATTGTAGTATTTAGGTCACATCCTCCTTCAGCCATCTCAGCATTCAGATCACAACTAAGCTTGGTATCAAAACGGCGGAGAATTTAAAAAGCGTAATATATCTATAGGGTGTCTCAAAAATCTACTGATATAGAGTGAGCCAATAAAAAAGGTATTCAAAATAAAAAAAAATTAATTGTAATATATCCTCTTGTTTATAAGTTAGATGTATGATGAGCTAGCTAAAATGGTGGATAAGAAAAAGCATGCGCAGATGCTCTTGGTTTAAATTTAATAATAGGTAATAATTATCGAAAATAATTGGAGCTCATATGTATCTTTTTTACCTGACTGAATAAGAAGCCAAAAGGGGTGTATTTATACAGGGCGAGTCAGTTTATATTAGCAGGACTCTGGCATTCGATAGAGTACCTTATTTTAAGTTAAGTTTCTCATATAAACATATGTCGGGAATCGTTTCGTTTTTGAGATACAGGGTGTCAAAGTTTTGGTTTTTTTTAGTATTTTCCACACAGCTCCTATATAGTTACTAAGATAATTTATTCAAATTTTTACCATAGATTACTTATGATGATTCACAAGTTTTGACATATGTAAACCATTTGATAACGTACAGGGTGATATTTTTTAGGAGGTCAGATTTCAGAGACTTAATAACTAAGTAAAATAATTAAGAACTAATAATAAACCAAGGCAAATACAAACAACTTTACAAATAACCCGAAATAATTTATTATATATAATTTTAATTTATTTTCAAATTAAAATACATAATCGGCATCGCGTTTCAATAGACCTTGTTGCTGAAACTAAGTGATGAACTCTTATGTCTTCGCAAACATGCCTTATACACCCTCTAAGATCTTCAGCATCTTGAACAGGAGTTGCATACACTTTTTCTTTAAGAAAGCCCCACACAAAAAATCCGTTGGTGTTATATCTGGGGAACGTGGGGGCCGTGCGATTGGACCTCCACGTCCAATCCACCTCTCTGGATAATTGTCGTCTAACCAAGCTCTTACATTCCTTCCAAAATGAGCTGGGCAGCAATCCAACTGGAACCAAGCTTGCTGTCTTAAATTTAGAGGGACACCTTCCCACATATTAGGATGCTCGGTTTCTAGAAACTCTATAAGAAGTTTTGCGAACTGACCCTTTCTGGCAAAAAATATAGTCCAAACAAACGATTTTCAAAAATTCCTACCCTTAGGTTAATGCTAAACTCATTTTGAAATTTTTTTGGCCTAATAGCACGTGGATTTTGCTCTGCCCAAATATGTTGATTTTTGAAATTTACTATCCCACGACAGGTGAAGCAAGATTCATCAGTCCATAATACGTAGGATAAGAAAGTTCTATTATTTTCTCATGTGTTAGGTAAGTATCCAACGACAAAAATTCACTCTGCGTTGTTCGTCGCCAGGATGTAGACCTTGGTTTATTATTAGTTCTTAGTTATTTTACTGATTTATTAAATCTTTGAAATGCTACAAAAAAATAAATAATTAGTGGCAAAAGTTGTACTGTAAGTATGTAACCTTTGACAATTTATATTAATGAACTTTCGTTTGACAATAATTGTTTTTAGTGAAAATTTTGATAAAAATATTTTTCTTTTAATAAAATATTCTTTCAGAAACTTTTTCAAATTACTCAACAACTGTTACACCTACGAAAAAAATGTAAAAAACGAAAAAATTTCTAAATTGAACATGGAATCCAAATTTTGGCAAATCAGCAGTCAGTGGCGCACCATAAAAAAGTTCTGGACAATAAAAGGGGCCTGACCCCCAAAAAAATATTACCCTGTACGTTTTCAAATCGTTTACCTATGTCAAAATTTGTGGACCATCATAGGTAATCTACCGTAAAAATTTGAATAAATTATCTTAAAAACTATAGGAGCTGTGTGTAAAATACTAAAAAAAAAACAAAACTTTGACACCCTGTATCTCAAAAACGAAGCGATTCCCGACATATGTTTATATGACAAACTTCACTTAAAATAAGGTGCTCTATCAAATGCTCCTGCAAGTATAAACTGACTCACTCTGTATATATATTATATTTGAACCCTTTGCGAATTTTATATATAAGATTGTACCCTGCCTTATACTGCTCGTGATTCTGTATACCTCGATATTTTATCTATTTATTTATTTATTGCTATAAAATATCCAACTGGACAGGCCCAATAATAGGATAAGTAATAAGTAGTGTAAGTATACATAAAACCAGATAATAAAATGGTGATTTCCGCCAAGATCACTGTTAGTGGATATGGACGTCGCCCAGTTTCACGTGCATATTATCACTGCTGAGCCTCACAGTATACAACTGCTATTCCTCAGGTAACAAAGAGGTAGAAGATTTCCAGGACATTCTAGCAGACACTGCAATGTTAATACGAGATAACAATGCGAAAGTCATTATTGTCGGAGATTTCAATGCGATCCCACAACTGGGATCAGAGGTTACGGACAGAAGGGGCCAAATTATCACGGAGTGATCATAGTGATAGTGGTTGTTAATAAAGGAAACAAGCCAACGGTCCGGAGAGGCAAATACTCGTCCATTGTAGACCTCACACTAGCCACCGAGAACGGAGCTATCAGGGTCATGAGCTGGAAAATCAGTGATTTAGAATCCCTAAGCGACCATATTTATAAAATATTTGAGGTGGCGAAGGAAATGGCATCCGGAAGACCTATAAAGGTGAACAACGAGGGTTGGCAGGTAAGAAAACTAGACAAAAGAAAACTAATGCAGATACTGGAAGAACTCCCTCCGGAAACCTTCCGACCTCCAACGGCAAAAAACTTTTTCAGACGTTTTAACCCGCATATGTGACGAGACAATGCCTAGGAAACGATACAGAGAGAGGAAAGAGCCAGTTTACTGGTGGAACGAGGACATCGCCGCACCCCGAAGAGAATGCATAAAAAAGAAGATTATTTACTAGAAATCTAAGAGGAAATCCCCCCGAGGTTAACCAGCAACTCTGGGAGGAATATAAAGAATGCCAAACGAGAGTGCTGGAAGGAACTATGCAATAACGTAGACCGTGATATCTGGGGTGACGGATATAAGATAGTCACGAAAAGACTAATCGGCCATCCCCCTTGAATGCAAATGCCGATGCAATCCGTCGAGAAGGTGGGGGACCACTTCTTTTCGGTGCATTGGTGGAGATATACAACGAGTTCCCAGTGAGAACAGGTTGGTTGTTTTAACGTGTATATAACGTTGCTGTAGTTGAATAAACGTTACTCGTTGAAAAAACCAACGTTGTTTAATAACCTACTTTCAATCAAACGTTAATAACACGTCTATTCAACAATTGTTATCAACGTAAGGTGTAACTTAAACGTTATAAAAACGTGAATTTATTAGTAGAATTCAATGGGTAACGTTAACGTTAGAGAAACGTAGATTTTATAATAAAAAGTAACAACTTGATTGCTTTGTAACGTTTTTGCAACGTAAATAATTAGGTTATATTTAACTATAACCTGCACGTTATATAAACGTTAAAAGAAACAATGTCTCAACTCTTTGTTTAATACTGGTAATATTTTCACGAAAAATTGACGTTGGTTAATCAAGTTAATTTGCGTTAATTAAACGTAAATATGCACGTAATTTTTATGTGTAATTTGTACGTTAAAAAAAGGACGTAAACTTTTTAATAAAAAGGAACCGCTTGCGTGGTTTTGAACGTTATTTAAACGTAAATAATAAGGTTATATTTAACTATTACCTGCACGTTATATGAACGTTAAAAGAAAGAATGTTTTCAACTCTTTGTTTAATACTGGTTATATTTTCATGGGAAATTGACGTTGATTAATAAAGTTAATTTACTCTATGACTGTTAACGTTAATTAAACGTAAATAGACACGTAATTTTTAAGTGCAATTTGTACGTTAAAAGGACGTAAACTTTCTAATAGAAATTAACACCTTAAGTGATTTTGGACGTTATTTCAACGTAAATAATAAGGTTATATTTAACTATTTTCTGCCCGACATATAAACGTTAAAAGGAACAATATTTCAACACTTTGTTGAAATATTGTTCTTGCTGGGTTAGGAAGGGGACCAAATTTCCCCTCTGAGTGGACGCGCTCTAAACTGTTGCTATTGAGAAAGGGAGATAAACAAATCAACAACCCGGCCTCATTCAGACCCATTTACCTTCTGGATGTAGAGGGTAAGCTGTACGAACACCTTATCCTGGGGAGGTTAATAAGGAGTTAGAACGCATCGGCGGTCTATCGGAACGGCTTCAGAGAGGAAATGCTGTTAGGGAAGTGTGCAGGATAGCTCAAGAAGTGCACGAAAGATACTCGTGGCCACATAGAAGGTTATGTGCAGTTATAACACTGGATGTCATGGATGGACTGGATAAATATTGGATGAACTGCGAAGAAGATGAATAGACGAGAGCCTAATACGTATAATAACATCCTACCTCTCCGAGAGAGAGATAGTCCTGGAGACAGGGGACACCTCAGCATCCAACCAGGTAAACAATGGCGTACCCCAGGGTTCGGTATTAGGCCCAACCCTTGTGGAACATAATGTACGACGGTCTGTTAGAAATGGAACAACCGGATGGGGTCACCCTGATCGGCTTCGCATTCGATGTGGCAGTGGCGGTGGTCGCGAAATGGGAGGAGGAGGAAATCCTCAGAACAACCGCTAACCTGGCTGAATACGAAGCTTACCTTCGGCACCCACGTGAGTAAAACTATTATCAAGGTTGAGAAAACGAGTTTGCACGTTTTAGGTTCATTCAAATTGAAAATACCACTTTGGGGTTGTTTTCACCCCTTGGATTTCACTGTAGGAAGTTTAAACTAGACGGGGTCGAATGTAATAAATTTGTAATAAATTCTAGCGAAAGAACCATCTCTACAGGGCG
This sequence comes from Pogonocherus hispidulus, assembly GCA_963924545.1. Taxonomy (NCBI): domain Eukaryota; kingdom Metazoa; phylum Arthropoda; class Insecta; order Coleoptera; family Cerambycidae; genus Pogonocherus; species Pogonocherus hispidulus. Next base: position 56,700,364 of record OZ004699.1, on the reverse strand, counting down.
CCCTATTTCTTGGCCCGTTGCATGGGTAACTTTTTTATTAGTAGAGATACAAAAACGCTTAAATAAGCAAATTAGTGCAGTTTCGTATTAGTAATTCTACGGTAAGGCGAAAAATTATATACGGGGGAAGGTTGAAAAGTTATTGACAAAAAACGAAAAATCCAACTTTTCTATTATCCCTCGTAGCTCGTTCATTTGAAGAGTTAGAGAAAAATGCTTCACATGTTTTTTGCAGTATTTTTCATGTAAAATAACAAGCACTTGCTACTTTTTATATATCTCTTAAAATGGTTGAGAATCACAGTAAAATATATTATTTTTAAATGTAATGGATAGGTGGCTGTGACATTAACCGAAAGTCCCCTTTTTTCTCTTTCAGATGATATAACATAGTCCATATTTTATCCTTACAAAAGTAATAATGATCGTTGTTTTTAAAGAAAGTTTATTGTCACATCAAGAATGCTATGGATTATGGAACAAAAAATAAGATTCCTGATATTTTTAAAAACGTCTAGTTGGCATTTAATTATTGACAGATCATAAGTGACATTTTTAGTTTTTGTTAAGTAGTTTATTGTTTATTATTAATACTGCATACAAAATAATAGTGTTGCAAATATGTACACCAACGAAGAGAAAAATGATATGCTATTTTGTTATTATAACCCAAATCGAGATGCACAAGCTGCAGTGAATCTTTATTTTGAAACTTACATGGAACGAAGACAACCCCATCATAGAATATTTAGACAGCTGGAAAATAATATACGATTATACGGTTCTTTTTCAAAGCCTAAGGATGAAAGAAACTTCAATGAAGACACTGAAATAAATGTTTTGGCTTATGTAAATTTTAAACCTGATTCTTCAACTGCAGAAATTGCACATCACTGCAACACTTCCAAAGAAACTGTAAGAGCTATTTTAAAAGGTAACAATTTAAAGCCTTATCATTATTCCATATGCAATACTTTATATCCAGCTGATAATCAAAGAAGGATGACATTTTGTCGATGGTACATTTCAAAATGCGAAGAGGATCTAGACTTCTGGAAAAAGATTTTATTCAGTGATGAAAGTAGATTTACCAACAATGGTATTTTTAACCGCCATAATAACATAATGTGGTGCCGAGAAAATCCACATCTTGTTTCTGAAAGAAGAAATCAACGTCAATTTGGGATAAATGTGTGGTGTGGAATTTTTTGTGGCAAAATTATTGGCCCATATTTTGACGAAGATAATTTGAATGCGAATAATTACCTTCATTTTCTAAGGAATACTCTAACAGAGGAATATTTAAATGAATTACCACTTCATATTTTTAGAAATCTTAAATACTTCCAACACGATGGAGCACCTGCGCATAATTCCCGCGAGGTAAAACAATATTTACATGAACAGTTTGATAATGTTATAGGAAATAGAATGGATATCGACTGGCCAGCGCGAACACCTGATTTGACCCTCTTAGATTTCTTTCTTTGGGGGTTATTGAAAGATAAAGTTTATGTGACAGCTCCTCTAGATATAGAGGATCTAAAAGTCAGGATTCAAGATGCAATTAGAAGCATACATGGACATACAATAAATAATGTTTTAAGAAGTATCCAGAAACGTTGCTTACTATGTATCCAACAGGATGGTGGTCATTTCGAACATTTACTTAAATATAATTAATTAATTAATAATTTCTGTTCTCAAAACATTCTTTTGTTCCATAATCCATAGCATTCTTGATGTGACAATAAATTTTCTTTAAAAACAACGATTATTATTACTTTTGTAAGGATAAAATATGGACTGTTATATCATCTGAAAGAGAAAAAAGGGGACTTTCGGTTAATGTCACAGCCAACTATCCATTACATTTAAAAAAAATATATTTTACTGTGATTCTCAACCATTTTAAGAGATATATAAAAAGTAGCAAGTGCATGTCATTTTACATGAAAAATACTGCAAAAAACATGTGAAGCATTTTTCTCTAACTCTTCAAATGAACGAGCTACGAGGGATAATAGAAAAGTTGGATTTTTCGTTTTTTGTCAATAACTTTTCAACCTTCCCCCGTATATAATTTTTCGCCTTACCGTAGAATTACTAATACGAAACTGCACTAATTTGCTCATTTAGGCGTTTTTGTATCTCTACTAATAAAAAAGTTACCCATGCAACGGGTCAAGAAATAGGGCGCCCTGTATATCTTATTTAGTTCAAAAGTTACCAGTGGCTGGTGTAAGTTCAAAGCACTGCATGCTAAAGTAAGTAAAAACATAAAATTAATTCTTCGATCCACATAAAAAATAAAAAAAAATTAATTATTAAAAATATAATAATGTATATTATATTTTACATACATACACTCTTTTACATAGCCAAGCTTTCGAAAAGTTTTATTTTCTTCGGCAGGGCTAAAATTTACAATGTTTATAATAATACAGGTACTTAGGTTTTAAGTTATCCTACATAAAATTCCGTCATTTTTCTCTAAAAAATTCCTAATAATACTTTCCAAAATTGAATTCACTAAAAGTACATTTTCTTTTCTTGGACACCCTGTATCTTAGATAGTTTTAGTAGTAGGTTAGAAGTAGGTTTTAAGTTATTCCAGAGACTTATACATCTACATAATTCTAAATAAGAATCCGTCATTAGTTTTTCTCCAAAAAAATCAGTAATAATACTTTCTGAAATTTGAGCCAATAAAAGTGGTCGTAGCTGGCCATGATTACAGCCCAAAAATAAAGTTACCTATACTCGTTGAATGCACATTTTGAATACCAACATAACGAAAAAAATTTCAAAATCCGCCAAGAATTAAAAAGTTACAAGGGTGGTAAGTCCTTAACGTGGACACACTGCACCTATATTTTTTCCAGCTAGCGTCTGTCAAAAAACGAGAGATTTTAATTAAAAGACCGACATTTTTTTAGGTTGAAATAAATCAATCAATAACTCTAAATTAACTTACGTTACTGAGACATTAAAATGTTTAAATAAAATTACAAGATGATAATTCTCAACTTACTTTGAGACGGTATAGGCAACTACTTAAATATTGAAAGTGGTTCCATCTATACTAGAATATCCAAACTCTTCAATAAATTACAGGTACAATTCGACAGTTTTTGCTGGTAGGATTTTAGTGGATTTTATTCAAATAAGTAGTAGGTTTTTGGTAGCAGAATTAAATCGAAAGACCGCCAAATTTAAGTGTATTTATTTCAAATTCTAATCTGCGAATGTATTATTTGCAACTACAATTTAAATTGCAAACTAAAAAATAACAGCTTGCATTTTTTAAAACTTTGACTGAAATTATTTAAGTAATGTAAATCGCCTTTGAACTACACTGCTGGCCACTCGAACTTACACATACAGACTTTTAGGCAAAATTTAAAGTTCAATATTTTCAACAGGAATGCAAATTTTTGAACGCGGCTTGCAAATTTTAAGAGCTAGTTTTTTTCGGATTAAGCTGCATGACGTATATTTATCGTAGAACCATAGGTTTATTATATAAGGGGTGATCAATGAAATCATGCAAAAAATCAAAAAGTTTCAGAGACACACTGCAGTATCAGTCAAATTTCCACAAAAAAATTTTTTGTCGTTGCAATATGGTTCGTTACTAAGGTAACATCAATATCTCTAGACGTTTTTGTCAGTTTTTGAATTAAGGCCCTTAGGCCTTGTACACACTACTCAACATAAAATTTGGGTAGCAAAATTTTTAAAATGCTATAACTTGACATTGGATTGACGGTTCTTGATGATTTTTGCGGATTTGGAATCCTTATTTCACGTAGATTTTCTATGGTCTAAGCATTTATTTGAGGGTTGAAATTTACACATTATACCGGGTCGATAATAAACAAAAACGTAAGGTACGACGCACTGTAAGGTTTGGCATTATTTAACTTTTTGTAAAAATAAATTCTCACCTCAAGTTGTTTTTATTTAATCTTCTCCTTATTGTTCTGTCCGAAACTCACACCACAGTTTGTTGCCTCAAAGAATCATTCAGTTTTACAGAGTTCTTTGTCCACCCCCATGCCCATAATAATTATGATCAGGCGTAATTTCTATTATTCATATTAATTTCTATTATTATTCATTTCTATACAATTTCAAAGTAGGCATTGGAAAAACAAATTTGTTGCTATGGAATTAAAAACTGTTAACATTATTTTAGAAATAATCTGTCACATTTCAACGTTATAATTCTGTAAATTTTAATTAATATGATGCGTTTAACCACGGCAGAAAGGGAAAATTGCATTCGACTTCTCAACGAAGGAATGTCAAAAGAACAAATTGCGCACATTTACAATGTGAGCCGAAAGACAATTTATAATTTCAACCGTCGCGTTGAAACTACTGGTGATCATAATTATGGGCATGGGGGTGGACATACAAAAAAAATAAACCAAAGAACCGAAAGAATTTTAATGAGAGAAACTATGCAGAATAGAACAAAGAATTCTAGAAAACTAAATGACTCTTTAAGACGCAAACTGGGGTGAGAGTTTCGGACAGAACAGTGAGAAGAACATTAAATAAAAACAACTTGAGGTGAGAATTTATTTTTACAAACACTTAAATAATGCCAAACCTTATGCATGCAGCTTAATCCGAAAAAAACTAGCTCTTAAAATTTGCAAGCCGCGTTCAAAAATTTGCATTCCTGTTGAAAATATTGAACTTAAATTTTGCCAAGTCTCTATGTGTAAGTTCGAGTGGCCAGCAGTGTATTTTAATTTTTTTATTTTTAACAATATGTATTCACAGTATTAACAGTGGCAGGCGAAAACACTTGATACTAACACAAGCATAAAGATATATTTAAATAAAACAATACACCTTTCACACCAATACCTGCATACTTGAATACCTTGAGGACTGCATAAAGTTACAATACAATTTGGAACAAATAAACAATTGGTGCGGTCGAAACAACTTACCTCTGAACACCGACAAATGCAATGTTCTTTCATTTTATCGAACGCATAACCCAATAATTTTTCCCTATAGCTTGGACAAGGTCTGTTTAAAGCGTCCCAATTCTTTTAAAGATCTTGGGGTAATTTTTGATCCCCAGTTGAGTTTTAATGAACACATTTCTTCAATTGCTGCTAAAGCTAGCAAAAATATGGGATTTATTATTCGCCACTCTAGAGAGTTCCATTCTAAGGATGTTCTACTTTCTCTTTTTTATTCATTTGTTCGTTCCCATTTAGAATATGCTTCTATTGTTTGGTACCCCAAATATGGGGCTCAAGAACAATTATTAGAAAGTTTGCAGCGTAAATTTCTGAAATATGTTTCTTTTAAGATTAGTGGAGCCTATCCGCCTATTGGTTATCCTCACAACATATTATTATCTGAATGTAACGTCACAGCCTTAGATATACGCAGGCAAGCACAATCAGTTATTCTGCTCACAAAATCATTAACTCTACTGTAGATTGTACCGAATTATTGCATAGGTTAAACATAAATGTACCTCGTATGAATGCAAGATAGTCGTTGCCCTTTAACTTAGCAGTGCCTCGTACACGAGTCTTACAATCATCGCCAATTTACACCATGTGTCAAAATTATATGACAGTGCAAGGTAACATAGACTTGTTCAACACAACCGATTCCAAAATAAAATCTGTAATACTTCATTAGTCTTATTCTGTTTATAAGGTAGATGTACATACTGTACATAGATATTTATTGCCCTATACGTACTTGTCATATACTTTATATTTAATTTGTTTGTATCTTACTGTATTTGCTGGCTGTTATTTTACTTAGTTTAGTTTGCTGATATTGGTTAGTGTTCAATATTATTGTACTTGTTTATTTGCCCAAATGCATTTAGTTCATGTTTGTAAATCGTTTTTTAAGTAATTATTGTTCTCTTAACTGTGTTATATTACAATACTTTTTGTCAACTCCTATCCTGTAAATGGTTTTTTACTGTTGGATAGCCGTAACCTAAATAAATAAATAAATAAATAAATAAATAAATAAATACCACACCAATACACCTTATGATAAAGATATAGAGGGTGGCCCACGAATAACGAAACAAGCGAATTTTCGGATACTTACCAACTTTTTCTTGCAAATTGCTCGGAGACGTCAATTAAGTTTTCAAGGGGGAAATATTTTGTGCATATTTTCAATGTCGTAGTTTTACCCCCTAAGCGAGGGTGAGGTTCACCCTTAAAATTTTAAATGGGAAGGGGGGTCGAGACAAACCTCATTTTAAAGCTTGAAAAAAGACCTTTACAATGCTGCATAGTTCTTTAAATTTGAGTCACTAGTTCTTGAGAAATTTTATTTTTAATTTTTAATTTTTTTGTTTTCATTTTTGCAAAATAATTGAAAATGTTTCGAATTTCTTTTTCTTTAGATTGTAATATTTTTTACTAAGTATTCTCTTTTAAAAATAATAATAGTCCTGGTCAGTAAAAAAATAAATTAATTGCAATTCTTGTACTACATAGGCCCTACGAACAACTAGAAATGAAAATTTACGTATTAATATTTTTAGTACGAGTATTAATTTAAAAAATGCTAAAAATGACCACCTCTTGCTTCCATACCGTGATAAACTTTTTGCTCGAAGTGTTCCCGAACATTACTTAGAGTTTCTGGTGTGATTTGATGTCAGCCTTTCTTGTCAGTACAGACAATTGTTATTTTACGATATTAAAGGGAAATTTATATATCGGATTTCTTGACGATCATGATTATTACTACATTAATGTTTAAAAAGGAATACTTATTAAACAATATTACAATCTAAAGAAAAAGACATTCGAAATATTTCCAATTATTTTGCAAAAATGAAAAAAAAAATGAAAAATTAAAAATTAAATTTATTAAGAACTAGGGACTCAAATTCAAAAAAGTATGCAGCATTGTAAAGGTCTTTTTTCAAGCTTTAAAATGAGATTTGACTCGACCCCAATTCCCATTTAAAATTTTAAAGGTGAACATCACCCTCGCTTAGGGGGTAAAACTATGACATTAAAAGTATGCGCAAAATATTTCCATCTCGAAAACTTAATTGACGTGTCCGAGCGATTTGCAAGTAAAAGTTGGTAAGTATCCGAAAATTCGCTTGTTTCGTTATTCGTGGGCCACCCTGTATATCTTTATACTTGTGATACTAATCTAGCCATGCAAAAAGTTTTATGTCAGTACGTTTAAACAGAATATCCGTTGTTATATGTTAAATAATAATTAACAATACTTAAGTATAACATTAGGAATAAGTGTTTATCTTTTTACTTTTATGTAAATTGCTACCAGCCAGTTTTGGTTTTACTGTTGATGTTAATATTAATTTGTTTTACTGTTTGTGTTTGTTTAATATAAGTTTTACCAGAGACTTATAGAAAGATGTATAAGTCTCTGGTTTTACTATTCATATTTGTACCATAATTTGTACTATTTTTATTTTCAAGCTTGTGTTTTATTTAGTGACATAGGTATAATTGTAAATGATGTAAGTTAGCATTACTAAAGTGACAATAAATAAATAAATAAATAAATAAATAAATAAATAAATAAATAAATAAATAAATAAATAAATAAATAAATAAATAAATAAATAAATAAATAAATAAATAAATAAATAAATAAATAAATAAATAAATAAATAAATAAATAAATAAATAAATAAATAAAATAAATAAAATAGAGTATTGAGTCCAGAGACTTGAAGGTGCAAAAGTTTTGACTTTTTTGCAGAATAAGCCAGAATGACATTTTCAGTTATTACCTTCACTTTGTTTTCGTTGCTCTAAACTAGAATCTTATCATATATTTTTTCGTATATTTTGATTTCTCCGGAAATAATTCAAAAGTAGCCGCTGTTGCTCCATCTGTAATTTAATTTGGGAAATTTTCCATGTCGCTTTCATCAGTAGGTACTTTCCATTTTTAATTCACATTATGTTTCGCATCCCTGTTCTACAAAATAATGAAAACCAGGTAGTATATCCTTAGCGCGGACGGCGTGCCAGCCACATAGTTCAGCGTCACAACCCTAAAAAGTCCCTCGCCTCACATACCCGGATACCCGTTAGTGTCATTATATCCATTTGTGTCGTGCGGTGTGCATCGGTTTACAACTTTTAGATATTCGGTAGTTACAGTTCAGATTAGTTTGGTTATAAAATGCCGCGGTCATCGAATCGTAAACGAAAGTCGAACAACAGAGATTATGTGAAAATAATGTCTAAAATCAAGAAGTTAACGGAGCTCGTGGAGAAAAAATATATGAGTAAGTACTGTTGAGTTTACTAGTTATATTATATATTCTCCTGTGAGAAATTTAAATGTAAAGCAGCTACGATGAAAATATTTTGCAACTTTATGTGTACCATTCCCTGTGGAAAATTTAAATGTGGACTAGCTATAATGAAATGTTTTGCGACTTCATGTGCAGCATTTTCTACAAAGCAATGACTTGCTTAATAGTTATGTTTGGGAAATGTTTTGCAACTTTATGTGCAGCATTGACCATGGAAAATTAACGTGGACCAGCGCTAATAAATATGTTTTGCAACTTCATGTGCAGAATTTTCCACAAAATGATAATTTGCTTAATAGTTATGTTTGGAAATGTTTTGCAACTTTATATGCAGCTTTTCCCATGGAAAATTAACTGTGGACCAGCGTTAATAAATATGTTTTGCAACTTCATGTGCAGCATTTTCCACACAAAATGATAATTTGCTTAATAGTTATGGTTGGAAATGTTATGCAACTTTATGTGCAGCATTTTCCTATGCAAAAATTAAATGGGAACTAGATATTAGATGGAAACGGTTTTGCAACTCTATGTGCAGCCCTTTTTTCCTGGATATCATTTAAATGTAAAAAGTTACGTATGATAAATCGATAAAAGGGAAAAAAAAAAAAAAACAAAAACCTACATTGACTATTTGTACATGTATTTATAGCATTTAACTTAATTGAAAAACGGTAATGTTATGCAACTTTATGTGCAGCATTTTTCCGTGAATAAGCAAGTAAAACAAAAACTTGACAAAAACCAGAAAGTGGTTCTTTCCTATACAGTTCGATCTTACAGGTCATTCTGACAACGACAGTGCAGAGGAAGAGGAAATAACTTCTGGGGCCAGTACGACATCCAGCAGGAGCTCTACCCCGACGGGCCCACCTCTGAACCCAAACATCACAGTTGACAGTCCTGTAACAACAACTGGGCCTCAACAAAAAACAACCACTACAGCTCAAATTCACAGTATTCTGGGAGAGTTTAAGAAACCAGAAGACATGGGCCAATCCCTACATTGTGAGATCCAGCAACGGTGGGAAATGTTTTTAAAGGAAGGGGTGGCCAAAGATGAAATTAAAAGGCTTCAGACCCTCTACCCACAACCGACAAATCTAAACATCTTATATGGGCCAGAAATAAATCCAGAGATAAAAGCAGTGATCTCTCAGCAACTCAACAAATCGGACAATTATCTACAAAAAATCCAAGATCAAATTGGCACAGCATTAAGTGCATTATCCGGACCAATAAATAATTATTTATCAAGCGAAAACGAGACCTCATCAGACGAGGTAAGAATCCTCGCCGATACTGCCAAAATATTATGCAATGTGCACAACAAGTTATCCTTGCATAGAAGGTATGCAATTGTACCAAATCTAGATCTAACCATAAAAGAAACAATTGAAAAGGCACCAATTGGAAAATTGTTATTTGGCGAGGATTTAGGGACAAGATGCAAAAATGCCAAAGAAATAAAAAAATCTGGGAACGAACTAAAAAGGAAAAAGAGCACCTTCAATAGGGGTTCTTTAAACTTCAAGCGCCTTCCAGCACAATCAGGGAAAAAGGTGAACTGGAAGGCAAACTACCAAAACCAACACAACAGCAATCGTCTGAGATCGAGGAGGTGGACAGAGAAGAAGGAGAGGGCGACGCAATATCGACGACAACAGCAGGGACGTTAGAGGTAGGACACAACATAAAGTTAGCTGGACGGTTAAAATGGTTCTATAATCAGTGGGAAAATCTTACCTCTGATTATAATATTTTACAGAACATAAAAGGGTATAAAATCCCTTTTTTATCAAAACCCATTCAATACAAAGAAGTTAAGCAAAAGAGGTTTTCTGATAATGAATTACGCACTTATACAAACGCTATTCAAAAATTACTATCTCTAGGTGCAATAAAAGAGTGCAAACCCACACAGGGACAATTCTTATCGCCATATTTTCTGCGGAAAAAGTTAAATGGCGACATGAGATTTATACTTAATCTAAAACAACTTAACAAATTTATCAAATGTTCTCACTTTAAACTCGAAGACTATAGATCCGCACAAAACATCATATTTCAAAATTACTATATGGCTAGCATTGACTTAAAAGACGCTTACTTTTTAATACCAATACACAAACGTCATAGAAAGTACCTCCGATTTTATTTTAACGAAAAATTTTACGAATTCGGCTGCTTACCATTTGGGTTAAATACTGCCCCTTACGTCTTTACAAAAACCATGAAACCAGTAATACACAAACTTAGATCAAAGGGTTTGCTGTCTGTAATTTACCTCGACGATCTACTACTAGTAGGGGAAACTAAAGAACAATGCTACAAAAACGTTAACATAACGATAAATGTGTTAAGCAATTTAGGTTTCATAATCAACGACCAAAAGAGCGTTTTTGAACCAAGTAAAATATGTAAATTCTTGGGGTTCCTATTTAACTCTAAAAAATTATCTATTTCTTTACCACAGGACAAAATAATAAAAATTAAACAAAAATTAAATGATATAAAGAGTTTAGAAGTGTGTAAAATTAGAAAATTTGCCCAAATAATTGGATTGCTTATTTCAGTTTGTCCAACTAATAAATATTCGTGGTTACACACAAAATTGCTTGAGAGGGAAAAAATAAAATATTTGGGAAACAATCTTAATAATTACAACAAAAGCATGTACTTAAACAAACATGTGAAAAACGAATTAGAATGGTGGCTAAGAAATATTCATAACTTTGAAAAACTAATGAAAACACCCAAGTTTGATATGGAAATTTTTTCGGACGCATCGGAAACAGGCTGGGGTGCATTTAATAATAAAGACGCCATTCACGGGTTTTGGGATCATTCTGAAACAAAAGAACATATTAATTACTTAGAATTAAAAGCGGCATTTAACGGAATAAAGTCCTTTGCGAAAGATTATCAAAACTGCAACATACTATTGAGGATAGATAACACAACGGCCATAGCGTTCATAAATAAAATGGGTGGAACACGATATAAAAAATTAAACAAAATTTCTCAATCAATATGGGAGTGGTGCGAAAACAAAAATATTTGGCTCTTTGCATCCTACATAAATTCGAAAGACAACGTAGTTGCAGATCGTCAATCTAGAATCTCTAACATAGATACGGAGTATTCTCTTAATGATAAAGCATATAAAAAACTATGCAGTAAATTTGGTTATGCAAAAATCGATTTATTTGCTAGTAACAGCAACAAAAAATGCAAAAAATACGTCTCGTGGAAGAAAGACCCAAATAGTTTTAAAGTGGATGCATTTACGCTATCTTGGGAAAATCTGTCATTCTACGCGTTTCCGCCTTTCGCGTTAATTCCAAAGGTAATCAACAAAATTATTTCCGACAATGCTTTGGGAATTCTAGTTGTGCCAATGTGGCCGGGCCAAACTTGGTACCCTTTATTTGAACAGCTCTTAATAGAAAAACCTTTATTTTTAAAACCTAATAAGCACCTATTATTGTCTCCCTTTAGGAACCCTCACCCCCTTTGGTCAAAACTTACCCTGGTGGCAGGGAAATTGTCTGGGATGCCTTTTTGCAAAAAGGGACGCCAGTGACAGCAATAACAACCATCATACACTCCATCAGTCCTAATACATTAAAGCAATATAACACCACATTTAAAAAATGGTGGCATTTTTGTAATGATAATAAATTTTCACTATATAATCCACCAAAAAACACAATTCTAATGTTTTTGAGCATGGAAGCAAAAACTGACTGTAGCTATAATACGTTAAATTCACATAGATCCGCATTATCATTAATTATACAAATCCCGGGAAACGAAAAATTATTAATAAAAAGATTTTTACAGGGAAGCTTTAGAGAAAAACCATCATTTCCCAAGTATAATAGTACTTGGGACCCTACTTTGGTATTAAACCACATAGAGAGGTGGTTTCCATTAGAAGACCTTAATATATCACAGTTAACACAAAAGCTTGTCACTCTCTTAGCCTTAACCACAGCCAGCACAGAGAGTGCAGACTTGGACCAAAATTTCTTTAAGTGACATCACTGTTTTAGACGATAGGGTAGAAATTGAAATAAGAGAAATACTCAAGACTTCAGGACCTAAGAAAGCACAACCGGTAATAGTTCTGCCTTTCTTTGTAGAAAAGCCAGCGCTATGTACAGCACGAACTCTTGTGCACTATTTAACAGTTACCGATAAGTTCAGGGAAACAACGGGAAATAAGAGCTCTCTAATGCTAACTTGCAAAAAACCAGTCCATCCTGCGTCTACTCAGACTATCGCTCGCTGGATTAAGAATACCTTAAAAGAGGCGAGCATAGATATCACCAAGTTTAGTTGTCATAGTACAAGACATGCCAGCACCTCGGCCGCTTTCAGAGCTGGCGTAGATATAGAAACAATCAGAAAGACCGCAGGATGGACTGCTAAATCACAAGTCTTCAATCGGTTTTACAACAAACCAGTATTAAAACCTCCAACACAAATTTTTATGGAAAATGTACTTAAAACTAATTAATGATTAATTAGTTAAGTAATTTGTAATTAGTTAATAGTTTGTTAAGCATGGATTTGTAAGGTTAGAACAAACTTAAGAATGTTTATCAATCCAATACTAATATTAACTGTTAAATCTTAGTTAATTTAGGGTGATCTATAGTTACTTAAATATGGTAAATTGCAAACTCATATATGGATTTTGTTAGATAACTGCAATTGTATATATAATTTTTTTTTTCACACCATATTATATAATTAACCAAACAAACAAATCTTTCACTCTCACCTTGTACCTACTTAATTAAAAATCGAATGAAGTCCTAAAATTGCCAGAAAAGGCTCTTAACATCTACCTGGTTTTCATTATTTTGTAGAACAGGGATGCGAAACATAATTAATGGATCAAACGACTTACCTTAAGGAAGTTCGATCCAAATTATGTGAGCATCCCTGTTCTACAAAATAATCCCCTCCCTCCTCGCAGGCCTGCTACCCCTTGTGTACTATATCTGGCAATTTGTCGCCACTCCAGAATGGATATAATGACACTAACGGGTATCCGGGTATGTGAGGCGAGGGACTTTTTAGGGTTGTGACGCTGAACTATGTGGCTGGCACGCCGTCCGCGCTAAGGATATACTACCTGGTTTTCATTATTTTGTAGAACAGGGATGCTCACATAATTTGGATCGAACTTCCTTAAGGTAAGTCGTTTGATCCATTAATTATATCTTAAATAACTAAACGAAACTCATAATGAATCATAAAACTTATAAAAGGATAATTCTTATATGACATGAGTAAACAAACAACAAACGTTGTCATAGAAATAGGTACATCAATATGAATTCTCTCATGATTATTGTAAACGATTTTAATACGTTAATGACAATCAATTTTCGGGACTAGTTCGGAAAGTAAATATTTTCGGGGCTAGTACGGGAAAAACTATTTTCGGTTCAAAAAATCAAACCGAAAATACTTATTTTCGGGACGGTTGCAGGGAAAATAAATGTTTAGAAAAGTTTGCCTTCAATATGCAGATTATGCAACTGACTTTAATAACATCACAATACTGATTAACATTTTTTTCTACGGGCGTGTGGAAAGTTACAATTTTCTGCACGCATTTGAGTGTAGAAAATTGCACTTTTCCGCACTAGTGCGGAAAATAAATACCTATGTATTACTTGCAATGTGATCATAATATTATTTTAATTCCAAAAAATCATGTTGTCACTGTTCAGATTTTGACATAAAGAAAAAGGAATGCTTGACACTTCTAATTATTAGACAGCATTGTGTGCTGTTCAATTAAAATATTTATTTTTCTTATGTCAATTTTCTTCACGCCCGTAGAAAAAACGTTGTTCCTAACACATGTGGAAGGTGTCTTTTCCGCACTCACTGCTTGTCCAAACTCCGCTTCGCGTCTTTCGGACAACTGCAGTCGCTTGCGGAAAAGTATCACCTTCCACACTTGTTAGGAAAATAACTATTGCAGTATAGGCATCGAATCTACTGTTCGTTAAAAAATCCTTGCTATTTTCTAGCATATGGAGAATGAATATAGAGGCTTTATCATAAAATGGTTCCATTTACCGGATAATGTTTTACTGTATACAACTAACTAACAATCAAATTCCTGCATTTCAAGTCAGGTGACGGCATCCATTCAATCATTACAGGATTACAGTTATAACACTCGGTGTTATCAGCATAACATCAGCATAAACATGACATGATTTATTGAAATGTCAAAATCAACAAATGTGGGATTGACAATTAATTTATATAGGCGATTCTTGCTAAGGAATACGTCACCTACTGGCGGCACGCACAACTAACGCATGGACCTTTGGTTCAGTTTTGCGTATGTATTTCTATTGTGAATTTTGAAATATTCCTTGTTATATTAGTTAATTGCGTTGATTAGATATGAATCATTATTGATGTGAGCGTCATTGTTCCTCTTGGACAAAGAAAAACCCCAAGATCAACTTCATACTTTTCCAAAAGCGGGAAAATCTGGAGCTATCGTGGAAAGTATATGTTGGGCAGGAGACAAGTACGGATAAAGAAGCTACAGAACGCAGAGTAGAGAGTGTGCCCTTTACCTTCCTCTGAGAATGACTATTTCCATAAAGGTATGTATGGCGTAATGCCTAATAAAGAATTTGACATATTTTGAGGTTAAGTTTAATTTTCAGATAGAACGCTAGAAAAATATTCAAATCTATTGCTATCCCTACAAGAAGCTACCTCTAAAATGCTTAATCTCATGTTTGAGTATTAAGATTAGTTACTAAAAGAAATACTTTGTTTTAGTAACCTTAGGTTGACACTATTTAACCTAAAATATACGAATTTTCCAAGGATAAGTAAAAAAGAGCTTAAGAAAATCTATTTTGCAATGAATTTTAACTTTATATAACTACTTACCCTTTTAAAAATTGTTTTACGAGCTTTTTACCTGTTTTAACTTTACAAATGAATATAATTTCAAACGTCAAAGACCCATAGGTTAGTATGGGTGGCTTCCGATTTGGCGCTACGATCTTAAAATGAATCGCATATTGTGTTGATAAAAATGTCACAAGATTTGGTAATTTGTCCAGTGATTAATTAATAATATTGTATTAGAAAATATACCTAAAAACACTATTAAAAGTAAGAAATGCGTAGGTATGGAAAATATTTTTAGATTTTTGTTTAGCGAGAAAATAAGAATTTAGTGAGGAATGAAGCTATAGGATGTACTGGCTGGCTATATTAAAAAAATTATGCAGTAAATATAAGAAAAGGTGACGAAAATGAATATAAAAAAGCAACTGTTAAAACTATTTGCAATATAAATAAGTTTGATTAATATTGTTTGACTGATTAAAAATTTTAAAAAAATGTAAAAAATTATCTTACCGAATTACACTTCGACCCTTGATAAATATTCAAAATTTTGTCATTGACATTACTTCAAACGTGTCGCTTTAAAAGATAATTTCACATACAACACACACAAGCAACACACTTTCACATTTTCAATGAGAAAATTATCTCTGTATTATCAACGCCCTTGTTGTATTATAGATGATAATTTCATTTCAATTTCAAGAATGACAGAATTTGAAAATGTGCTTTTGTCAAAAAAATCTAGGTACATATTATATTTAAACAAATCTAATAATAGAACTGTATATAGGTAACAACTTTCCATCGATATATGGAGCAAACATTTACATATATAATTTTTGGCTCACCGATGTTATAATTTACGGACAGTAAATTCTATCACCGGTGAGCCAAAATAATATTCAATAAAATTACAGAATACGCAAATAACATTAGTGATAATAATAGCTTTAGTTTTTTATGATATCACAATAATAATATGTTTTTTTAATAATTATTGTTATGATAACGTACTTTTAGTAAAATGATACGGGAACAAGAGTACTGTTTTTTTTTTTTTGTTATTAACTAGAATTAAATTTTTCACCACCGTCAAAGAGAAAAAGTAATTCTAAGTACCTATAGAAAGGTACTTACCTACTGTAACCTTTTTTATTATTTCATAAATGTCTGGAAATTATTAATAAATAATAATCCTAAGCAATAAACATGAAAGAGGTAAGAGGTTTTCAGGTAGGTTTATTTCCCTAATTTGCACATTTGGGGATCAATAAAATTTAGGATTTCTTAGTAGTTAAGCTTGAATTGCCTGAGAGGGTAGTGGGTATATACTGCATTGGCCTTCCACAGTTCTATACCATTCCTCTTCCTCTGTCGACTATCTGTGTAGTTCGCGTATAACCAGGCAAATTTTTTAACATAAAGGATAACCTCTTCAAACCAGTGTTCTTCAGTGGTCTTCAAATCAAGAAGTTTTAAAAACAATATGGCCAGCATAAGAGAGATGCAGCTGTGGAGTTTACCCCAAAGACTTATAGAAATAAAGTACTCGACTCATCAAGTGTATTTGAAAACCCACAATGATATAACGAAAGTCGAATGCGACATTTTAAAAGATGTGATTAGAGAGATAAAGATGAAGAAAACTTCATCCATCGACCAAGTTTTTAAAAATTCGATAATGAAATTGATGAACGAAAATTTCTACATCAGAATTCGTATGAATGCTACCAGTCCCAAGTTCTTGAGAATTCGTTACCTAGGTTTAAAAAATGCTATTTGTAAACTGTTAAAGGTATGTAATGAGTTTCATATTTCACTTAACGAGTAAAAGAAGGAATAGATTCAACATTTCGACAATATTTTATATTTGTTGCTTTAATTGACACTGTTATTCAAAAATAATATAATTACTGTTAAATTGTATTTTAAGATTTTGACATTATATTTTATATAAAATATACAAAAACCAAGTGTATCACAAGTTAGATAACATACATTACCTAACACTGAAGTAATTACGCTTACAGGGTGTAGTAAGTGCGGTATATAGATGTAGTATACACGATGATGTACGAGTTTTAAACAATGTATCTAATTCTTTTATGAGATCATATCTTACGTTAAATTTATCCATGCATATGATTAACTAGTTTTAATTATAGCAATCAAGTTTTGCAGGAAAATGTACATTTCTTGTTGTATTTCCATTTTTTAAATAAAAAACACTTGTAAATGTTAAATACGAAGTTTTGAATTATATACTGAGTTATTCTAATGTTTGACATTTAAAGTGCAGTCAATATACAGGGTGCTTCAAATTCGATGCAATACATGAGGATCTCGGAAACGGTAAGAGATACGAAGTCGGTTAAATGGATAATTAGAAAATATTTTTTAACGAACACTTTACTATATGACAACACAATGATTAAACAATATAACAGCAAAATTACACAGTTTTTTTATCAATAAACGATGTGTATGTTGAAATTGCTGGATAAACCATAAAAATCATAAACAAATCCTAACAAACCGTTATTTATTAGTTACTTGTTTCGTGATGGTTATCAAAGTTGCCGGTAGGGGGCGAGCTCAAGGATAAATTTGCGAATACCCCTCGTATGTATTTAATTTGCAAGTCCGCGTCTCTTGTCGTTGTCACTCTTTCTATTCTTTGTATTTTATGGTGTTGTGTTGACTGTGTACACAGATTATAAAGAGATTACTGTGTTAGTGTAGTGTGTATTCGTCTTCTATATTTGACTGTATCGAACGTGGTGCAGTTTTTTTCTTTTGGAATCTCCTTCAAATAAAAAAGCTTTTGTTCTGTTTGAGAAGATATAAACGACAGAAAGTTTCTTTAGCATTATACTGTGGTTTATTGAAAGTTGTAATGGAGGTGCTTAATTCATTATCATCCGATAGAGCCCTTCTAAAGGTTGGGTTAGAAAGATGGATTGAGAACTATAATTTCAGTATATATAATCCAAATGATCTGCAAAAGAAAATTAATATATTTATGGCCAATTATGAGGAGCAAGAACAACAAAAAAAGATGACTGGTAAAAATGAAGCAGTAGATAATGAGGGTTGGACAGTTGTTAGAAAAAAAGGCAGAAACCCTGGAATATCTAGGAAAGAAAGTGTAGAACTTCAATTAAATGAGAAAGGTAAAGCCTGGTCAAAGAAGAAACAGTTAAAAAATTTCTATACATTTCAAATACCGCGAATCGAAAATGGAACATATTGCTGTGCTTAGAAAAAGTTTTGAAGAAGCGAAAAATAAAATAAATTTGATGAAAACTCGAAAGTTTAAACCATATTAAAATGGTCAAAGTTATCAAATTAATTTATAATTGTATATAAAGTTAACACAAAGTAATGAATATGTTTTTAATGATTTTGTGGATACCATTGAATCTGTTAGCAAGTTTCATCTGACTTGCTAAGCGAGGCATACCTACAATGTATGTTCAAGGTAGAGTTGGGCAGTATCGAATAAAATTAACAAATACATTTAGGTATATAACAAATTAAAAAATGTAGATACACACAAATTTAAAGTGTAAGTTTGATTTTGCATTATGAATATTTGTTCAATATTTACAATTCAGTATGTATAGGTATATCGGTATTTATGAATCTATTCAATACATGTTCACAAATAAATAGTATTGTGTACGGTGTGTGTGTACTTTGCTTTATATCATAATTCATATGCCCACCGCTTACCGCCATGAATATTGAATACTGTTTATTCGATAAAAAGTAGATAACAGTAGAAATTAGTAAATTGATTACTGGTAAGTATTCGTGTTGCAAATATCCCTAAAAAGTAGTTATGAAGAACACGGTAGAAAAGTAGGGAATACTTTTTATCAAATAATTATTCTATAGTCTGTAAGTATCGATACTTATAATAATACTTTATTTTCCTTTAAAGACAAATACATTTGTATAGGAATACCTAGATAAAACTTACTCTAAATTCTACATTCCACAGACATGAGCACATGAATTATGAATTCATCAAAGGTGTAAAACGACTTTGATAGGTATTAAAAAAGCTATTAACATATTTCAAATTCAGATAAACCTTTTGCCCTTCTTATTTCTGGAGGAAGCCTGTTAAATGTATTCAGACCCAGGTAAAAAGGTGAACTAGATGATATTTTATACTCACAAAAAGGAATGTGAATGTTTTTATCTTGCTTACGTATATCAATATAAAAAAGTATCGATACTACCCAACTCTATAGTACAAGGAAGGTGTGGTACCTAGTAGCACAAGTATAAAGATATATATTTATACTTGTGGTAGTAGCCTGTTACAACATAGTTAGATAGATAAACAGATATCTTTATTATGTTCCTTGTAACAAAAAAAATTAACTACTTAAATATTCGGAGACTGTAGAATGAGTCACAAAGCAAAAAATACCTAGGTAATCTTACATGTAACAGTACAAAACAAACAAAGAAAAAGATCTTAAAACCAAGGCAGTCATAAAATATTTATGTTGACTAGTTTATTTTAAATTCATCATTATCTGTGGGAATTTTGTTTTGTCAGAGTATAATAGGCAGCACTGTTTGTGGTGTCATCAGTTCATCACTGTGTTAATAAGGGAGTAATCTTTAATCATTGCTATTCTGTAACTGTCTTTTTTGGAGCATATTTTATCTATGCTTATTAGTCTTATAGATATTCTGTGCTTATTTATTAGTCTTAATATTCATTAGTCACAGATTATAAAGAGATTAGATCGGCGACTCCACTACAGCGTCGCCTCGTGACGCGTTTCTCCACTAAATGGGAAACAACTGCACAGACGAAGTTTATTATAATCCACAAATAAAAAATATATACTGTGCCTTTCACGACGTTATATCCCGGATTGGAATGTTCGGATTGTCAGGATTCGCTGGCAAATCCTGTGCGAGACTAGCACGCGCGCTTAAATCACACCACCTCAATTTGTAGCGGTCCGTAACCGAGATGTGCCAATGCATTGAATTTAACTAATAACATGACGACGCTCCATACGTTGGAGATATATACTAACATTCCAATCCGGGATACAACTTCGTGAAACGCACAGTAAGTATATCTGAAGTTGCAATCTCCTGCTAAGGAACGAATTGCACTACTGATGTATTTTATAATTCACTGCTTTCAATAATTTTTGAAAATAATTAGTTTAAGATATTACTCTTATTTAATTAGGTATTATGACACCACTGAAAAATACAAAAAATTATTAATCAATCTGCGTCGATGGATTATTCAAAGGTTGTTTTTTTTTGAAAAATATGTTTGCCTAATCAAGAAATCTCACACTAAAAAGTAGATTAACAATATATAACATTAAACACATCACTTAAAAACGTTTACGTTTCAAAAACTTATCCGTTTTCGTTATCAAAACATTAAGTTTGGCTGACATACAGAATAGTATGACAGTTTGTAATTTATTTTATTTATCTACTTCCATGGACATATTAGATATTAGTCGATTTTCATTCTATTTTGACTTAACTCGTCTTTAAGAACTTTATAAGAATTGATAACCAACAGCTATCAAAATTTATAGAAATATTGGATACATATTTATCTTCATTTAATAAGAAATAAATTCCAAACTGTAATACTATTTTGTATGTCAGTCAAACTTAAAATTTCGATAACGAAAACGGATAAGTTTTCGATACGTAAACGTTTCTAAGTGATGTGTTTAATGTTATATATTGCTTTTTAGTGTGAGATTTTTTAATTAGGCAATCATATTTTTCAAAAAAAGAAAAAACAAAACCAACCTTTGATACTGATCTGTCGATGCAGAGGTTGATTAATTTTTTTTGTTTTTTTCAGTGATCAGTGACTCTTTCAGTGAAGAGTAATCAAACAATGCCACAAATAAATAATTTCATACATTTTCTTAGTTTAAGATATTAATAATAATAATAATAATTTTATTTTCCACTTCGACATGATACATGTATAGGAATTGTCAAATGCTTAATAACTAAGACACAGAAGAAGAAAAATAGTCCGTTACAGAATAATAACACTTATCTACTAAATGCTTCTTCAATTCACTTTTAAACAGACGTTCACTTTTTATACATTTCAATCTGTCAGGTAAACGGTTAAACATAAAAGGTCCTATATAGTTAGGAGAGTTAAAAGTCAATTTCAATCTAGTAGCAGGGACATGGAAATTGCTTTTCTGTCTTGTATCAAATGAATGAATATTTTGGTTGCATACAAATTTTTCCCTATTTTTATAATTATATAAACACAATTCAAATATATACAAAGAGGGCGTAGTTAAAATTTTGTATCCTTTAAAAATTTCTTTGCAACTCTCAGTGCTAAAAATGCGGGCTATGCACCGCAAAACTTTCTTTTGTGCAATAAAATCACTGTGCCATGGTAGCACTACCCCACAAACATATTCCATACCGGAGTCGTGATTCGACCTGAGCATAGTACAAATCAATCAGCTTTTTCATATTCAATACATCTCTAAGATTTATAAATTGATAACTTATAGAATTTAATTTAGAAATTATTTTTCCACAGTTAATTTTCCACGTTAATGTTTCGTCTATATGCATGCCTAAAAACTTAGTAAATATATTACCATTTAAAATATTTGTATTAGCTATTTGTATGTTTAGATCGTTACAATTTTTTTGTACATTTTGAAATCTTAGCGCTAGAGTTTTTGAAGTATTAAAATGCAGATTGTTCTGAGTAAACCACTCATGCAATCTTTGCAAAGTTTCATTACATTTGTTTTCTAATGATAATTCATTTTTATCTGTTATTATTATCGTAGTGTCATCCGCGTAAACAGTAAATTTCGCCCATGGTGCCAACGTGTCAATGTCGTTCATATATAACAGGAACAAAACACAGGACCTAATATTGAGCCCTGTGGTACCCCTACATCTATATATAAATATTCTGAGGAAACACAATCCGCCACAGGAGCACCGAAATTTTTCAACGAAACAATCTGTCTCCGCTTGAAAAGAAAGCTTCTCACCCATTTCATGGCATTTCCCCTTATCCCATATAGGTCCAGCTTAAACAATAACTTATCGTGATCAACACAGTCGAATGCCCTACTGAGATCACAAAATATCCCAATAGGACACTCGCCTGAATCGATACACTTAATTATTTTTCATACCTAATATGCATGAACAGCTGTTGTAGTAGATTTTCCCGACAAAAAACCGTGTTGGCTGTCTGAGAATATGTTATAATTATTCAAAAAACACAACAATCTATTCAGAAAACAGTATTCAAATATTTTAGAGAACCCTGTAGGTATAGTTATTGGTCTGTAATTTCCCAAAGCTTGAACATTATCTTTTTTATGAATTGGAATCACTTTTCCAACCTTAAGATAATCAGGAAATGTACCTATTAGAAAAGAAAGATTTATTAAGTAAACTAATGGTTTAGCCAAGGTATCCAACACTCGCTTTATCAAGAAAACCGGTACATCGTCAAACCCAGAGGAATATTTATTTTTAAGCCTTCTATTCAGCAGCTCACACAATTCCATTTCAGTATATGGTTTCAAAAATATTGAATTTTGTTGTGAACAAATATTATTTGTAAGTAAACTACTGCCATTACTATTTTGAGAAATTTCTCCAATAATATCAAGTGGGGCCTTTTTAAAATACAAATTAAATTCATTGGCAACCTCGATTTGATCTTCAATGACTTTGTTGTCCTTATTTATTACAATCTCGTTAACATATTTTGCCTTATTGGAGAGTTCCGAAACTATTTTCCAAGCTGCTCTAGCCGGGTTATCAGAATTAGTTATTCTATCTTGATACTACTGTTTTTTTGTGAATCTTACAAAATTAGTATGGTCCTTCTTTTTTATTCTATAAAATGTTTTAAGTTCCGGATATGTACTTGACAAAACAAATAATAGGGTTACCGGTTACCAACACCAACCGTACTCTTTAAAGAGAACATGTACTCTTCTGAGTATAGAAATAATAAGTACTCTTACTTTTCGGTTTAAATACCCAAATGTACTCTTTTCTGGGCAAAGGTAGTATCATCTTTGAGTGAACTAATATCACTATTATCCAGACAAAATATTTATCGTTTCCTGTATTATCTACTTTATACTTATACTTTCGGTCACCTCACTACCTCACTCATAGGTAGTGCTATATATCCGCCCATGTTTTGGGTAGGTTACAGTTTATATTCGGTAAACTGTAATGCTCATATGTTCATCTACTAAAATCAATAAATAAATATCTTGCCGAAAGTCGATATTTTTGTATAAACGGACGTTACATTAAAATACCGAAGTGCCAGGAAAACGCGTGATCTTGAAAATTTTACAAAATTTTCGCCTGCGGCGCCGCAGGTACCAAAAGTTTAGGCACTGATCGTGAGTAATCCGGCATTTTATAGGTCTGGCAGAGAATTTGTACTCTTTTTTGAATGGCATGAGTTGGTAACCCTAATTATACTGTGCATTATACTTTGGTATTATACAGAGACAATTGTCTCCGGTATTATCACAGTATAATGCTAAAGAAACAGTAGGTTCACTCCCCTACAAAAAGCTCATGTTTGTACGCTGTGTAAATGGCGGAATGAACGATGCCCTCTTTCATTCCAAATTGTTCGTTCACAGCAGGGTGATATGTGCCGGCACATTTGTGCGAGTCGTTCATGAGCGACCATTCATCAGCTCTAGTTCCATTGCACTCATGAGGCGGCATGAGAATTCTTTCATGATAAATATTAAAGTACCTTGAACTTCGAAATAATTAAGTATTCTTTATTATTAAGAAGCATTGGCATGCCATGTCATGGACACACCTGAAACACCTGCTGAAAGCGGGTAAGCAGTGGTAGCATCTGGTCTACTTGTCAAAGTCAAATATGTACAAACTGATAGCAGTTATATATCTCTGATGTAAAGTAATACAAAATTTCGATTTCCGTCATTAGACTACTCTTTTTTTTACCACCCTCTTTACTATTAAATTAACACTGTTTTAAAAGTAGTGCTTTTTTTTCCAGGTATATGTTTAGCTGTTTTGGATGAAAATGAAGCTAATGTGGAATGTACTACAGTACTACTCCTACATCACAAAATGTATATGATGACATCTTGCAACCTATTTCTCCAACATTCATGTCACCAGGTATTTAATATTTTTTAACACAGAACACACAGATTAACACGTAAATTTATTCATTACTGCAGACGAATCAATCTCGTTGTTTAAAATTAAATTTTATAACAAATTTTACATTGTGTAATACAGTAGTTTTTTTTAAATGACATTTTGAATTTTAATTTTTTTTTCATAATTTAAAGTCGTGCAAATCTGCAGCTTGTAATATAACAATGTACGTATTATATTTCAGATGCTTCGACTCAAACCCCGCCAACAGTATCTTCTAACACACCAAGGAAGTCTGCTTGAGAGGGACAATTAAATCTTTGAAGAAGCGCCTTATAGTTGCATCAACACCAACCCCCCCGCAGTATTACAGAAAATGATGTACCTACTTCGGTTTTTTGAAAAACATTTTGAAAGCAGTTTTATAAATTTTATAGATATGCAAATAGCTTGCTTGAAGAAAAAGCAAAAAAGAATGAGATATTCTAAAGAATTTAAGCAGTTTGCACTAAATTTGTACTTTTTAGGGCCAAAATAAGTTTTTACATAAACTTTCAGACTTCCTTCAAATAGCATGCATACTTTTAATTCCATGCTATATGTACTATTTGTACTTTTTTGTAACTTGTCTTAATATACCCAATTATTGTAAGTACACATACTATTTTAAAATAAAGATTATTGTGTTTATTAAAATAAATTGTTCAATTTGCTGTCTTTTTTATGACTACAGCAGAAAATAAGTTTAAGGTATGTATTATGTATGTATGTTTAAGGTAAGTAAGTGCATCATTTCCTCCCGCTGATAGTTTAATCAAAATGCAAGGTAGGAAATTGCACTTTGCTCCTGAGTAATACATGTGATTTTTTGTACGACTTTTCACGGTATTTTACATAACTTTTATTATATTTTCTTATAAATCAAATACGTCAAAATATAATACTTAGATATCAGATTACTCAAAGTATCTGGAACGTTGCCAAAGTTACAACCTATCTAGGGATGAAAAGTATTTTTTCTTCAACCTTATAGTAATACATTATATTATGTAAGGTGTATTATAGAAAAGCCCCATTGTTTTACTTGTAAAGAACTTAAGTGTAACATAATAACGAACTAAAAAAGAGTCATGTAGCCATGATTTTTCAGAACTGTCAGTTTGAATTTACATCAAATCGCGTTTTATACAAGCATAAATGCCCGATGAAATACAGTTTTAATTTTGACGCTTGAAGAAAAAACAGTATGTCACTCGGAGTATAAAACTCTTTATGTGTTTCGCACAGTTACACAACTGTGGTTAATGCCTCGGATATGTAAGCTTCTGGACTCAACAAATAATGTTCGCTTTCTACTCCTAGTAACACAATATACTATTTTGTCTCCATAGGGAGGCGAAGTACTGCTTTGCTCCCTGAAATGAGGAAGCAAAGTCGTATTTTCTATATAGGGTGAAAAAAAATTTATGTAAATTAGGCGCAGAAATATGTAGAAAAATATATTAGAATATTTCGAATCTATAAGTGAAGTTTCATATAGGTACCTATAAAAAAATACCAATTATGTCAATTTTTTTAGAGACGGGCACATTTCAGAAAGATGTTACGAACATGGTGGAATTGTCGCTGGACAAGTCTGAAAAGTACTTTGAGCTTGAACCTAATAAATATATATTAGAAATTATGTTAGATTGGTATGACGTCACTTATTATCTAAACAAACTTTACATCTCATTACAGAAATTTCTCTCCTATTCTAAACTATAAATATTAAACATAATTTAAATCTAGTAATGTATAAACAAACAAGATGAGTGTTGTATAAAAGCTTTTTGTCACAATGAAATAAAAAATGACGATATTTTCATTTTTCCCTACGAATTGGTTTTTCAAAAATGTTTTGAGCAAAAGTTACTGTTAATGATTCCTGCTCTTTAAGGCAGAATCCTGCTGTTTTTGTGTTTTCTTAAATAATATGTCATAAACTCATACAAATTTCACAAAGTACAAAAATATTAATTTTACCTAAATCCGGCCCTGGCATCTCCTAGGCTAAAGCCTATCCTGTACTAGTGCTAACTTCATTTGTAATGCGCACTACGGAAAACGCCATCCACGCGCATTTTGCCAAAAATACCCCTATGCTACCGGACATCAAAGGGACCGACACGAAGTGATTTTACTGTTTCTTTAGCATTATACCTACTGTGGTATTATACTTATACTAGATATTCTGTATGGTGGTATTATAGATTGTAAGAGTATTACGGGATTTGTAATTAAATTAAATCAAAATGTAATCTTTTGGAGAACAAACAAACAAAATATTGTGACACTATCGAGTGCTGAATTTGAATATGTTATTGCTCTCTCTCGTCTTGCATAACTGGAAATTTATTTTTAGGTCAAAAATGTTGTCTGAAATTTTAAATAAAAATATTTTTCCAACAGTTATCTATGAAGACCAGCAGTCTTGAATTAAAATGGTCTCAACATTGAAATCAAAACGCACAAAGCATATCGATACCTATAAAACACCATTTTGTACGAGATTGTGTCGATCAAAAATTTATTAAGCTTTTATATATTTCAACTGAACAACAAGAGGCAGATATATTTACTAAACCTTTAGCAAGCACTAAATTTAGCTATTTTCGTGATCTGTTAAATATAGGTAGTGTAAGTTTTTTTGTACTATGATTTTGTAACAAAAATTCTTACCTGTACCTACCCATTTCTATGTTAAATCTATTTTTCTTTTGTATTCCATTTTTGTAGTTTTTGAGATTTATGAGCTTGAAGCATTTGAAGGGGGGGGTGTCGCAGTTAACATTAGGCAATGCTAAAAGCAAACTCATGTTTTGTGTTTTGTATGTTGCCTACCATCTGTATCTTAAGTTAATAACACAAGTATAAAGATATATACAGTAGTTTCACTCTTTAAATTTTTTGTACAAAAGTTTTTAATGCACATGTCTGCTCTTGGGTAGTATGCGCGTTGGTAGAGATGTAGAAGGGGAGGAATGGGCCGGCGTATGTTATTTTATGGGCGCACATTTGATTTTTGCTTTACAGGTAATCAGCATACGTTTGTGTGTCTAGGCGTTTGTGTTTGTGATTTTGATAAGTGTTTTGTATTGTGTGTAACATGGCTACAAAATATTGTTTCATTTGTAAACGAAATTCTGTTAGGCCACCTTTTTTACTCCAAAAAATAATAGTCCGGGCCTGTGCGTGTCTCCCAAAAACGGTCACTAATGCGCATGATTGTGCTTGGGTAGTATGCGCAGTGGTCTTTTTGGGGGGTTAAAAAAACAAAACTTAAGGACACCAACATCAAAGAGATTTTGCCGAGTGAAATTACTGTATATATCTTTATACTTGTGTTAATAAGTTGATAACATAGAAAAATTATATAAGCAGGGAAGTTTGGATAATGAACCGTGCGTGACCTACCGGAACAAAATGGCTGGCGCTACGTCATCAGTAATGGAGCGTATTCAAGTGGGAGTTTAAAAAGGGCGGATCAAATGATACGCTAGAGATCCCGCGCCTGAAGCGCGTTCCAAATATGGATTTCAAAAAATTATTTAATTTACAGAATATTAGAACAATAATGTGTCATATTCTTTCTGGGAATATAGTGGTTCGAAAAACGAAAATCATTATTAACGTGGTAAAAGAATAATATTAATAAATGAATGTTAACTATCTTTCAAGGAAGATAGTCAAGGTTTCATTATCCAATAAGTCAAACTACAATGCTAATAATTTGATGTTAAAGAAAGAGTACCTAATAAAAATTAAAATTGGACCAGTTCATGAAAACAAACATTTCGGTATCTCAAAATTATATTTATAATCACAAAGAGAAGCTTCAGAAAGGTGATGGGTAATGTTGTGTTCATAATGCAGGCACAGCTTACCATAACAAAGGTGCGATGCAGGCTTTACTTTACTTTTAAACTTAAAAATATGTGAGGATCTGAAACTAATCCTCATATCTTAATTATGTGCAATTTCCCCAAGTTTATGCGTATAGGTTAAGAATCACTCTGTATAAACAGCAGCAGCTACATATCACAAGATTATTGTGATTATATAACTCATGTTTAAATAAGCCAATAAAATCCGTTAATTTTGCATAGTTACCGCGTATTGATATGTGAATAATATACCCTTGACATTGTATAATCGTTTCGGTGTTTCGTCTCCTGTCAAAATGTGAATATTTTCATAGTGACGATTTTTTGACGTTTGTTTAAATTCCCAAAACGATAATACAACAAATATTTATTATATTAATTGTACCTTTAATTTTAATAGTGAATCAATAAAAAAATATTTGTTAATTTGTTATATAATCGTAACGAATACCAACTCGAGCAAACGGAAATAATCGTTATACTGACCTCTTCACTCGACGTATTTCCTTAAAACACCACTCGAGCTGCGGTCTCGTGATGTTTCGCAAAATACATCTCGTGACTCAGAAGTATAATCGATTATTTTCTATGCTCTTGTGATATTTTAACTGACTATCCAAAATCTGCCTAAAGTATCTAGCCATAGTCGATTTTGTACAACAATATATAAACCTCTTGTGAGCAGCTTTAAAGATTATACAGCAACTTTGTATGGATAGACATGCCTCGCTATTCAATGCAGATCTCGGCAGTAAAATTTTACTTCTTAATTTTCTCTTAAAAACTGATTAAGGTGGGTTTTAGACAAAAGATACTTGTTATTTATACTGAAGCTTTCCGTTTTATTTAACTAAAACACAATACTTATTTTCCTTAAATCTAATAAATAAAATTCAGTTATTATTAGTAGTGGTAGCATTCTTCAAGTCTTTAGCAATGTTTATTCTTCCCGAAGGAGTATAGACATCATGGAGGTGTAACAGAAGGGGAAAACTGAATAATTCTGGCAACGTTTTAAGCAAATCCGATATGAGGGCAGGGGGAATTGCTGCCAGCACCATGCTAGTGGAGTTTGTCTTCACTTCAACGAGGGACTTAACCAGATAAAAAGCAAAGTATGTCTGCTGGGTGATGGAGTTTTCTTGGATCCCACTTTCGAACATGTTTAAGAACTGCCCGAGTGAGGAGATCAGTTTTTCTTACGGTTTCACTTCATCTATGGTATCACAAAGGCGAGGGCTCTTAATCATAGGTTCAACGTCGGAATCCTGAAAATAAAATCATATCACCAATCATTTTGATGATTGTTATTTTTGCATGACAAAGACTGAAGGTTATTCCAAAAAAGAAAAGCGCAGGATCAAATATCCGAATTTACCTTCTGCCATAAGACCTGTTCCGCACAATGCAAACTTATGAAAGAAATGCTGCGTTTTCTACATTTTACAATATGGACAATGGGGTGTTTTCCAATTTTTTTTTACATTGCCAATGGAAAGTATTTGGAAAAAGAAGAGATACGTATTTCTGGAATTTTAATATTGGGTTCATTAAAGTCCATAAATTATTTTTTTATTGTGCGCGATATCTATGTGACGTCACTAAGCGAAAATTCAAAATTTGCGCCATTTTTTAGCGATTTCTAGGATATTTTCATCTGTGCGGTTGGTGTCACTGCGTGACAACTTTACTTTTGTTTATGTTTGAATTATTTGGTTAGGGTAAACATCATGGTAAACATGAGACATTGTTTTTAGTTTATATTTTTACCTGTGAATTGTTGTCTCTTCCTGTGACTGATTACAAGTGTATTTATTAGTAATAGAAGTTCTGTTAATTGAAAATACTAACCTTACATTTTTCATCCCTCTTATTTCTGAACTTAAATAACTCATATTGTCCACAAAAATTAAAGATATAAAAGGATCTATAACCGGTAAATTGTCGGACTTAGCCTCTACAAAACCTTGCTCCATGTTTATAATTAAAAGTTTATACTTCAGAAGAAAACAACAATACAACACGTTAAGTTGTCAAGCCAAACACAAACAGGAAATTTCAAATGTCAATTGTCGAAATGCCGGCTGTCGTTTGTCGTCATTACAAACTGAATCTAGCAACATATTATCAGTGTTGCCTCTTTATAGATACTTATTCCCTAGTTTTCGCTTAGAGACGTCACGAATATAGAATAAAATTTCAAAATTTAATTAAAAACTTTCTACCGATTCAATTTTAATAATTTTTATCCTAATAAATATAAAAAAAATATATTTTATAAAAATACAGGTTTTGACGACAGCGTATTAGTGCCACAGTTTAAAACAATTTATTTTTTGAAATCTCAAAATTTTGAGAAAAAATCTCAAAATTTTGAATTTGAACCAATAAAGCGAAATTTTTTCTCAAAATTTTGATTTTTTTTTTCTCAAAATTTTGATATTATTTCTTAAAATTTTGGGATTTTTTCTCAAAATTTTGACATTTTTTCTCCGAATTTTGAGATTTCAAAAAATAAATTGTTTTAACCTGTGGCACTAATACGCCGTCATAGGTTTCCACTTTAATTTCGATTGAAGGAAAATACCCCATTTGTTATATGCGTATTATACTGATATCGCTGGTTTAATGCAGAAACTCAATATCGAGCATTCTCCCTGTGAGTGGCGCTGGTTCATACTCATTGAAATATAGTTTAAGCTGTGTAATTAATTATATAGTGGAAATTTAAAACCATCTATATGGTATATGGACAATGGAAATTCGGTACCAAGGACAATGGGATTCAGCCATGATGGATGATTACTATTGGTTTTAATAGAGAAAATTCCACGAATGTGTCCAGAATTTTAATGTAGTGTACCATAGAATATACAAAACTTCAGACTACAATGTCAAAACTGTTGATTTCTTTGTTTACTTCACAAATCACAACAGTTTATTTCATTCAATGACTTTTTAAAAGACAGCAGGATTTTCCGAAAAACACATGGACCCACAAAAATGAGAAAAATCCGGTTAATAGTGATAATAAATGAAATTTTACCTTGTTAGTTTCTTTTAAACAATATGTACAATATTTTGATATATTTTAAACTAGAGATAATAATAAGATAAATTGTAAAAGAGACGTTAATGTTTTTACTATCATAAAAATTAACATTTCAAATTTAGAATCTGAGCGACATCATTCAGATGCCTCCGAACTTGAATGCGGACTGGTTTCTAGTTTTCATTTAACCTATCCTACTCTAAAACGTCTCAGTCTCCTATGAAACTATAACCAGTATTAAATAAATGAATATCGCTAACCTCTGGTACTGCATTCCATGCACTGTACACGCAACAGCTAGACAGGGTTGCCAATGCAGGCAGTTGCGGTTCAATCAGCGAATCAGCCTGCAAATCATTATACGGCAACTGCGGCAAAACATGCGACAGCGGCTGCATTGTGCACCCTCTGATATCAACGTGGAGAATCGCAACAGCCAAATCCATGCCTCTTTGCAATTGATCGCGGTACCGTAATTTCAACAGTTCCTGTATTACTGCAGATACTAACCACCTAGGCTTCGCCGTATCCAAAAGACAATGCAGCGTTCTAGCCGAACTGTGGTCTAGCCATCCTCGTAAGATTCCCTTGCTCCAAGCCGAATGAAGTTGCTCCGTAGCCGGTTGAAGGGACACCAAGATGTGTACTTTTAGTCGGCAGAGGTAGCTGAACGTCGCGCTGCATTTTTCTTATGATTTCACGTGTCAACTGTCATCTGTCTCTCAAACTGTTATCATCCGTGACGGAGGCGGCTAGTAGTTGCTGCACCATATTGATGGGCTTGATGTAGGCGCACAACCAAGCCGCGGCAGCAAGCGGGAGGCAACACATTTTGCCCCTCACCGCGTCCAGAATTCGTTTTACGTCCGAAGCTAGCAAAGCATCTTGCTCCCAAGCTACTAGGACTTTGTGCATCACGCCGGCTATGTTGAATAAGACATCCTGCCATTTCACTCCGGCTTTGAAATCGGCTTCACCAGCGTTGAATTGTTGCGAAAAAGATTCTACGATAGCCGGGTCGCCTGAGAATTAAGCAAAATTTGTAATTAATTGCATTAACTAAAATAAACAAATAAATTGCAAATAATAATTGCAAAAATTGCAAATAACAAAAACATTGAACTAAAAGAATAATATTTGAATTTGTAACAAAATTACTGTTTCGTAAAGTGTTAATTCCTCGTACAGTATGTCCCAGTTATCTATGAACAATTTTAAATGTTAATTACTAGACCCTGTGGACTAGATGGAACGTGATTCTAGAGATAGATTTTATGTACCTAATATACTATATATTTAAGTATAGTAATGTAATTAATATTAATTTTGGTGTACACTTAAAATTAATTTCTATCTTAACTGAGGCGACAGCAGTGACGATAAGTCGCGATTGCCCACAATTAAAACTGAATTCCTACCTACCGAATATCTTGAATTATCCTGACTCACACACTCAGCACCATATATGCTATTTAGGATTAAAGTACGGAGGCTGTTGCATGTGCGGGGGTCCTGGCCCCGGCCCCGTGGCTTGTCCACCCATTTGACTACGGGTGTTGTACATAGTTAAGGTCTGCCGTGGTGGGTCCAACAAAGGGCGAGTTTTTAAAGCTATTGTTCTGTCTCATCGATGGTGGAAGTGGCTGACTAGCATCAGGGAGTTAAACATGGAATCCGGGACTCCAGGACCACCTGGAGGTCCATTAAATACCATTTGGGGCATTCTCATGCCCGTAGGCGGTCTCATGGGTCCCCCTCATTATAGGTACCGTTCCTCCTGGCATTCCAATATTACCACCTATCGAACCCATAGGGCCTCCACCATTCGCCATGTGGTTTCCCAAAGCCATCGGACCCATACCCCATCTTGAGTCATAGAACCATCCATGTGTGGCATATGAGGTGGCATCAGTCCTTCTTGCATAGGTCCATTGTCAGGACCACAGTTGGGAAAATATTGCAAATTTTGAGATAGCATTTTCGATTCCATCGTGTTCATGGGTGTGGCAAGGCGGGTTAAAAATTCTAAACTAGGCGGTCCTCGTGGACCAGGTGCCCGCCCTACTTGCGATTCAGCTGGCAGGTATTGTATGGTATTAGGAGCATCAGGCTTAACTTGAACGTTAGCTCCATTATATGGGTTTGGTCCAGGTGGACGCCTCATCATTCGCAGCATAGGCATGTGATTAGGAAAGGCACCAGTTAATTTAGGTGAAAGGCACCAGTTAATTTAGGCGAAAGGCACCAGTTAATTGGGATGAAATGCACCAGTTAATTTAGGTGAAAGGCACCAGTTAATTGGGATGAAAGGCACCAGTTAATTGGGCTGAAATCTATGTGGCGCTCCTTGCACTGACATTATATTATTTCCATTATTTTCATTCCTTGCATTAACATTATATTGCCCATAATATTTCCAGATCCTCGATCTATATTCGTCATGCCATGACACCACCACCATATCCATAATATGCATCGAAGGGGAGCCAAAGTTCATCATGGGTGGACCTTGATTATCTTGACCATTTAATGAACTTGCAAGGCTATTGGTATGCTGTCGACTCATTTGTGCTAATGAGGAAATCGGATCAAAATGTGAAACTTTAGGATTACCAGACGTTGTGCTTGTACAACTTGGATTCAATGGAACGTTGTCCCCTCTGACGCACCCATAATTCGGAAGGTCCAACGGCTGTCCTTGTGGAGACACATTAACAAATCCTCCTCCCATTTTAACTTCCCTGGAGAAGCAATTGGCCCTGAAAAACATTACATCATATTTTTCCCCTATTTTGAATCGAGTACTGTGTAATAAAAACAGTTGTTCTCTACCTCATTTATATAAAGTAAAATCTGTTATTATCACCGTTTCACAAACAAACTTACCCAGCTGCCGGATTCAAAACAATGGTGCGAGGTTCGTAGGCCTCATCATCCCATAGCAAAGTCCTCCTGCTAGACCCCACCAGTCGTGACCCTATCTAACTTTGTTAAGCATAAAGCAGTGTAGTCATTGTGTGAAATTCCAAGTCCCATACATACACTGCAATTAGAAGAAGTTATAGGGATATGTACCAAAATCTATATCCAACATGGCAGCATTAACCCCTTCGACAAGTACTTTCCTTCCCTTCTTAATTGCTTTATCAAGATATGAAACTGTATCACGCACTCGAGGTCTCACTCTTTCGGCATATACTTTATACTGCGCCAATTCCTTTTTAACATCAACTTTTAATGTTGGAAACATTCTCCGATACGTATTTGCTAAATCTTCAAACTTTTATTGAAATGCCGCAAAATTCCCCAGTAGATCCCCATTCCAATTCCATTTCTGGTTGCCTTGGAAGAATGAGCTGGACCAATGCATTCTTTAGTTGTTCCTAATCCTTGCCCTTTCTTATTATTTTCCTGTTCGTGCAGTCCGTCAACTCGGTGATGAAAATCAAAAACAAGATGCGTTCTATGGGAAATAATCAGACGATCACCCTGGGGTGATCAAGTTTAGGCCCTTTTGCTCATTCTTCTCTATTTCATTGAACGTACCAGGTAAATGAATAACCACACCATTTCCTACAATTGATTTACATTTAGGCTGATTGATTCCGAACATATACCACCTACACTGCTGTTAGAAGTCACATAGGGATATGTACCAAAATCTGTATCCAACACGACGGCATTAGCTCCTTCGACAAGTGTGAGGCTCGTAGGCCTCATCCCATAGCAAAGTCCTCCTGCTACACCCCACCAGTCGTGAAACTTCAATCCGATGCACCACTGGGTCCGTTCGATAAATATTTAGACCCAACCAATAGACTGCAATACCTTCGGCTGCTGCTGGCCTTGAATCGATGACCTTCTGCTGGTCTGAACCCTTTACGAACGATCTCATGATGATTCGATGAGGACTCGAAGCATAAGCCATTCTGTTATCTATTCCTCCGTATGGAGGTTGAATCCCCACTTTCTCAGGTGCTTTATTTGCTATTTTATTAAAACAAGTGGTAAAAACTTCATATAAATGATGCATAGGCTCATCATCACTGGTAGCCATTTTGGGACAATCGACACTACTGACGTCATTCCAGACTTTGGAGGAACTTTGGGGAGATGCTCACTGTTAGGAAGCCAGCACAGCACTGCCCTGCCCGGTCTATGACCCTGCTTGGTTAGGAACCAATTGTCCCGCAATTTTCCCTGACTATCAGTTCATTGGCATGGGACTTTTACTTTGGTCGGCAATTATTGCAAACAAGGCAAATCAGCCATTTAGACATGAATTGATTTTATTTTTATATTTGATATACAGGGTGACGTATTATTATGCATAAAATTACCAATTTTGAAGTATTGAATTGTTGATATGCTACTAATTTTTTATTTCCTTTTTACTATCGTTACAGTAGTGGCGTAACATTTGGTGGAGGTGCCGGGCAAAGTGGAATAATGAGGAGCAGAGAGCATATGGTGGGGTCCTGGCAACACCACCTATAGACAAGGCCTGCGCGCTGAATCGTGACGTCAGCCTAAGTGGTTTACTATTGAATGTCGCACTATGAATACAGCGCGAGTGTTAGTTGTTATACCATACCTACACCCAATTAACTAGTTTGTACACTCGTTTTTAAATTTAGGTATACACTTATATCTGATGATAAGATGATAATGAATTAGAAAAAAGGAATGGAAACTTTACTTAGTCAATAAAATATCAAATTATTTTTATATATATATAGGTAGAAAAATTATATGATATTTCATTGTTCAGCAAAAACCATCGTGAAGGTGTAAAGTCTACATCACAAAATCACTTCTACAAAATTAAAGTTTCTACGGAATATCGGTATCTTTCCTTAGGAGTGCAATATAATTTTAATTGTTCAGTTATAAATGAAAAACTAACGTTGGCAACGTTCTTATTATTTAGATCTATATCCTCAGGCATTTCGTCGATTTCTTCTAATGAGTTTTCAAAACTGTTTAAAATATTACAAACATGATTTATCGTTTTTTGTTTACAATTTAAGGAATCTGTAGGTTGCAAATTGTGTTGTTCAATTTTATCTATTAGGTATTGAATTTGATGAATATTAGTAATACTAAAAGGGGTTTTTAATTTGTCTATACTTATATGTATATTTTTACCATAAAGAAATGTTTCGACTTCAAAATTTGATTTTATTACAACAGCGTAACTTATAACAGGACCAGGCAAATTTTCTATTTTAAACAATGTAATATGTGGATCAGTCGATATATTAAACCAATCTTGCTTTAATTCAATACTTTTAATTTTTTCCATTAAATCATTGTAATCTTTGAAAGTTACTAATTCCTCGCGAATATTAAACTCTTCCTTACTCTTTTCAATGGCATCTAGAACCTGTTGCTCCTCAATAGTTTTTAACTTTTCATCACGACTTTGTCGGAAATTTATAGGTTTTGACAAATATTTCGGGCAATTCGGAAAAAATACAAGGGATAGCGTTTTCATTTAATTTTGGATACGTTAACGGAGCCGATATTATTTCCCCCGTTTTGGAATCTTCCCAGGATATAGACCAATAATATGATCTTTTGTAAAATGTAGTTGGCATACCTTAGAAATTTTTGAGGGTGTGAAATCCTTTGAAGGTATTGCCGATACCCATTTTTGTCTCCTAGCTGGCTCATTTGGGAAACTAAACATGTGCACTTTCGGACCACACTTTGTATTTCCATTGCAATTAACTACACAACACGTATGCGGCATTTTACCTACTTTATTTCACTAAACAAAACACTATTTTAATTATTTATTCACTGAAACTGAGAAACACACGAAACGCGATTCATGAAATGCAAAGCAAGAATAGACTTGTAGGTTATGTTATAGTACGTATAACATAAACCTGGCAGTCAGTGCTGCCGAGTGCCGAGGTGTAGCACGCCTGGCGCAAACCACTTAAGCTGACGTCACAGCAATTTTCGAATGAGCGCGCAGGCCTTGTCTATAGGTGGTGTTGGTCCTGGACCTAATTTTGGGCCATCTTCACCTTTTTCTTCTTCCCGCCGTTTAAGACAGGCTGCTTTTGGATTTAAATTTCGCTCTCTGACTTGCCGTTCTAAAGTCACAATGACTTCAACAGCCATATTTAGAATACCTAATTTAGTTTGTGGTTTATCTGTTTTTAAATGTGCCGTACACATTCTTCCTAATTCCTTGGGAGCTTCATTTATATCACGAATACGTATCCGATCACAAACATTATTGGCCTGTCTACGCTCTTTCTCGCGTATGGCCTTGTTGCTCATCCTCGTCGGCATTACTTGAAAAATATCTCCTTGATCGTTTGGTTGTACTATACTTTCTACTGGACTGGATGGTTTTGTATCACTATCTGGAGGTTCTTTATGTTTTTTTGACGTTTGAACCTGTCATTGTAGTTGCAGTCGGTGTCCCGTTAGGTCTTAACGAAGACATGGGAGGCAAGCCCTGGCTGGGCTCTGTTTCTGGAATGAGACCATATGCTTCGTATGTTTGATAGGAGGTGCCATACGATGAGGGCCACTCACTGCCTACTGAGTTTGGGGTACCATCTGCCCCTAGGTAATACACCGTTCCTGCACCTGCGGTGATTGTACCTTGGTGAATCATGAGCAAACTCGTCAGAACCATACACTCCCCATTATCCATCGAGTGTAGTAGTACCAGTGGGTTCATCTTTAGCGGGTCTCAGGCCGGTTGGTATTTTTGGTTTGGCCGGTGACAATCGGCTACCGGGTCTTGCAGTAAACGGGAAATACGGACTGTCGGCCGTAAAAGGTTCCGCGGTGGCTTGCGTATACTGGGCGAGCGGGACTCAAAGCATAAGCCATTCCGTTATCTATTCCTCCGTACGGAGGTTGAAACCCCACTTTCTCCGGTGCTTTATTTGCTATTTTATTAAAACAAGTGGTACAAACTTGTCAGTCTCTCTCTCTCTCTCTCTCAATCAAGTCTTTCTTCCATGCGAGTACCCGTGGCCTCAGCATGGTCCCTTAAGAAACCAATTGCATCATCTAAACGTTGTGCTTCAGGGGCGGAAGGCATATGTAATCCCTGAGGAGCAACACTGTTATTTACAGTAACGGCTTGTGTGTAGTGTGGTGAATGAGGCGTGTTGTGGTTTGATAACCATGCCGCAGGTGTTATTGGAGGTGGCGAACTGACAGGATTTGACGGCGCTGAACTATAACTGCTTGCACTAGCCTGTTCAGCAGTGGGATATATTCCTCCTAAAGCTTTATTTACTACTCCATCTGTGTGGTTTGCTGGTCCAAGTGGGGTGCTACTGTTTGAACCTGCCATTGTAGTTGCAGTCGGTGTCCCGACATGGGAGGCAAGCCCTGGCTGGGCTCTGTTTCTGGAATGAGGCCATATGCTTCATATGTTTGAGATAGGAGGTGCCATACGACGAGGGCCACTCACTGCCTACTGAGTTTGGGGTACCATCTGCCCCTAGGTAGTACCCCGTTCCTGCACCTGGTGATGTATACCTTGGCGAATCATGAGCAAACTCGTCGGAATCATACTGGAAAACATATATAAAATTATTTATTTGTTCACATCAATAATAAATACAAATTATAAATACAGTGCGTCGAAAATCCTGAATTTTTCGCGTTACTGTATATTTTCGACGCACTGTATAGATAACAATCATTTTATAAATCAGAAAAATGTAAAGATACTGCATCGTGAAAAGAAAGGAAAACGCTTACATCTGTTACAATAATTAGAAATTAAAAAATCTTTAATAATAAACCCTTGTACTACGAATGATCAGATAGATTTTACACTTTCGCCCTTCTTAGAAAATGTACTAAAAACTCGGGCTTTACCAGATGGTAGGATCAATCGGGGGTAGGTGCTCGTAAACAAATAAATAACGAAAACGCGCTTGGAAACATTTAGTAATAGACATTTACTCTATTGGGAAAGGCCTAACAAGCCGAAATACTAATATATAGAGTGTTTTCTATATATTTCTTGGAACATCTAAATGAGATCAATGTTTTTTTCAAAACAATTAGCAAGAAATATTTCTCTTCCCAAAACTCTCGTTTCTTTGGGCATATAATTAGTAGGTGAAAAGTATAGTAGTATAGTAGAGGTTCTGTCAAACGTCTTTATTTTTAAAGAGCCAAGTACATATACCTATATTTTCATTATTTCCATGTTGACACCTAAATTTCAGTTAACAAACATGTCCCAAGTTCATATTTCTTTACAAAATATGGCAAAATTCGGAACTCAAGAAGGTATTGTTCATTTTACTTTAAATGTTTATGAAATAGATCGATTTTATTGTTGAATTTTTAAATGGAATACCCTGCAACAACTCTCCAAATACTCTGTATGCATGGAAAATTTATGACTGATCAGTCTTACCTACATACCTACCCTTTAAATATTTACCTTATTTTTTGCCACAGGGAAGTCAAAATTGAGGTTAAGATTCAAACCTTATGGAAGCTTTAGCTGCGGTACCGTTCCACCAGGTTGTAAATGAGACGGGAGGATTTCTGGGCGTTTTCGGTGCCTTCTGCCGAACAGGTTCGCTGAAAATAAAAGTTTATAAAAAATACAATTCTAATAACTGGAAAATGTCAAATTTATTTAAAGAAAGTTTTATGAAAGTGTTATTCTAATTGATGGTGTATAGACCTAATGTATTCAGTGTTAAGTTTTCAAACAGATCAAGGAAAATTTTACTGAAGAAAGTATTATTTTAATACTTACTCATCCTCTTTGTAGTAATCTGAAAACAGTCCAGCAACCAGATATTTTTTCCTCGGTGCTTTCTTACTTTTCTTCATCTCATCGCCAGAAGAAGAAGTCCTCTCATCCTTTAACCTTCTTTCAACCAACGGTTCAATACTACTGGCCGGGGAAACATCTCTAAGCCTTCTCTTCGGATATCCGTTAGTGTCCAGGGTTTTGTCTTTACTCCTCTTACGTTTCCGTCGCTCCTCCAACCTGGACCTTAACCGTTCAATGCTAGACTCCAGCGACATCTCTAGGTACATATCAAGGTCTTCCATCTTGGTTTTGCTGCATTCGGTGACTTGATAAGTTTCGTGCGGCCTCAGATAGTGATGCATAAGCCAGCCTCCTCCCAGTCCCTGTTTCCTTCTACAGCCGCTCATCCGGAATATGTCTAGTTCAGAATACTCGATCCTCCCTATGGTGTCGTAGGTATGCTTGCGGTCGGTGCCCTCTATCGGAATGTCACCTAAAACATACACTGTGTCACCTTGCCTTAGTTGAAGATCGCCCCTCATGAGAGTCATGTAATGATACCTGGAATAGATCAGTCAGTCAATCGGACAGGAAGAAAGAAAAACGAAAAGGTTTTCGAACTTCCCTAATTATATTTTTAGAAATTATAAGGCATAGGAAAGTTTTATTGGAAGGGCATTCGAAATGAGGAAAGTTTTATTGGAGAAATTATAGATTTTGCAACTTCCTTAAGTATATTTTTGTGGGAGAACTTATTAAATTATAACACACAAAAAAGTTTACTAGAAGAAAAATTTGTTACGGTTGATTCTGAAACTACTGTCAAAAAAACTAATAAATATCAGACCGTTCTTACAAGTGCCCAAGTTAGCTAGCTCAAATGAGACTTCAGGGGTGAGATCATTTGTTTTTAACGATTTTAAATTTGTGCCATAGTGAAAGATCTCGAGCACCAGTAATTTCCAATGGATGTCACTAACCTTAAGCTTTAAGTATTCGCCCAATTAAAAAAATACCAAAAATGGTGACAAAGTGCTCTGATACTTTTCTAGGTAAAGTGGAAATTAATATTTAAAACAAGATATATTAGATTAGAGCCAGTTTACGGTACAGACCCACTACAATATTGGGTTCCTCTCACGAGGGGAAATGAATTTGTGAGTATTTGATATTTACTTAACAACTAATTATTTAAAAAACCAGTAATATTACTTCCCTACTACAGTGTAATCGATACGATTAGGCCATAACTGCGCAGTTATTTACAAGTGTTTCAAAACTTTCCTATATATACCACAATTTTAATAAAATATCCAATTTTTAATCTAATAAAATTTGTCTAACCTAGTAACTTATTGTGTTTTAGAACCAGGCAGTTGGTAACACTTCGAAGAAGAAACAGCTGATTGCAGAATTTGGGATATTTGACATGAACTGAAAATAAACAAAACCCCAGATGTTTAATAAGCAAAGTAGAACTGTAGAACTTTTAATCATCAAGATATTACACCATTAGTGATCCTGAAACAACATTTTCTGAAGTATATGATGCTGCACAAGAATATAGAACGTAACAAATGTCCACAATACCTGTATAACCCAAGATTTATAACATGAAGTTCACTAGAACCCTAAGCTGAAATGGAATACGAATAAAATAACAACCAAAAATCTAAGTTCACTCCCCTACAGCCTACATGCAGGTAAGTCTTAAATCTGTGAAGATTTGTCTAACTTACTGACTGAGTCTGTTTTATTTTTAGGTCTACTGAAAGAAGCTGCGACAAGTAAAAAATGCACAACTGTTATACTAGTGACTGAGTTCTACAAGTACTTTGTGGAATGTTAGGATCAATAAAATCATTGTCACAAAGACGTTTAAATTATTCCTTTTTCAATTAAACTAAGTTAAAAGTTAATATCTTTCAGATGATATAAAAAAAACCATAATACCGCTATGTACATAAAATTACTGAGGCTAATAACTAAGCAAATAAAATCAGATGCTAAACAATGCTAAAACACACTGTAGGTACATTTATCAGTTTAACGTTACAAATTATTGAAAGTTACTCTATCTTCATGATTTTGTGTTGCACAAAGTATTTTCTTAAGAAAACCTGTAGTGTGTCTAGAAAGTATCATTTTCATAAATTTATAGGAAATTTTTCAAACATTCTTACTGAAATTTGGAGAGCAAAAAATTTTTTATGAACACAAAGTAGTATTAAAACAAAGTAGTATTTGCCATAAACCTTGGACTTTAATTCCAAGATCACTTTTTTAAATAGAGAAAGTCTTATTTTGACAAAAAATATCAGAATTTCAAGCACCCATATTAAAAAAATGGAAATATCATTGAGGGAATCGAGAAATTAAAGTTCTTGAGCATTTCCTGATACAAAATTTGTAGTTCTTACAGAAAGTTTTGAAAATAAAAATATAGAAATTAAGTGTTTTATTTTAAAAAAAATTGTATTGTTTATATATAGAATTTTTTAGGTGTTTCTGGAAAGTCTTATTGTATAAACAATTTTTTAAAAATATTTAAAGAAACAATAATTGTTGAAAATATTCACAAATTTAGCTAATCTGATGGTTTACCTGTCTCCATGTTCTGTGAATTCATCTTGTACTATTTCGGTGTCCACAACACGGGGCACACAGACTTCGCAATGATAACTAGGAGCCGAAGTGTCCTCCTTGACACATTCACAGTGCTGCCACACGAAGCAACGTTCACACTGTATCATTAAGCCTTCGTCACGAGGAATGCCGCATATGCACCTTATATCTTCCTCCTCGTCTGAAAGAAAAACAAGATAAAAAGAAGAAATTAAAAAAGTAAAACAAAAAATTATAACTACTTTCTATCTGGAACAAACACACTTACTCTTCTTCCTGTTCGAGGCGAAATTCAGGGGTGGTTTCTCCCCCAAGGTGTCCTCAAACTTCGGCAAGCTCTGGTTTCGATTCCGTGTAAATCTTCTTCAGTTTGGCGGCACAGATGCCCATAACACTCGTCCGCCCGTAAAATCTGATGTAGTTGCGGAAGAGTTTGTTGAAGTCTTCATCGAAGCTGTTGGGAGTTTTGTATACCCCGTGGTTATGTTCTGCTCGATTGTGATGAGGTCCATGGGGTTCTGGATGCGGGTGTAGAAGTCTGACACCTTACGCTTGGAAGGCATTGTCATGAAGGAGGCGCTGAGCTGTTCACCTTTCTCGTCTTTGGAAAAATATCTATTAAATTCACCTTTATAACTTTCAAGTCCTTAATGTTACAAATTCAGAGACTGGAAAGTTTTATTGCAAGGTACACAGCAAGCTTATTTGAACAAGTAAACGAGATTTCAACAATTTATATAAAAGGAACATTTAGGTGAAGAAAATGAAAAAAATTTTGATTCTGGAGTTTTATTACAAATATTTTCGGTTTTATGCACATTTATTTATAAATATTGAGAACTTATTGAACATAATATCAGGAAGCGTTGTTCCTTATCTTGGAAAAGTTGTAACTATTATAGACAGTTTCAAATTATATGAAGGTAATGCTTTTGGAAAGTTTTACTGAAAGATGTAAACCTACTTTCAGTTAATTAACCACAGCCTTACCGTTCCTTAACAAATTTACTGAAAACATATCAGAATACAAGTCTTAATAAGTCAAAAAAGTTATTAAAATCAGAAAGTCTTACCGAGTAACGATCAGAAAGTTCCAAGTTCTTTATTAACCAAATATTTATAATGAAAATCTAATTAATTATCTATGGTTTTAAGAATAAAATCTGTTTAATCTTACCTTTTGTATTGACAACCACCAACCAGATTTCCTTGAGAAGGGCAGCTAACTTAACGGTTTTATTCAACTCCGGATTGTCTTCTAACTGCGCTAACATCCTAGTTTTCGTGTTCCTGGGCTTCTGGAGAGCGTATTCTCGGTGCAATCCGAGTTACACGACCATGGCGAACTAGAGGACCAGTGTCCCGGGCTCTCCGGACTTGGAGTGGGGAAATTCTGCGGCAGAATAAGAATAAAATCCTGGTAAGCACTCGCATGTATAACTGAAACAAAGGATTACACATTAAATACCTCGCGAATAGGGTGCCGCCGTCAAGAAGAATAATAGATGGCACCAGGTGTAAATTTGGTTTTTCATAAATCAAAACAAGTCGAGTTAAATAGTTTAAAATTACAGTGTGCATAATATACATGTTTCAAAACTATGCCAATAAAAAAACCATATCAAAAGCCCTAAAAATTTTATAACAGTCATCTTATAGCGGCAGTTTTAGAGTATACTTTACAGAGCAAAGATTTTTACCTAATCAGACCATAATCGGTTAGGTCACATCGCCTGGTCCCTGCTCCTTATACTATATAGTCTGTTCTATTGGCCCGCTTCACTGCTACGTGTTGGCAATTACCGGCATTGCCAACACGTAGGGTTAAATTGTTTGTTTTGAAATTAGACTTGTTGTGAAATCAATTGCAGACCTCTGTACTCAAATTGGGTCGAATCGACAGACTAGAAATAGGAACAGGCGAAGTGATTTAGCATATTATGATCAGACATAAAATTTTGTTTTGGGTAGTTGTTTTATCATTTACTGTAATGAAAATAACCTTTCTTAGTTTAGGCTCTACTTCACTAAAAACTTGCAGTAAGTAGTAGTAAAATAAACAACAAAAGACAAATATCATGGTAAACAAGG
This sequence comes from Pogonocherus hispidulus, assembly GCA_963924545.1. NCBI lineage: Eukaryota > Metazoa > Arthropoda > Insecta > Coleoptera > Cerambycidae > Pogonocherus > Pogonocherus hispidulus. The sequence goes on along the minus strand of OZ004699.1, from coordinate 56,655,470 downwards.
AAACGTATAATATTACGTGTGATTTTTTTTCTTTTCCTGTCTATGTGATATTAAGTTAATTATGTGTTTATATAGTAATTATGTATTAAGTCTTACTTTCCATATACTTATACTTTGTGTTAACAGTAATGGGCTATGCCCGCAAATTAAAATAAATAAATAAATAAATTACACTTACCAGAGTGCCACCTATTACTGAGTACTAGTAGTCAATTGCTATTAGTCAGTAGTAGGTCAAAAGAGACAGTGGCATATATTTAAATGAAGTTAATCATGTATAAACAACATCAATATTGTATCACAAATATTATATATACAAAAGAGCAAAATCTTCAATTTTATGCACATTCGCTTTTAAAATCATACACGATCACAACAAATAGAACTTATGCCTCGTACGGGTAACCGCTGTTTGCATGAAAAAAAATTGTTGATTGATTTTTCATCATTTCAATAAAAAAGTGCAGAAGCACTTTTTTATTGAAATGATGAAAAATCTAATTTATAAAGAGAAAGTTGGTAACAAAATTTTTAAACACTATTATGGCACATACTTATGCCTAAAAAGTATTATTAGGGATTGTTTGATGAAATTACAAAATTTGAAGTACTTAAATTATATGAGGAATAATTTATGAAAAATATACTTTTTTAAGGCAATTTAGAATACATTCTCTGGACTGCATATTAAATTTTTCCAACACTGTAAAGAAAGTTTACTAACTAACTAACTAACTAATGTAGATACCTACCTTGGTCAGATCCCTCAGCAGGAAACAATGATGCTCCAAAATGAAGCATTTTTGCTGATGACTCATCGGTTTGACTTGAATCAGTGGCAAAACCTGCGCGGCGGCCGGGGGCTTCTCCATCTCCTTGCAACTATTTGCCTTCTTTTTCGCCTCGGTCTTCCTCGGCCTCCCCACTCTCCCGGGATTCTTATTCACAGAAGGATCAGGAAGCTGCCTCGCCCGCTGCGACTTACCCCCGATCACCCCCCAAACATCTCGCTGCCGCATTTGCACTCTTGACCTTCAGCGAGGTTGAACAGCGAGAAATTGTAATCGTACATCAACTCCTCCCCGGTGTGAATGTCTCTAAGAGCGAAAAGGGCCATGCGGAACTGCCCGTTGACGGACAACTTCTGGCCACCACAAACGACCGTCGCTGCCTATTTGGTGCCCGTCTACCACCAAGCCACCGTCTAGGTGGTTTTTGTTTTTTTTTGGGTTGCGTGATCTGATTTTGGCTTACACAAAGGGCATATTGGTACATTTCTGTGAATTTGTTGATGGCAGGATCACATTTTCCTTTCACCATTACCAAAATGACAAAAATTCATTAAGTGTTTGGATATTACAACAAGCATGTATAAAAAAATATATTAATTAATTCAAAGGTTGTATACAGGTCCTCAAAGGACGTTGCTCCTCCTTCAGAATCAGAAGTCTCAGCTGATCCTTGCCAATTAGTCCACTGATAAGAAGTTGGTGCTGTTCCTGTTCCTGGTCGCGCTCCACCACTTAATTGCGTATTATAAGTTGGTCCGGGAGAATGTGGGCTAGGTTGACTGTATTGATAACCCTCTGCAGCAGGTTGTGTTTGTCGTAAACTCCAAGCTACGGCTGCTGGAGTTGGTCTGGTTGCACTACCCTTACTTAATCTTGCTAATACACTAGTGTTGCCACCACTTGCTCTAGCTTGCGAAGGAGAGCCGTAAGCTACAGGAGATGCCGTTGGTTCATAACTAGTATAAACATTCTGACCACTACTAGGTCGAGCTACTTGTTGTCGGGGGGTTGGCGAGTAAACGTGGGAAACGGGAGTCCTCCGAGCGGTCTTTGCAGCTTGAAGAAGATGACATTGGCAGGTATTCACTTTGAATGTGTGTGGTTGGAAGCATATGGGAGTAAATTCCAGCATCCCGCCGCTGTAAACTATAGTCCAACCCTGGTTGCTGATAACTGACCTGCTCTGGTGTTTCAGCTGTAGTTTCACCTGATGGATGTGGGATTTAGCTGTCGTATTTGTACAAACGATGTATTCCACTTCATCGGTATACGGATTTAAAAAAGAAAAGATAAAGACGAAAAGAAAGTTATACTGGTACCTTCTTTTTCATGTAATTCTGGAAGACGGTCTAGCCCTAAACACTCTCTCCTAAGTCGATCAGTTTCATTCTTGAGTGGTAAATACTCTTCATGCAAACAAAGTGCGGCACTCATTTGTGCACAATACAAAAAAATCAGTATACTTTGGTATACAAGTGTAGTATACGTCCTGTATTTTAACTTAATACTAAAGTTTTACCTAAGGTGCCAACTCTTGAGCACGCATGGGATCATAACCGCAGCTACTGGCATCATAAGCTGCACTTTCATAAGTCGAGCCCATAGAATATCCCATGGAGTCTTGAGGAGGTGCCGGAGACATCATGGGGGTAGGTGTGCCACTATAAGGAGACGCTCCAGCCGCCTTTTTAGCTGCATACAGATTAGCCTCTTCTTGGGCCTTTCCAATGTTTTTCTTGTAACGAATACGCTCCTTACCAAACCAGTTAGACACTTGACTCACGGTAATACCACATTTCCTCGCCAACTCCTCCTTAGCCTCCTCACTCGCATATGGATTTGAGAGGTGTGAATAGAAGTATTCGTTAAGAATTTCAGAGGCTTCTTTGCTAAAATTACGACGCTTTCTTCTGGCATCCAAAAACCTAGATCGAAGTATCATAACGGCCTCACAAGCGGATTGTTTCAATTGCATTTGAATGGAACTAAACTTTTTATGTATTATTTGAACCATGCGCTCAATTTCTTTGGGTTTTATAGGTCGATCGACCTTGTTCTCGCAATAGGTTCATCACATGAGTTGTGAATCCATTACATGCCTCTTCATACTTCTCCAATTCTTGGTGGTAGGTAGATCTGACGAATTTGGGCCAGTTTAGCTCTGTAGTCAGAATGTTCGATTGCTTTGTCAGGTTGCTCTGCCTGCGCTGCAGCTGATCCAGAAGCAGCAGCACCTGCACCACCTCCTTTTTCTGGACCAGCCACTCCTTCAGCAACGAGCATGTTATCTAACCGCATTAACTGTGGATCTGGAGGTTCCTCCTCTTGCGTGTTACGAAGGGAAATAACAGTTTTTTCTTTAATCTCACACAACACAGAAAAAAGAGCTGGTTTCATTCGGTTGCAATTTAATGTGTGATTCCTGGCTTGTGCTTCGTCCAAGCTTTGGTCCGTTCATTATTTGCTATAAGATTTCTCCAATGTCTTGCTTTCTGGGTTCATTTTCACCTGAGCGGGCTTCGCTTTGAGGGTGCATTCCATACGACTGAGAAACCATCCCTTATATGACCCATCATACTCGCTGGGTCCCCCATAACGTCGCAAACAATTTACTTTATTTCACAAAATATCTACAAGTCTTTATTTTATCCACTGGATCGAAGGATATTAAACTAAAATGGTGGGTGCGTGGTGCTTCTCTTTTCTTTACTGAAATGGGACATACAAGTCTAGCTCTGCCTGTGTTCTCTTTATTTGGCGCCTTTTTATGTGGAAAAGTAACTTTTAAAACTGGAGTTTTCTATGAGATTTAGAGTTGTATGCAACCTATGATTTGGTCCTTGGCCTTGAAATGGGACCTTCACCATTTGGAAAAGTTACATAGAAAATGGACATTGACGACTCTCTCCATTGGTCGAGACCAAAAATGTAGGCAAAACACTGAAAAAAAAAGGAAAATTTTTTCTTTTTAATGTGAACAGTCATAACTTTTTTTGTAAAGAAGGTAGAACAATTTCATTTCATTCATTAAAAAAAAAATGTGTAAACTATACTAAAAGAAACAGTAATATTTAATAAGAGACAACAAATTGCCAAAAATTTTTTCAACTCGTCTCGCCATAACTTTCTTATGCATTGAGCTATTTCAATGTTTTTTTTTTCAAAAACTGCGCAATTTAATGGACTTTATTTTGTCTCGATTAACATGCGGTCTATTTTTAAAAATAAAACTGGTAGCGGCATTTAAACGCCGGGGCGCATGCCTCTGCGCCGGGCTACGCGGCAGTTTTTTCCCATTGCAATCGCTGCACCTGCACCTAGTTACAGTGTTTAATTTAGTATATTTACACTTTATAGTGAGTAGAGATCGAAAGTTTTATTCTAAAAAATTCTGTGTTTTGTTTTATTTATAATTGCTGTAATGTTTGTGGTGGTTTTATTTGAAATAATATTTAAATTATAGTACTGTATTATTGAGTACATATTGAGTGAATATTTAGCCCAGGGATCCCTTGCATGGTGCATCATAATTATATTTTACGAAAGCGTAGAAGGGACATCGTGTGAAATAATTTTATAATTGCCAGTTTAAACTGTCAATTATACATAATTGCCAGGTCAAACTGACAATTATCTATAATTGACAATTTAAATTGGTAATTATAAAAGGACATCATGTGAAATAATTTTATAATTGCCATTTAAACTGGCAATTATGTATAATTGTCAGTTTGATCTGGCAATTATGTATAATTGACAGTTTATAATTGTCAGTTTGATCTAGCAATTATGTATAAATGACAGTCTAAACTGGCAATTAGGTATGTATACTTGCCAGTTTAGTCACGTTAGGTTAGGTTAGACGGTCCCAATCTATCCCTGTGAACAGGCCTTAATATATGAGTAGACAATTTAATTAAAAATTGTCCAGTAGATAGGGATTCCAACCCGTGACCTCTGGGTTGAGGGATCAACACACTAAACTTTGAGCCACTGACCTCATGAATGAATACATGATGAATTCCACCATGATGATGAATTTACCAAAAATTTATTTTTATTATTGGAATCATTGTTTTATTACAGGGTTCATACTTCAAGTGTTATAAAATTCCCTGACTTTTCCAGGTTTTCCCCGACTTTGAACTTAAATTTCCAGTCATCCTCTAGTACGTAAATCATTGGTAACAAGAAAAAAAATACTTATTCGTTTTTTAATTAAAAATTCCCGTCTGACTTGGCAAGGAAGATTTAGGATAGAAAGCATTAAAAGTACCGAAATAAATAAAATTTATTTAATAACATTTACAACAGAAACAATAAGTTCTTTTAAACTCAAAACAGAATATTTCACACGTATAAGACCTTTATATTTTTATTTAAGGGCTGAAAATTGCTCGAGAGTCTATTTTTCAAAATATCAGGATTAAACATTGTTTTTTTTTTATACTCATTTGAACCAGAATATAAATTTAGACATTTTTCATTTTACAATATAACCAAAATATGTTAGGTAACTTACCTTTTAGAATAAAACAATAAATTATAATTTAGAATAAACCAATTCTAATTTTAATAGTTTAATCAATGAAATTTCCTTGGTGCTCATCATGAAGTATAAAGAGAGCTCACAAATAATAAAAAATAATTGAAATTAAATTCAAATTCCAAATAAAAATCATCAAATTTCAGTTCAGTCAAATTAATGGTTTTTGAGTATTACTTATTTGTCGTGTCTTTTATCTCCGTCCGACGTACATGTTTGAGGATAAATTTATCTCTTTCTGGTACGCGCCAGAAATTTGGGAATTCACGCGTGCGCTTTGTACATAGAACATAAGACAGGGCCGGCTCCTCCAAATTTTCCAGCTTAACTTTTGAAATTCCCTGACTTTTATGAAATTTTATATAATGCCCCGACTATTCCCTGATTTTTGTGGAGAACAGTGAATTTCCTGACTTTTCCCGATATTCCCGGTCGCTACGAACTCTGATTAAACTAGGAGATAAAACGGTCGAGATCAGAGTGAGAATTAAATAGACATTTAAAAATATAAAATGCGTACCTTTTTGTAGCGTGTATAGCAATAAGACGGGGCTTCTCGCCGTCTTTCCTCTCTAGACTACCAAACGGATTTGAATTATCCAAACGAGTAACATTGACTACGTCCGTCAGGGCACAACAGCAGCCTACCGATGGTGTCTACAGCAAGGTCGAAGGGTGATATGTTCTGATTGCTTGGCACAATGATGTTGAGAGACTGTCGGCTGGCCTCCGAGCGTTTCACCGAATAGGACTTTCCATCAATCTAAAAGAGTTTATTAAAAGTTTTACATAAATATATTACAGTACTTTACAGTACAGGGTGTTTAAGAAAAGATGTGAATTAATATGGAAATTTGTAAAAATTCAAAGTGATGTCAAAAACAAAGTGAGTAAAATAGTAGAGATAATCCGAATACATCATATAAAACGAAAAAATAGTAATAGTGCATATTTAAATGCCACCTTAGATATTTAAAAATGCACGCTAGTGGAACTGTAACAATAGAATTAATAATTTTGATTAATCCTGTATAAAAATGTATTGCTACCTTTCCCACTCACCCAGTAGAGGAAGTTCGACGACTTGGGATCAAAATCAATTGCCTTGACGACCTTTAATACGGCGGCGGCTGATGATACGGCTTGGGATTCATCTGTTGCCTCTGTAAGTGTGCCATGAGAGCCGGACACTCGAGGGCCTTGCTGTTGCTGGAACTGATTTTGATTTTGCGCGTTAGGCTGCATGCCTTGCGCCGCGGTGCGGGAATAAAGAGGTGCTGGACCGCCTTGGCCCGCTATATTAGTATTCATGGTGACGTTCGGGGCTTGTTGCATGTATGGGGCTCTCGGGTTTTGTCCCATTTGTCTGAAATCTGGCTGGGCGGGTCTGGCTTGACTGAAGCCTTGATGTTGACCTGCAAACATATTGCCTTGGGCCCCTTGTATCATCTGCTGGTTGCCTTGCCTCGTGGTTTGGGGGTTGCCAGCGTAGCGTATTTCCGTATTGTTGACCCATGCCGCCCTGCATGTTGCTGTATTGGTGGGGGAGCATTCCCTGACTCGGTTGAATAGATCCGGGATGAGGTTGCCTGATCGACTGTCTCGGGAAACTTCTCTGCATCCGGCCATAAGTCGCACTCTATGGTGCCGAATTGGGATTATCCTGCATCCCAGGTATAAAAGTGTTGAGCGGACGCCTCTGTCGGAGCACGTTGGAGAGGGCTTGCTTGGACTGGTTGATCTGCTGTGGACGCCTTTCGAAACGATTTACAGGTATAGGCGGATAATACCCTTGCTGTGGATTCTGGTTCTGATTATACCACTGCTGCTGCCCAGGGTTCCCTGCAAACTGCTGACCTTACTTCTGCACCCTGGGTGGCTGCCCCTATCCACCCATATTGTGCCCCATCTGCGGATTGTTGCCCTGCACAGACATGGGCATACCTAGATTGCCCTGCCCCCATGGGGCCTGCCTTTGGTTAACGAGGTTTTCTTCCTTTCCGACCGTCCTGGCCGGAGACTTTGGTCCACCGAGGAGGACATGTCGGCCTTCAGGTCAATGTCCTTTAGAGGCTTATCTGGTATTGGCTCCAGATGCTCTGGCGGCAGGGGCGGTGGATCCAAATAATGAGAAATCGGCCTCTGAAGATTGTGAGTGTGGAATTTAAGCAACCGAAGCGTATCTTCGCGTGCCAGAGGCTATCGTTTCAGTCTCACAGCACCAAACCAAGCCCATGACAAGGGGGCCGGGTTCTTCATACCCTCCAGGATGTCCCAGTTGCTCACACGCTCCTTATCTGTCACCTGTAAATCGTGCTTTTTGTCAACACTGTCAAAGTTGTTTTTGCTGCCCTTTCGTGAACCAGCAGGTTCAACGGCTATAACCTCAGTAATAATTCTTGGCAAAGGCAACAGCTGTCGAATGTGTTGCAAAGAGGCGTTTTGCCGTTCCCCTACTTCTTTCTTCAGTTTGTTCAAGAGATTGGGCAACATTTTCCTACTATCGTCCTGTGTATCTGCTGCTTTTGCGGAATGAACAAGAGTTGCCAACGATCACAACCGTAAATAAATCACTATGAGCGAGGAGGTCCATGAGACTATTTGTAAAGAGCTGGACTAGAAGTAGCGCCCAGTCGGTTGTGGCGGAAGTATTTCTCTGGAATGCCTCAAAAACTCCTATTAGGATTGTGTAAGTATTAGTTCCGCAATGATACGGCGGGGGCAACAGACCATACGGGTGTTCCACCGGGTTGTAAATGAGACGAGAGGATTTCTGGGCGTTTTCGGTGCGTTTCTGCCAAACAGTTTCGCTGAACATAAAAGTTTATAAAAAATACAATTTTAATGATTGGAAACTGTCGAATTTATTTAAAGAAAGTTTTATGAAAGCGTTATTCTAATTGATGGTATGTAGCCCTAATTTATTATTTTACCAGAAAATCAAAATGGGAAATTTGAAAAGTCTTACTAGAGAATAAAAAATGCAGTTAACTTAATATTATTTATTATAAGTTTTATTCAATTAATAAGGAATGCACTCAGAAAGTTTTATATCAATTTTTCAATTATCGATTAACTTTATGCCAGTCAAATTAAGAACACACTGTTACTTAAGTTTTCAAGTCTTGTTTTCCGCATATTTCATGGTGAAATTATGATTGAAATAATAAATTTTCAATAGATAAAGAAAGGAAAATTTTGCTGAAGAAAGTATAATTTTAATACTTACTCAACCTCTTAGTAGTAATCTAAAAACAGTCCAGCAACCAGATATTTTTTCCTCCACCTCGGTGCTTTCTTACTTTTCTTCATCTCATCACCAGAAGCAGAAGTTCTATAATAATAATAATAATATAGTCTTTATTAGCATCGCTAAATAAAATACAATAACATAAAATAAATACATACAATCATTGTATAAGTGTATCACAACAGAACAAAGTAGGAAAAAAAAACAATTAAATACCTATATTCTATAACTGAGCCCACAACTAAATTTGACAACGATTCCTTACGTAATCTACACATTTCTTTTTAAATATCCCTAAATTTGCACTGTTTTTAACATTATTTGGTAAGTCATTATATTTCCGTAACCCTTTATGAAACAAATTATTCTGTCCATACGTAGTCCTAACAGATGGAATATAAAAATTATTTTGATTTCTTGTGAAGTGATCATGCACGTCTCTAACAAAGGAACAATTGACTATCAAATGCTGCGGAATCAGCTGGTGTAACATTTTATAAATAAATACTAAACTGTTCAAAAGAATAATTTGTTTTACACTAAGCAACTGTAATCTATCTAACATAAGTTTTATACTGGTATATCTATCACATTTAAGTATCACTCGAAGTGCTTGATTTTGCTTTTTCTGTATCACAGATAGCTGAGTGTCATTTAGTAGGAACAATATTGTTGAACAATAATTGAAATGTGGATAAATAATCGTTTTATATATTGTTAGCCTTGTCCACTGACTCAGATCATTCCCTATTCTACCCAATAAATTAACTTTTTTTGCTATTTTTTTTGTTATATACTCTGAATGATTTGAGAAAGTTAATTGGTCATCTATTATGACTCCCAAATATTTGAATTCCCTCACTTGATCGATCTTCTTGCCACCCAACAACATAGCTCTACCATTATTTGTATCAATTGTATTATATTTGTTTTTAATAACCATGTATTATGTCTTGTTAATGTTCACCTTCAGATTATTATCATTAAACCATGTATTCAGGCTTTCCATAGCTCTATTCAGAATTTGTAATGTTTCCCCGACATTATTTCCAACAACGTAAATTAAGGTATCATCAGCAAAAAGTTGAATATTGCAATCTTCCACATGTTTTATGATGTCATTAATGTATAAAATAAACAAATTGGGACCGATAACTGTACCCTGGGGTACTCCAAACTTAGTATCCCTTTCTGAGGACATGGCGTCACCATACTTAGTTCTTTGAGATCTATTTTTTAAGTACTCATCCAACCATTTTAACACTATGCCTGAGAACCCCAACTTCTTCAACTTCAATAGTAATAGCTCTCTATTTATTGTTTCAAATGCTCTTCGAATATCTAAAAATATCACCCCTATAATAAATTTATTATTGAAAGCATTTTTCCAATCAGCTAAAATTGTTTGTAAAGCACTTTCACAAGAGTTATTTTTCCGAAACCCTGCTTGATATTTAGATAACAAATTGTTGTTTTCTACGTATTCCACTATCTGTTCATTTACTACCAATTCTAACACTTTTTCATAGACAGGGACCATATTTACAGGCCTAAACTCCTCACATTTGACTGTATTTACTATTTTCTCTATTGGTATGATAGTAGATGTTTTCCATGTTGTAGGAAAGGTTCCTGACTGTAAAGAGTTCTCTCATCCTTTAACCTTCTTTCAAAAAACGGTTCAATACTACTGGCCAGGGAAACATCTCTAAGCCTTCTCTTCGGATATCCGTTAGTGTCCAGGGTGTTGTCTTCACTCCTCTTACGTTTCCTCCGCTCCTCTAGCCTGGACCTTAACTGTTCAATGCAATGCCAGACTCCAGCGACATCTCCACGTCCAGGTCAGGGTCTTCCATCTTGGTTTTGCCGCGTTCGCTGATTCTGGTATCAATGGACGTAGTGGGAGAAGAGTCGTGATGTCTCAGAGTCATTCTTTATGGCTTCAAATCGTCCTCGAACTCTGTTCTTTCATCTTGAGGAAAACTCTCGCATTCGCTCATCAGCTCCCGTTTCGACGAGTTTGTTTTTCTCGGGGGTCACTGGGGTTAGTGTCGATATTTCAGTTTTCTCAGTACGTTGAACAAATTTGGTGTACTCCTCACTTTCCTTAGGGACTCTACTGCAGGTTTTCAATGGGAGGGGATCTTTAGATTCGGGGACGATTGATTCGAGGATCAGCTGTTTCTTCTTTTTCTTTTTTACTGTCGGAAAACCTGGAACACATGTTCAATTAGGAAGAACTTTATGTTCATTCTGGGGGGAAAAGTGATTTGTAATTCTGAATATAATTTTTTTATCATTGAAAAATTATGTCCGAACTCTGAAAATATAAAAATACATCTTTTGGATGTCGTGGAAGATATTGAAGATATCTATGTTTGCATCGTCCAAGGATACTAAATAAAATAAACTGATACTGATAAATATAGTACAAGAAATAGTGACAATTAAAAAATATTAATTGCTGTTAATCTTTCTTTATCAGAAATGATATTTATTACTTCCTGCTTTTTTATTATGTACTATTTTAAATTTTTAATATTTTAGTCTAGTTTTATACACTAATCTAATATTTAAATTTCATTTACAATATATTTTGCAAAAAAAGAACTCACCTGTCCTGTTTATGGCCCTTTCCGAGGAAGTCATAATCCTTTGCTCCGCACCTGCCACTGACACTTGCTTAACCCCAACCTTTTCCACCGCCTCCTCCTCCGCTTCACTCCTCTTCGGAATGAGATTCCTTTTCGCCTTTAACTCAGTTATGAATGATTCTATAGTGATCTTCGGTTTGAACTTCTCCTCCGCCACCGCAGGACTCGTCTGGGTCTTGATTGTTGAGTTTGTCTTTTTTCTGCAGCATTAGCCATTTCCAGTCTGTGCCTCTTCTTCGGGGTACTAGCTGTAATAGAGCCGTTGCGAGTTCAGCTTTTCCTCCACCTTTTCCTCATCGAGTTTTACCAAGCTGGGAGAGACTTTTTTCTCCGAAAAGCGGTTAATGCAAGCCTCGATAGCTTCGTCTATCTAACTTCCGAGTGAAACTCCTTACGGTATTGGCAGACCTCATGTGTAAGCACCTCTTTGGTATGGAGGCTGTCTCAAATGGAAAATGACGATTATTTTATTCCATTCCAAACTTTACCAATACGGGGGTGTAACTGAATGGGAACCCGTGACAGTGGAAAGCGGCGAAGTCATACTACTTGCTGCGACCGATTTTGATGGCATTAAATGTTTTCACTACAATGGATGGCATTTCGTCGAAAGCCAAATTGAATCTAAACCAACGGCAAGCGGTATAAAGGCAATGCACTTTTACAAATATCAAGATAAAAGCATTGTGATTGCTGACGAAAAAGCACCAATCACAACATCCACATCTTCGTAAAGTTAAAAAAATAAAAATAGATTATCACAATAAATGACAATTTTTTTCTAATTCAACCAAGCCTATGGCTTTAGCAAGAAAGTTATTTGTTAACAATAGTGCAACTTACTTTCTGACGGAGTTTTTGTAACATGCTTGGATTCACTAGAGGGTTTTTTCAAGTAAGCTTTGACTCTGTTCAGTATCATCGTAGATTCAGCCAGCCTCTTTCAAAAACCCCATTAATTCCGTCAAATTCAGCAAGTCATGCGTCGTTAGGCCATTCACTTTCAAAATACTCGCACCGCCCTGTTCCCGGTTGAGAAGTTCAACTGCATCTCTGCATATAATTCCAGCTGCCTTTAAATCATTCACAGTTTCTAAAATGCTGCTTCCAGACTTCTTGGGGTGTATTTTTCCTTAATTATTATCTTGGATGGGTGCAGTAGTCGTCTTGGTTGTACTGGATGAGGTTACCCCTTCTTGATTACTATTGATGATTGTCATAACAGTTTTTGTAACACATAAGCCCGATTTAAGTCCTCACCTGAACCCAAGCGACCTTTCACACTGTCTATCGTGATATTGTCAACAATATGAGTATCTATATTTAAGAAATTAATATTCAAATAATTATTCAAAATTTATATTAGAAAATATTATTTCTGATGACAATCATAATTAAAATAGTAATATTCAATAAATAAAATTTAAAATTTTAGCATACGATGCGCACCAATACACATCAATGTCACTGGACAAACCTTAAATCTTACAAAACTCTCGATGAGTACGTAGAAAAAGCCCTCACGAATCGTACCCGCCCCTGGGCGAAGCCACGGGCGACGGAGGAGGTGGAAGGGGACTAAAATAGGTTGATGACCTCGAACTAGGAGACGGAGGACAACTTTCCTGATGACAATGAGACCGTGGAGTAGGGGGAGGGGGAAATGGACCGGCATCGTATCGACTCCTTGACGGATAATTGTAATCGCTCTCATCACATATGTCTGTCGAGCAAGGAGTGGGAGGGGGTGGTTGGTTAATTGATCGATAATGACGGTACGGTCGGTATCGCGATGACGGGCTGCTGCCACGGGTCGAGGCAGCTGTGGTGGCGGGACTGGGGGGTGGATTGAGGGTTTCGCGAGGGTAACAGCCAATACTAGACCCGTTAGTGTTAGAGCTGCTAGAGGCACCTGTGACATGGCGGGGATCAAAGGTAGACGGACATCCGCTATCATTCAGCATGGACATGCGCACTACGTCTGGTATTCTCGCATTAGGATGCATGTGGCTCAACGAATCTTCCGACTGCTCCGTTATATCCTCTCTAGGCAGGAACCTTTTCCGCAGAAAGACCACAGAGAACATGGCGAAGACGAACACGACTCCGACGACTGACAAAATAACAGTGTGAGTAACGGATTTCTTCGAAGTCAAAGCCGCATTACAATCCTTTTCATCAGACCCGTCCGCGCAATTTTCATTCCCATCACACACGAGAGACATCGGATGACACACTTCTGTCTGAGGACACTGAAAACCGTTTTCGCAGCAATTTTTCTCGTCCGATTTATCCGTGCAGTGCTCATACCCATCGCAGTAATTTTCCTTGTCGATACATTGCCCGTCCTGACAGCGAAATTGGCTGGGCATGCATTTCGGGCAGTCCAACTCATCCGAGCCATCAGCACAGTCTTTCTGTCCATCACAACGCCAGGCAATAGGAATACAGTCTTTAATATCCCCACCGGCTACACTGCAAGTGAAACGGTCGTTTCCGCAATCCGGCAGAATCTGACAGTTTCGTTTGTCCTCCTGAAGCATTTTACCGTTCGAACAAGCGCAATGAGGGACAGTACCATTCAGGATGCAAAAGTGCGAGCATTTTCTTTGGTGTGGAAAGTTGCAGCTGTGATTCTCGGGTCTCTTAACAGAAATCAGATCCAAGATGTGCGATGCTTGGATTGCCAAGGTGGAACGGGACTTGCCCGAGATTAGTTCCAGCCTCTGCAGTTGGTGCAACTCTTTATCTATCCAGTACAGCCAACCAGAGTGTACGGTGAGCTGGATTATCTTGGAATTGCTTTTGTTTAGCAGTACGTGCTGATTTTCACCGTCGATATTGCTGATATAAATGCTATGCTCCTGCGCCCACACAATCAAATCATTGTCGGTGTCCACGGCAATCGCCGCTATGTCAGCAGCTCTGGTAATCACGATTCTATGAGATCCATCCAATCTAGTTCTTATTAACTGTGGTGTTGCACCCACGTCTGTATAAAAAATTAGCCTTTTTGCAGCGTGTATAGCAATAAGACGGGGCTTCTCGCCGTCTTTCCTCTCTAGACTACCAAACGGATTTGAATTATCCAAACGAGTGACATTGACTTCGTCCGTCAGGGCGCATGTCCAAAACAGCAGCCTACCGATGGAGTCTACAGCGAGGTCGAAGGGTGATATGTTCTGATTGCTTGGCACAACGATGTTGAAAGACTGTCCGCTGGCCTCCGAGCGTTTCACCGAACGGGACTTACCATCAATCCAGTAGAGGAAGTTCGACTTCGGATCAAAATCAATTGCCTTGACAGCCTTCAATCCCTGAATGGGTAAAACGGCTTCAGGACAATCTAACGTGTCTGGTACTAATCTAACAACCAAATTCCTCAGACTGTATATCATGTAATGAGTAGGTGGATGACACTCGTTGTTGTGCAATGTATAGTGCGTGGGACAGGCACAGGTGTAGCGAACATGTTCCCCGGGCCGATGGCGGGTAGAGCCAGGCATAGATGTGAGCAGCCACCGTTGCTAGTGGCGCACTGGTTCGTCTGCTTCTGTTTTAGATAGTGGTAGACCAGCAGATCTGTGACCCCTGCGGACCTGTTGTGTATTATCTGGTATTCTGAACCGTCAAGTTTGTTTGCTCTTAATATTTCACCTGTTTTATTATCAGTCCAATACTTAAATATAATCCTTGTACAAAGTCAATCCCACGGGTTCGAAGATTTTCTCCTTGACTACATACACCTGGTCATTTCCATCCAGGTCGGTCGAAATAATGGCAGGGGTATCCTTTTCTGCCCAATATAACCTTTTCTTTTCATAGTCCAACGTCAAACCAGTAGCGGGTTTCACTGTTGATACCAGCTTTATCTGGTTCGTCCCGTCCATCGCCGCTTTCTTTATTGAGTTGGTCGTGCCCCATTCTGACCAGTACATGTAACCCGCTGCCGGATCCAAAACAATGGTGTGAGGCTCGTAGGCCTCATCCCATAGCAAAGTCCTCGTGCTAGACCCCACCAGTCGGGAAACTTCAATCCGATGTGCCACTGGGTCCGTCCAATAAATATTTAGACCCAACCAATCGACTGCAATACCTTCGGGTGAGGCTAGCCCTAAATCGATGACCTTCTGCAGGTCTGAACCATTTATGAAGGCTCTCATGATGGTTCTCAGTTTACTGTCACTCCAATATATGCGCATTGTGTTTGTGTCAAAGTCGATGGCGCTTGCTTGCTTGATACCCGTAATAGGAATTGCCATTTCGTTGTTCTCATTCTTGATGCTGATCCTCCCGATGGTATCTCTTTTGGTGTACAACAGGAAGGCTTCGGGCTTGACGCAGTTCTGTTTATCTTTGGTCAGCTCGTAGTCTATCTGACAGGCACACACCCTCGTCATGTTGTGCCTGTAGAGGCACAGCTGCGAGCAGTTGCCATTGTTCTCCTTGCAGGGGTTGAACCCACTCACGGCACCGAGTCGGATCGCCTTTAAGCCCATTACGTTCTCCATTTGGTCTATTATGACCTCCCTGCTGCTTCCTGTTTCCTTATGGGCCCGATCAATTGCTCTCCTTTGCCAATCAGTCCAGTAGAGATAGTTGCCCATTAGACTGAAACCGAAACCATGAGGCACATTGTCATTTATGAGCTCTCTCCGATCGCTCCCATCCATATTAGAATACTCGATCTTGTCCGACTTGGCATCACACCAGTAAATCTTAAAGTTAGTCAGATCTAGAGTAATGCCGTTTGGCCAGCCTAGTCGCTCGGTGACGATCTGCGTGCGCTCTGAGCCGTCCAGATTCGATCGCTCTACCTTGGGGTCCACATCGTTCCAGTCAGACCAGAACAGCCAGCCCAGCTCCGCAGCTACGGCTATACCTCTGGGGTCAATCAATCTGTCACCAATAATAACCCTCCTGTAACCACCCTCAAGTCTCGCAACTTCTATCCTGTCAGTGCCCGTATCCGTCCAATAGATATTCCTCGAGATCCAATCCACTGCAATACCATCAGGATCTTGTATTTCGGTCGAGATGACATCTTGTTGGTCACTACCATTCAACCTAGCCCTTTGGATCTTTTTTACTTCATCATCTGACCAATAAATAAAATTATCCACTGGATCAAAGTCGACAGCTATGGAGTACTTGACATCGCTAAGAGGTAGGACCCGGTAACTATAATCGGGTGAATCAAGGTATATAAGGCAGATTTCAGTGCGGCGGGCCAAAAGTAAGAGTTCCTGAGGTCCGTCGGCGCAAGTTTTATTATCGTTTGTCAGTTTAATTCCTATGGGGCAGGCACAAGTAAATCCTGGGGACGAAGGCGCAAGTAGGCATAAATGGGAACAGCCCCCATTGTCGATTTCACAAGGGTGGGGGAGCTTGGGCTGGCGTCTCTGGTCCCAGATGTGAATGCACATGGGAATTAAACTGACATATTATATTATATTTATAATTGACATAATTTATATTAGAAAATATTATTTGAATATTAATTTCTTAAATATAGATACTCATATTGTTGACAATATCGCTTACGCCACTGGATACTGTCAAATTGTGCAGGTTCTCTTCGCCGTTAGACCTCAAATCTTCCGACTTGTCAGCAACGCTGCCCTCCGTACTTTCGGCGTTGCCATTAACTAAAGGGGCAATGGGTAATCAGCTCCCATTTTGACGGGCAGTCGTCGAGTTTGTTTTTCTCGGGAGTCACTGGAGTTAGTGTCGATATTTCAGTTTTCTCAGTACATTGGACAAATTTGGTATACTCCTCGCCTTCCTTAGGGACTCTTATCGCAGGTGTTCACTGGAAGGGGACTTTTAGATTCGGGGACGACTGATTCGAGGATCAGCTGTTTATTCTTTTTCTTTTTTACTGTCGGAAAACCTGGAATATGTGTTCAATTAGGAACAATTTTATGTTAAATCTGGGGGGGGGGGGGGAAGTGATTAGTAATTCTGAATATAATTTTTTTATCATTGTAAAAATTGTCTGAACGCTGAAAATATTCATAAAAATACATAAAAAGGACGAAGGCATTACCAATATATCCTTGGATGCACGAACAAGTTGGAATGTGGTTGATTACGGCACATTCTGCATTCTGCCCGCAAGTTCCTGGACACGGATCAACGGGAAAGAGTCCTTTACGGTGTCCTATTTCTCCGTGCCACCAGTGCTGGTCTGTACGATCCGTAACGGTGATGACATCAAACTCCAATTCCCCAACTTCCTGGGGTGTGAAATCGTATAATGTTTGCACCAAATACTCTTCTGCAACCATATCACGTAACTTGACATCTTGTGATCGAGAAACTGAAGAAGTCCTATGATATTCTACAAGTTCGTTAAGAGAGTTAAACCTGACCACCCACAAAAAGAATTTTCCCTGTACATCACGAAGCACTTTAAAATGTTGCACGCCATCTGAACATTTAACTGATAAGGAAAAGTCTCCTAGATTGGATTCACTAATACGTATTAAGAAGGCCCGTTCATGTTTGTTTAATAATTTTTTGGCATCGGCTCGAGTAATCCTCCCACAGTACCTTAATGTGAAGCTTTTTGAACCTTCTTGTTCTTCTTAAAATAAGAATGTTCTATCCTATTGTTCTTACAAGGTCTTCCACTTCCAAGGCGATTACAACCACCTAAGGGTCTCTTCCTACGAGCTTTTGAAGTGGGTTGAACATTAATTTGTTTATTTCCTTTTCAGGATTTTATCAACGCATTTATTTCTGATGCAAGCTTTGTCTCTCAGACACGCAACTGAATGCAATCAAAATATTGACCACTTTTCAGTCCATTCAGTTTCTTACTAAATTCATCAATCAACAATCATCAAAATAAATAAATTCATCATCATTGACAATATTTTCCGCTTGGATTAGCGGGCATTCGGCACTGATTACACATTCTGGACGACACGTTGGAGGGCTTCCAATAAATCCAGGTTGGCAAGAATACACAGCAACACCATTATTTACTCTGCATAAGTTGTTTGGTCCACAAGGTGACGGTTGGCATGGATTTTCTGGGACAACTGTAACACAATGAGGGGAATTCAATTAATATTTTATTCATATTTTTTTAAATGAATAAACTTGGCTATAAAGTGTGATGTACAAGGTGGCTCGTTTAATATGGGCCTATACTTTATCTCAGAAACTACAAGTCCCATGGAAAAAAAATTATATGAAATTGTTTTTTTAAGTTATCTTCAATTTTTTAATATATTCAAATGTATAACCTGTTTATATACAGGGCGATGAACTAAAGTTCCTTTTTTTTTAATAGCACACCCTATATATTATTACATTTTCAGAAAGCCCTTCTAAAGACAAGTTCAATGATATATGACATGATGGGTCTGACGCCCACCGTTTCAGAGTTATTGAGAATTATCTTCAGGAAATAGCCAATATTAAAATGGTGCTAGAGAAGTTAATAATTAAGTTTTTGAACATCAACTTGCGCCAAGAGAATTTTAATTTTATTTACTTTATTGTGTAATTACTCAATATTCAGTTTATAAAAAAATTTTTACAGTGTTGCCACATTTTGAAAACCATAAATTCTCACGATTTTTTCAAATGGAACACCCTGTATATTGTTACATTTCTAGAAAGCCCTTCTATCGACAAATTCAGAGATATATGATGTGATGGGTTTATATCCCATCGTTTCTGAATGATTATCCTCAGAATATGGGATTTTAATATTGGCTATTTCCCGAAGATAATACTCAATAACTCCGAAACGGTGAGCATCAGACCTATCATTTTATATATCATTGAACTTATCTTTAGAAGGGCTTTCTGAAAATATAATAATATATAGGGCGAGCTATTTAAAAAAAGTATTCTCATGTGCATTTAATCCAGAGGTTCCTGGGCATGGATCTACACACCTATTATTAACGCATGATCTACTTCGATCACAGTCAGAATTCGTAACGCATTCAGGTCTACAGCTAGTGTAAGGGTCTCCGAAGTATTCTGGCAAACATGTACAGGGTATTCGCGTATATTTTGACCCCTACCTACAAGAGTTGTTAAGAAAGTTAGAAAAAAAGTTTAAATACAAAAGTTGTTTGGTTTTTAACGTTTTATCTTTTGGCTAGATCGAAAAAAAAATTGTATGTCCAAAAATTTGGGAAAACCAGTTGAACATAATATTTTTAAACGGGACACCCTGTATAATTTTACACGCTTGGGTAAACATTTTTTTTCTGATTTCAAAAATATATATTTTGTTGACATTTGCACTGACAGTTTTCGAAATTTATATTTTTGAAATAAAAAATAATACGTGAAAAACCAAACAACTTTTGTATTTAAACTTTTTTCCTAACTTTCTTAATAACCCCTGTAGGTCAAAATATACGCGAATACCCTGTACATGATCCAGCACCATTTCGTTCCTTGCATATGGCATTAGCGCCACAAGGCGAAGGGTTGCAAGGATTTCGTGGACTTTCTGTAACTGGAGGAACTGAAAAGTGTGTTAGAAAAAGATAATAAGATAAGAAAATATAAACATGTAAAGAAATGAGAAGTAAAAAGTGAAATAGAGCTATTCTTACAAGGTGGTGTGAAAGAACATCCAGTAAACGGGTCACCAGGGTCACTATACATTGGCAGACAGGGGCATGCTTTATAGTCAGACAAGTTGTGGAGGTGCCGCATGAGCCAGGGCAGGGATCTTTACATCTTTCATTTTGGCATGCAAGATTTCCAGGGCATTCTTCATTGATCGTGCATTCTGGTCTGCAGTTTGGAGATCGACCTATATAGTTTGGCAGGCAAGAACATGCAGCTCGGATACCAATAACTCTACATTGAGTGTTGTTCGCAAGGTGAGGGAATACAAGGGTTCCCACTCGGTTTCTCAATAGGTTTTGCTAAAAATAGACAGAACATGCAAAAGAGTAATAAAACAGTATAGGGACAGAGAAAATAAATAAAAGCTTACTCTCTTCCAAGATGCATCGCACAAAAGGATCCCCCATATAATTTTGCGGACAACTACAAATCGGATTGTGATTTACAATTTGGCATCTCGCATTTAAGCCACACGTTCCAGGACAGGGGGTCTTTACATTTATTATTAATGCATGCTTTCTTTTGCGGGCATTCACAATGTAATTAGTTTCACATGAATATACTGCGTGTCCATTGACAACTCTCTACAATTGCTATAAGGTCCACATGGTGATGGTTCGCAGGGGTTTGTTTTTGGTTCCGGTACTAATAAAAAAATAAAGTTAGAAAGAGAAGGATAGAAGTGGATATAATAGCTTACAAGGAGGAGGCGGAAGTCGACAAGATGCCAGTGTACCCTGACTACCCTGGCAGACAATCACATGCCGGTGTATGGTTATTACGTTACATTCTGCATTCAAACCGCAGGTGCGCGGACATGGATCTTTACATTTATTGTTTACACATGCTCTGTCTCTTGGGCAATCTGAATTTGTAACATATTTCGGTCTACATCCAGTGTAAAGATCGCCAAAGCACTCGGGTAAACAAGTACATGAACCGACATTATTTCTTTCTTTACATAAAGCGTTTGCACTGCAAGGGGAAGGATTGCATGGGTTTTCAGTTTGGATAGCTAAAATTCAGTCATTAGTGGTGAAGATCTTACTCGGTATAAGGCTGCAGCCTGCAAAGGGATCCCCTGTATGAATTACAATAATTAAAATGAAATAGGGTTATAATACAGTTTTATAATATATTACCAAGTTACAAGTAAAAGTCTCGGAGTGGGATTTCACAAGTATATTACAAGTTAAAACTAGTAAAATTGACTATTCATTATTATATACAACCAAATCTTAAATATATAGGATAACTGTCTTCCCCTCATCACTAGCCTCAGTGAGGGTAATAACACTACATTCTTTACACCTACTGTAAATTAATAAGAAAATGCTTTGATATCTCAGCGACTGAGTATAGTTATGTGAGTAAGCAGTATCTTGCCACTCTAAATATATAATTCATAAAATAAAATAATGCAAGGGTAATATCGGAAAGATTATTATAAATTCATTTAAATGTACCCCTAGGTTAAATTTTAGACCATGTGATTAAAAAAAGTAAGTTATCTGGGATTCGAAGATATGCAGGAACACTATGTCCAGACATCACACTTCCGTCTTTTAATTAATTTGTATTCAGTAAGGCGAAACATATGACATGACCAGTATTATATTTCCACTCGGTGGACAATTTACTTGATAACTTATAGAAATCTACAATGTCTCGGTACCGTGAATCAATGGAAAATTATTGGAGACCTCAAATATTCGATCCAGGGTTATCGATACATCAAACCATAAAAAAAAGAGTCCGTAATAAAAACGAGATTCCATATCCAGGAAGAAAAAATGTCACTCCCAAAAAAAAAAAACCTGCACTAAGTGACTGCTTTAAAAAACAAGCGTAGGTAACCCTCGAGTATAAAATAAAAGCCTAAAATATTTAATTACAATCAAATAATGCCTAGAGCACTTAATATATTATATTTTATCTTACCCTTTATTCAGGGCTTTAAAACCCAATGCCATGTGTTTGGAAAGATGCAAAAAAAACCAATCCAGCTTACGCTGTTTACTATTACTTAATATTGCATACTTCAGTATTTACTATTTAACTAGTCAAATCCCATAACTATAAATTAATTTAAGAACAAATGGATTCTAATTCTCCAATCATTGTCATGGCGCAACTTTACATACGCTCCATTAGTGTGACGTAGCTTCAGCCATTTTGTTCTGGTAGGTTGCGGTTCATTATCCAAACAAAGCCCTATTTGCAAGGCAAATTTACAGAAAAGTGCTATTTTGACGTTATTTGAAGATTTTAAGGAAAAAAAACTTCGAAAACGGTAAGAGTGCAGTAAATGTACCCTATAAACGCATTCATGCAAGACAGATGGGTAATAATAACTGAAATATTAATACAATCTAAATTTAACATAACCTCACTTTATATAGTTTATTGTAAAATTAACTTTAATGATTTTTACAGTACCAATCTTTCATTCGCCATGGTTATGCGCTGGGCTCCGGATTGCAAGCACTACAATCAACGAGAAACTTGTAGATTTTTTATATTTCCGAAGGGCCCTAAGGAACACAACCTTTGGAAAAACTTGTGAGGTAGGTTTGAAATATACCTTTTAATTTTGGATAGGTAACTGTTTAAATGTTTAATATAAATATATTGTATATTATGACAGACGTAGCGACGAACCTGGGCCTGGTGCATTTTTATGCAGTTGTCATTTCCGTGATGGTAAAAGGGAAAATGGGCCTGAAATCTTCTTGCACAATGTGACAAAGAAATTCACTTATACAAGTCCCGAAAAGAGAAAAAGAAGAGAGCAGAGAGTGATAGTTCAGGAGCATCTGGAAGGCCTACCAGCAAAGCATCGACAAGAAGGTTATTTTGAACCAGATGTGTCATCTCCACCATCAGAAATGAAAATGTGAGTGATATTTATGTCACATATGTATACCTTATGCAGATTTCATTGCGTTGAATGCTAAATAAATACAATCCAATAATAATCACTTGTCATAACGAACGATCAAAAACCAGCACTGCTGCTGGGATCATCCACAACAATCTTGAAAGTAAAATTGTTATTTTATTTAAAAATCAAACACATTGAAATTTTAATAAAAAAGCATCCAAAAACTCGATTTAATCGACCAACCTAGTTTTTAATCATTCGTTATGACAAGTGATTATTATTGCACTGTATTTATTTAGCAGGCAACGCAATGAAATCTGTATAACGTATACATATTTGACATAAATATCACTCACATTTTCATTTCAGATGGTGGAGATGACACATCTGGTTCAAAATAACCTTCTTGTCGACGCTTTGCTGGTAGGCCTTCCAGATGCTCCTGAACTATCACTCTCTGCTCTCTTCTTTTTCTCTTTTCGGGACTTGTATAAGTGAATTTCTTTGTCACATTGTGCAAGAATATTTCAGGCCCATTTTCCCTTTTACCATCACGGAAATGACAACTGCATAAAAATGCACCAGGTCCAGGTTCGTCGCTACGTCTGTCATAATATACAATATATTTATATTAAACATTGAAACAGTTACCTATCCAAAATTAAAAGGTATATTTCAAACCTACCTCACAAGTTTTTACAACGGTTGCGTTCCTTAGGGTCCTTCGGAAATATAAAAAATCTACAAGTTTCTCGTTGATTGTAGTGCTTGCAATCCGGAGCCCAGCACATATCCATGGCGAATGAAAGATTGGTACTGTAAAAATCATTAAATAAAGTTATTTCTACAATAAACTAGATAAAGTGAGGTTATGTTAAATTTAGATTGTATTAATATTTCAGTTACCCATCTGTCTTGCATGAATGCGTTTATAGGGTACATTTACTGCACTCTTACCGTTTTCGATGTTTTTTCCCCTTAAAATCTTCAAATAACGTCAAAATAGCACTTTTCTGTAAATTTGCCTTGCTAATCGGGCTTTGTTTGGAATTGTCCCTGTGTTTGGGGATAATGAACAAATGAACCGATTGAACCGTGACCTACCAGAACAAAATGGCTTGCGCTACGTCATCACTAATGGAGCGTACGTCTGTAACGTTCGACGACCCACGTGAAAAGAAGTCGGATGCGGAATTTTCGACGCATTGGGCATAAACAAACATGGTTTAGAAAATAGAGACAGAGTATATAGAGAAGAGTAAGGACAGCTCGACGATTTATGAATGAAATCCGCCATCCATCGCCGGTGACCTTGCAATCTAAAGTGAAGTTAGCATCACTCCCATTTGGGAGTGTATCTAATTTCATGTCATTAAAGCTCCGTTTGAAATATACCAGTGACAGTGACTGTCAAAATGTTATATCAGGGTATCTCAAAATTTTCAAAAATGTGACATGAAATATGTAAAATAAGTCTATAAAATAATTGAGATTTTATAAATTGCTCATATAGCGCATTTGTGGTTTCTCGTGCAATATTTTTTTACACATAATTTGTGCTACTATTTAGATATTCAATATTAACATTTTTACAAGTTAATTTATTATCGAAAAAATACCAATATGTAATAAAGGTATTTATTACATATTAGTATTATGTTTTATTTATACCTTGTTGGGTATCATATTAGTGGTCTGTATTATATTTGAATGCGCAGATACATTTATAATTTATTATATTATTGTGAAATGACCTACCACAAACTTGATTCACCTTCCTATTTAGTACCTGCACTTTGTTTCACAGAGGCAGGGCAACAGAGGGAGGTAAGGAAGGATAGGGTTATAGACAATTGCATAAATAACTAGATTTTTGTGTACTACTAAACTTCGACTGCTACTCAAAATTCTATATTTTTAACTACCTATTATCCTGGTGGGTTTATCATCGACTCAATTTTTTGGCAACACATTCACACATTCGCTCGTTTAGTACAAAAACTATTTACTACAAATAGTAACGTATGTCCCATCTATCTGAAGCAGAGGCAAACATTTTTGCATACAATAAATTTTTTTAATAAATACGGAGGCCACACTATACCTATATGTACCTATTTATTTTTACCTATTCCGCAGACAAATTACCAGTGTTTAAGATTTGTCATACTCATGTTAAATTTAATAATTTTTCTTCGGTGTGTTATCTAAGAATGACTAGTCAACAATAATTGGTCATTTTCAAGAACTTCGTTACATGTATTAGCGCCGATCTAAGAATATTCTTTCAATCAACAGAATTAGTATTAATACGGGAATTATTTCTATTATTAATACATTCCCAAGTCAACAATACCTATTAGGTGATTCAATTAATTTGGCCCTTTCTAAATTATTAGGACAATATATTTAATTGTACTAGTGTGATTAGGTAATTTAAAAAACGGGATATAGAGTAGAAGCAACCGTATTTTAAAAGCAGATAAAAAACAATATAAATAACTTTAGATGATACTAATCTTAGATTGAGATGTAACTAGTAGTACAATTTTTAAATAATAGTTTAGTAAGATACAGCTAGGACAGGGATATTGTAATACAAAACAATAGCCAAGGCGAGTAAAATTTATTTTCAATAGTTAATAATTACACCAAAAATATGAATATACAATGATAGTAACAGAATATTTTATTTATTTCCTTCATCCTCCTACACACA
The DNA here is from genome assembly GCA_963924545.1 of Pogonocherus hispidulus. Taxonomy (NCBI): domain Eukaryota; kingdom Metazoa; phylum Arthropoda; class Insecta; order Coleoptera; family Cerambycidae; genus Pogonocherus; species Pogonocherus hispidulus. The sequence continues at coordinate 56,630,016 of OZ004699.1, read as the reverse complement.
TAATCTTCATTCGATAGATATGGTACAAAGGTTTCGATTACATAAATATACTAATACAGTACAATAACAGTATAGGTATTGTTTTATTAGAAGTAATACTTTCGTAACAAGTCTGTAGATTTGTCGGACGCACTTCGAGTCATAAGAAGTACTTTTACTTCAAATAAAACATTATTTTTTCTTCAAACATTAATGTTATAAAAAAAATTATTAAAAATCTTGAATTTCGTGATTCACTTTGCTCCCAGCGCTTGTAAAAGTACTTTTACATCCGCTATTATATGCGTTACTATGGATATTCACTTTTGCTCCGGCCCTAGCTGTAGTAAAAGTAATTTTATATCCGCTGCCACTAGCAACGCTTTCCTGAAAAGGGATGCTTTAACGTCTTGAAATTTTTAGGAAAATTTCAAGTTTTCTGACGTTTGAAGAAAAACACATTATATTGAGAAGTTGATACGTCACAAATTTCAAATTACTTGAAGCACGTCCCAAGTTACATATATATTAAAAAAATATCTAAACACTTATAAGTTTACTTTTGTTATAACTATTTTTAGTACTATTACTAAGTACTATTTTCACTAAGTAACTGAACAAAGTTAGACCCTTGATCACTGATTACTGCAGCAATATTTAACCCTACATTTTGGGCATATCTGTATATGGTTTCAATAGCAATTTTTAATTGAATGGCAGAACACGTGTTGTATACAAAATAATAACCTATTGGTTGCTTCCAATTGCTTGATATTCCTCTAAGCATGAAAACTGTAGCATGTAAGGCTGGTTTAAATTTTTTTTCAACTCTATAGTTCTCAAAACCAACTACTTCATCTGTAGTAAAATTGTAAAATAAATGAGACTTTAGTGTCATTTCATCCATAGTAAGTATACAGTGCCTATCCAAAATGTTTAAATTGTCTATTTTTGGTTTTATTGCTTCAAATAATTTCATGTGAATTCCGGGTCCAAAGAAATTTTTTTCTGTCATTCTTCTTAAAGTTCGTTTTGTGGGTAAAGTAAAATGTTTTAGACAATGCTCTATAAGCTTTTGGCCTTTTAAAATATAGGGATAAGCATAGTTGTTTAAATTTATTGTTATATAGGCGTCCCATTACACTTTTACTTTTCTGATCAGCTTGCATTTTTACAAAGCTTGCTTGGGGGGGAGTTAAATATTTATCACAGAGATGATCAAACATTTCTCTAGAATCATCCACACGTTTCTGTTGAGTATCTGTTTCCAGACGAGCGATCTTTTGTTCCAGAGATTTGTGTCTATTACGTAATTTTTTCACTATTTTCTTGTATTTCTCTTTTCTTGGAGTCCCGTATGTCAATGACTTTGGAGTTTGAACACCAGTACTTGCTCTTGAAGTTGGAGTACTTGGGGATTCCAAGGGAGCTTCTGCTTCTCCTGTAAACACACATTTTATTTTATTTATAGGATTAAAAATTTATCTGTACCGGTGATAATTCAAACGCTAAGAAAAATAAAGAATAAAATGACTGTAAGATGAACATGAACTTGTAGGGCTACCCGCCAGTTCTATTTCATTATTATTATATTTATTTACTAGTGTGTGAAAGGTCAATTGGCGTAATTCACGTTGTAGCAAACATTTTTACCTGCTAATACCTACATCATCTTCAAATGCAAATATTGTGGGATAAGCAAGGGGATAAGTAGATGCTGTCAATTCTCTCCTTCTCTGATCTTTGTACATTTCGTTTGAAAAATGTGCAGCACATATTCTAAAATTGTATAATTTTTTTCCAATTAGATGTTCCCTCTGGCACATAACAGCCCATGTTTTAGCCCTAAAATAATAGTTTTACTTTTCTCCTATAAACTTCGAATGCAAAAAGAATAATTTCTATTCAAATAAATATACCTACTATAACATTTAGAAAAAAAAAAATATTTCTTTCACTCATTACAATTACAGACATATCTTACAGTTAATGCAAGATCAGATGTCTAATATGATTAGAATGCGTTTTCACCTCAACATAACCTTAAATATAGGTATACAAAAAATATATCTCTCCTCGGAAAAATATATATTTTTTAATTACCTACCTTTCGTAATCTGAAAAAACCATTATTAAAATTTCCCGAATTGTTTCTACAGTGTTTCACAACACAGTAAACTCCAACAGACTTTTGGGGTCCTTTGACCGCTTCTTCTGATGGATCACCCATTGTTTTCAAACAGCCAATTCTACTTAGAAAAAAATAAAAGAACAATTCAGAGTTTCTATGCACAAAAAAGCTATTTTCACTATTTTCTTTTATAAAAATTAACAAAACCGAAAATCTATATAACACATAGTAAAAGTAGTAGTAAACGTCAAACACTAATGAATGAATCAGAAAACTGGCTTGGCGGGAAACTTGGACTGTCCTTACTCTTCTCTTTATACTATGATAGAGATCCAACCAGTGTTGCCATCCTGAAAAATTTTTCGGTAATAGATTTTCATCACGGATTTCTTAAAATAAACTGGATGGCTGATTCCTAACTATCATTTTGGTTGTGTTCCGATATTAAACTTGGTTAACCAAAATCCTGGTTAAGCGTTCCATTAAATAAAAATTCCTGAAAATTGTTTAATTTTGGAACTGTGGTCACCTGAAAAAGGTTAACCAAACGTCAAAATATTGACCGTGCTCTGGGAGCGGTTCATTGGTCAACCGAAGAGTTGGCAGGTTAGGTTTTAGCGTTGAGAGAAGAAAAATCAATTCTCTCAACGATTTTAATTATATTTTGTTTAGATGGTGAAGGCAGATGGGGTGGTGTTCTTGCGTTAAGAGTTATAATAAATATTTATAAATTCTACTTTTCTGTATTGTATTCTGTAGTCCACTTGACCAAGTCGACTGAAAGCTACACTTATATCTACTTATAAACTACTTATATCTTACTATAATATACCAAATTATCTACTGTTTCATTTATTTTTTGACTGAAGACTAGAGTAATAGTTAAGCAAGGAATATGAAGGTATTTAAGGTTGAATGAATCCCAATAAAAACAATTCATCATCCATGTTGATTAACCAGCCAGTTCCTTAATTACACATTTTTCAGGTTTACCAATATTTCGGTTAACCGAAATCCTGGTTGGTCGCGGATAATATCGGAACACAACCTTTGTCAACTGTAAGGTGGTCGACATACTGTGCTAACATTCCATTGGCTAGTTTTCAGCTAATGATGTTGAGGTATTTACAGAGGGAAATTTGAAAATAGTTTGGTGAGATATGGGCATATGACTAACTAAATATTACTCATATGGATGGATATGGGTATAGAATATGTACACTGTTGTAATAAAAATACTTTAGCAGCGGGTCTAAAAAGTTAACTTAATATAGGGTTATATCAAATATTAAATTCATAGATTTATAAGACAAGGGAGATGTAATTGTTTACATTTTAAAGCAATCAGAGATCCCCTTGTTTACTCTTTATCTGGTCAACTGCAAGGTCTACTTTATGATTGTACGAAAAACTGTTGCCAAACTGTCAATTGTGTAATTTATATTTTCACATTTAAACTACCATGATTATGGGTTAAGGTTAAAATATTACATAAAAATATTTTTCCGTTTCCTAGTTAAGTAGATAAATCATATTTTGTTAAAAACGTTGCGATAAAAACTAACTTCATAACGCAAAAATGGAATGAACAGGCATCATTGCTCCCTACTCAAATCGGCATGTTCATTCATACCGGTAAGAAGCACGTGAATCGTAGTATTTTATAGTATTTCTTTTGTGCGGTGTTGCTGGCAGTCGGAATTTTGTTTTTGTGAATTTTTCAGTGTTTTTCGTAAGGATTTTATTACTATTCTTCAGAAAATGGTGCGTCAGTGTCAAGTGTATGGGAAAGTGAATTCTTTATATTCAAAACTGTCTTTCCACAGGTAAATTTTGCCAAGTTTTGTTTGGTTATTCGGTCGCTATATTTGCCACTCCATGTTTACGGATTTTCAGGGGCGTGCTGGCTGGCTTCCTTATCATTTTACGGAATATAGTATGTATATATATACTATATTATATTATGGAATTGCTTTTGTTATTTTTTAAAATATGGCTGATGTGTTAGTTTTTGGAGTTACCTACACACATACTTAAATATGGTCAAAACAAGAATCCAAACAAGAAGCTAAGGCATCATTAAATTAAAAAACCTATAATGTTTGGTAAGTGTGAAGCCAACATGCAACGTTTGCACACAAAAATTAAAATCAGTTGCGTAACCAAGGTAATTTTTAAAGGTATCCTTTATACTAATCTAAGAGAAAATCACCATTATCAGGCTTTTAAAGAGTTATTTTGAAAACAGTAAGTCAAATAACTTGAAACAAAAAGTTGAATTAAAAACTAATACCATGTACATCTTTCTTATTTTAAATTATATTTCACTTTTAAATGTAATTGAACCCTGTATACAGAGTTTGGGTATCTTTGAAAAACTGAAAAATACTTTTTTACACTACTGTATATACAGGGTTTTTCAACGAAAAGTAGCCACCCTTAATAACTCAGAAATGGAGGGTAGCAGAAAAATTTCCAAAAACAGGTCGATTTTTATTTCAAGGGGGACACATTTTCATATTACTGAAATTTTTACAGGGTGTCCCAAAAAAGAGATATTTACCACAACTTAGATTTTTTAAATGGAACACCTTGTGCATTTTTACAGATTTGGATAGAACGTTCTCTAACGAATACGTTGATATAGGGTTTGATGGATCTAGCTCTAATAGTGAGTGAGATATACCTCAAATAGTGTTCCATAAGAGCAATGTGTTAGAGAAAGACTTTGTAACGGCTGTAGCCTAAAGCAATGAATCGATATTCTCTTTCTAACCCATTATGCTTATGGAACATTCTTTAAGATATATCTCCCTCACTATTAGAGATAGATCCATCAAACCCTATCAACGTATTCGTTAGACAACGTTCTATCCAAATCTGTAAAAATGCACAGGGTGTTCCATTTAAAAAATCTAAGTTGTGGTAAATATCTCTTTTTTGGGACACCCTGTAAAAATTTCAGTAATATGGAAATGTGTGCCCCTTGAAATAAAAATCGACCTGTTTTTGGAAATTTTTCTGCTACCCTCCGTTTCTGAGTTATTAAGGGTGGCTACTGTTCGTTGAAAAACCCTGTATAAGTGTTTGTAATGTAGTAGGTGTACCACCTTTACTTAATTCAGAATTTTAAGTGTTCAAGTTTCAATTCATATATTCCCTACATTAAAACTCCGATACTAATTTAATTTCTAATCTCACAAGCTTTTGCTGTTGCAATGTATAGTACTGATTTTCTTAAAATTCCTTTTTTGATGTTTTATTATCATACCCAACCCTTCCAAAAAGAGTACGCCTTTGGCGTCGGAAGCAAGTTTTGCTCCCAAAACTTTTGCAACGTTGCACGGAGTCGGAATTTTGCCGTTCTTTCTCTCGGTATTCTTTGTCATACACATTGCCAATGATTGATACAAAACAAAAGGTTATTTATGAATGAACCGTGAGGTCTCCTCTTATTAAGTCTATGATTAAATTGTATTATTTGTGCATTAGATATGACGAGTAATTGACAGGACTGGACTCAAGAGTTATATTTGTGCAGCAAATGTACACATAATTTTTTTCTATTTATAGTGCATTTCAAATAATTGGAATCATCTCTTTTTAATTTGACTTGAAATGATTTTCGACAAAGTCGAAATTTATGTGCTTTTAAAGACACTCCCTACATGTACAAATCTTCCAATGGTGAGTATGTCTGGTAGGTACCTATGTATATTAAATTCATTGACGACACTCTTTATTTCTCCTGTTACAACTTCATTTTTTAAATAAATTATACATTAACCGGAATTATAACTGGTTCATAATAGTTACTTGTCTAAACATAATTTAGTAACTAACCCAAAAGTAACATGGTTTGTCAATCAAGTATTTGAACCTTATTGTCTGATTGAAGTATAAAAATTAGTTAGGATTAGTTTGTATATTGTTTTGAGGAATTCTAATATCGATACCAAATATTTTGCCAAAATATCGTAAATCACTCACTAAATTTTACCTTAGGCTACTTACGACAATTCTGCCACTCTGCCTATTACACTACAGTTCTGTTACTTACGATAAAATGTATGCAGTTATTTAACCGTCAAACATTTAAATACGCTTACATATTTGTGGATCTATCTACCTCTGCCAAGATGAGTATTTGCATATTATACTTACGATAGATCCATAGTTATTTTCATGGAAAATGTCATGATAGTTTGGCAAAAAGGTATCGATATAAGGTTAGGGTTACCAACTCATGCCATTCAAAAAAGAGTACAGATTCCTTGGCAGACCTATCAACTTCAAATCAAGGAATTTATTCCTTGCTTAAAATGCCGAATTACTCACATAGGCCAGTCACCGTAGACACAAAAATCGCGTTAGGTCGCAAAAAATTGCAGAGTTCTGATTTTTTGGAATGTTGTTAGGATAGGTACCAATAGTGTAAAACCAAGTTTGCAGCTTCGAAAGACCTGTGCTAACTGCGTGGTGCTCGAAAAACATTATTTTTTTCGGACTTTTTTCAGTTTTTGACTTATAACTTCTAAATAGTGCATTCTACGGAAAAAGTTGCCCTGTAAAATTTTAAAGTAGACAAAATTTACTACAATTTAAGTGCAACCGCAGCCCAATAGGTCTAACGGGTCCCGAGATACAGTACTTCAAAAATTGGCCATTTTTCCCAAAAAGTTCGAAATTGTTGTTTTAGCTGTCTTCAAGCCGAATATCAGCTAAAATACTCAGCCTACGTGGAAAGTCATAGGAAATGAAGTTGTAGAGCATAAGCGGAACATTGTAGGGCCAATAGTTCCCTTGTTATCAGGAAATAACAAAAAATTAAGGAAAATGGGATTTTTCAATAAATGGAGCCTGTCGAATTGCAGGACTTTTGTAAAGTATAAAAAAGACATAACTCAGTGGAAAATGGTTTTAACGTATAAATTTATCAAAATTATATCAAAATTGTATATAAAATATTTTCGTAGTTTGGGAGACCTTGCATGTGAAATGTTAAACGTGAAGTGATGGCGGGACCTCAACTGTCTCCTGCGACAGAAATACAGAGCACAATGTAAATTAGTATTTATTGCGTAATCAATTTTATAATAAATTACAACGAAGGAGATGTAATATTAGGCTTACCTTTACGCACTTAGCGAGACAGTCGTGTTCTTTTGGAAGGCCTAGGTTCGCCAGACGGCTCTTCTTAGTGCTCCGGAGACTCCTCTGTGTGTCTGATTAGATCTACTACTAGATACTAGTGGTAAAGGGTCGTCGACGTCATCTTCATCCGACTCGACCATGGCTAAGGTAGGAGTCCACTCAAATTGTAGTAAATTTTGTCTATTTTAAAATTTTATAGGGCGACTTTTTCCGTAGGATGCACCATTTAGAAGTTATATTCCAAAAACTGAAAAAAGTCCGAAAAAAATAATGTTTTTCGAGCACCACGCAGTTAGCACAGGTCTTTCGAAGCTGCAAACTTGGTTTTAAACTATTGATACCTATCCTAACAACATTCCAAAAAATCAGAACTCTGCAATTTTTTGCGACCTACAATGTCTTAAATGACTGGCCTAACAATCAGTGCCGAAACTTCTGGTGCCGTAGGCGCCGAAAATTTTGAAAATTTTCAATTTCACGTGTTTTCCTGGCACTTCGGAATTTTAATGTAAAATCCGTTTATACAAAAATATCGACTTTCGGCAAGATATTTATTGATTTTAGTAGATAAATATGTGAGTATTACAATTTACCGAAGGTAAACTGTATTCCCCAAAGCATGGACGGATATGTAGCACCACCTATAAGTGAGGTAGTGAGGTGACCGATAGTATAAGTATAAAATAGGTAAATAAATATTATTTGATAAATATTTTGTCTGGATAATAGTGATATTAGTTCATTCATAAAGATATGGTGCTACCTTTGTCCAGGAAAGAGTACATTTGGGTACTTAAGCCGAAAAGTAAGAGTACTTATTATTTCTAAACTCAAAAGAGTACATGTTCTCTTTAAAGAGTACGGTTGGTAACCCTATATAAGGTAGGTATTTATCGAAGAATTAGACATATGTGTGTAGTTATTTTAATTGTGGCAGGAGCTGCATATATAAAAAGCCACGATGAAAGTAGCTGCACGTCTTATCAGTAAAAACGGCACTAAAAAATATTTTTTAACTGAATGACATTATACAATTAGTAATGTCAAGTAGTTATTAGTCAAATTTATACTTTATACTGTGAAGATATATTAAATATTGTGAATGAATTGGGATAGGTTAATGAGTTATTTTGTTATAAAATTACATGAAGTTTATAATACACAATATGGTAATAACTGCTTTTCTAGAAGATAACATTAACAACTTCAAAACTCAAAATCATTATGATTATGGTAGGAATTTAATAAAAACACATTTAAAATATAATTTATACACACAATCGCATTATAATAGGAGTTTTATCCACACTTATAAAGCATATAAAGTAACCTATTATACACTACTGAAATAATAAAAAAAATATAAACTTAAATCAACCAAATTTAATTTACTTATTAAAATTAATATTTATATTAATAGACATTTCGTTCTTCGCTTTTTCATATTTCACTTCGTTTCCGTTAATAGGACGCTTGTACTTGCTTCTTGGAACAAATTTTGGATGTCTCCTCTCCTGAGGAATGACTTGAACGAGAAGAACCTTGGATTTTCCTTGCAATACCAAGTTTGTTAGATACGTAGTCTTCAATATAGCTCTATGCCACAGCAGGGCTCTTCCACCCACCATGCCGCTTGATGGGTGTAAAGTCGGCACCTTTATTTCCCAATAAAGTTATTGAAGTGCACCTCATATAGTGGCCACTATAAGCTTCTGCGTTTGCCAAGTTCAAAAATGATGCAACTTTTGATGGAACTTTTGCCAATGTGTTGATTCCAACAGGCTGAGAAGTACATTTTTGATTCTTATAACGTAAAAAGAATCTGTTTTGTGATAAGTTCTTTGGTCGTAGGGAAATATATTTTCTACAGATCTCCACATCCTTGATAGAAAATCCTTCATTTATAATTGAAATTGTAAACTTTCGTGAAATGCCGGTCTTTGTATCTGGTATCGAAACAACTAGATACGCGCTAGGGTCCTGTACATCACTGATTTTCAAATTCATCAGTTCGCAGCATCGACAAGCACCAAAGACTAAATTATTAGCGCAACCTAAAATGATTCAACGTTTATTACTTAATACATATTGTCTAAAAAGTTAAGAGTTTTACCTTAATCATAAAATATTCTTTATCACAAGATTTAGTCAAAAATTCTTCAATTTGCACTCTTTCCAAAACTGCAGCCTTTTTCACCTTGTATCCTTTCGATTGACTCTTCAGATAACAGATATCTAGGTTTTTAGACTTTTATCGCAACCTTCAACATTGAATAGTTCGACCAACATAGATGAAATTGCATGTTTTTTCTTCAGATTAATGCCGATTTCGATTCACTCACTTGTAGACCAGGCAAATCTTATTTTTTCAATGAAGTTTAAGGGGACATTTATTTTACAATGGAAATCGATAGGTTTTATGTTCAGGAACAAATATATAAAAATCCCAAAAAATCCGTTGTGAGCTAAAAATTTTATATTGAAAAAACATGGCCGCTCCTTCAAATTTTTGAAAATGAAATATCTTCTTATCCCTTGGAGCAATTTTCTTATATTTTTACAGGACTTTAAACTTAAAACACTAGAAAAAAATAATATTTTAATTTAGATATACCTAAGAATATATATTTCCTAACAAAAAAATGAAAAAGGAAACGATTTTTGAAAAATTTTTTTGACTTCCTATATTTAACTTTTTAATATCACTAACTAACTTTACATTCTAGTTAACTACAAAAACTAAGTCATTTAAAAGATCCTCGTACATATACATTTTTTTTGGCAGCCATTTCTACATTTACAGTCACGATATACAGACAGAATGTTGTGCGAAGTGGGCGATCCTTAACATGACGCGTTACGTCACTCAGACAGTACTTTTCGTTACGGGGATACGCATTTTGTGCGGTTTTTTTTTTCGTCTGTAACGTGATTATTTTTACAGTTACAAAAAAATCTCAAACAAAAGATATTTGTTATGGTTCGTTTTATAGCTTAAAAATATAAAATGTCTCAATTTCGCGAAGCTGAGCTGTTAAACACATTATTCTTACTAGTGGAGTAAAAACAAGAGAAAAAGTCGCTTCCTTCTCGAAAAAAAATTTTTTAAGGTATAACCACATGAAACCTCTACAGGATCATTGGTTGGGTCCTTGTGCATGTGAAATGACTAATTACGACATCTTTAGGGGGGTCAGACATTTTTTATCCCCAAAAATGTCAATAATTTGTCAAAATGTTATATTTATGTTTTTTAAGACATACCACTCGATAACTTCGAAACTAATTAACTTATAAACATGAGGTTTTTTTTAATCAATTGAGGACATATAGGCGGTCATAACTATACTAATTTAAGTTCCCTGGTTAGCGTATTTTTTCTTGGAGAATGGAGTAAACTTGAAATTTTACTTTTATTGTTGCATGATTTTCGGTAAGCGAGAAACTTTTTTATTTCAAGGAATTTTGCCATAGTATCTGCGTATGAATTAAAGAAAAAATATTGAAAAAGTTTTTAGAACAAGAACCAATCTTCTGTGACAAACAGTTTTCGAGTTATCATCATTTAAAATTAATAACACAGGGGCGCGCGGCGCCGCGCGATGTGCTTTTCGAAGCACCGAATCAAATTATCGCACCGTACCGCGCTCTCGATCAACACCACCTTGTCTAAAGGTGGTGTTGTCTCGATGCGTTTTGAAGGCTCGCTTGGGTGATTTGCTGACCATTATAAAATATCCAAAAAGAATTTTGTATTAAAATAAATAATTTTATGTTCTAGTATAGTATATATTATCTAATTTCATATGATTCGATAAATATTTTTTATCAGGAACCCAAATTTGCATTGTATTTACATTTATATTTTTAATATAAAGTTAAAACACGAACTGAGGTCTTCGTTTTGTGGTGTGTTACTATATAATATGGGTGGTATGAATAAAAACGAAGACCCTGCTACCTACTACTACGAGTATTAGTATATTCTATATAGTATTTACTTTAAAACGAAGTAGATTCTACAATTTCAAAGTACTCCCTTCTGTTTTTCCTGAAATGCTAAAAATAATAGCATTCTTATAAACATTATAATTACTTTAATACTTTTTACTGGTAGATAGGTACTTCGATTTTAACAACAACTGAAATATTTGCTCCGTCATTAGCGAAGTTGATATCATGGCAGCCTCATCGTGCGTGCTACAAAGTGATTACTTTAAAAATGGTTCAAATACATAGAAATAAAATTTATACTGCAAGAAGACACTACGACGCTCATACCATATACCGTTAAATATTTAGGTAAACAATTAAGTACCATCAATTTAAAATGTTTTATGTTTATATTTTTCATCTAGGTTTAGTAGGGAAAACGTTACTTTCTCGTTACTCGTTACTCTTCTATCACACTTCCTTCATCCGAAAACATCTTAAAGGACTGTTGATGTTATAAATACATACATACAAAACTGAAACTGTTTCCCAAAAACTTAACATGTCTATCTCGTTAGCCAGGGCCCGGCGCGCGGCTTATGTGTGACGGAAGTAAGTACTATACATTTCAAAGGATGTACTACACTTGTTAAGTAGATACTTCATAATATGGAGTACCTATATTATACTTTGTAGTGAAGCATGTTCTATGTCAAGTAAAGTAGATACTACCGGAAATTAGTAAATCCTTCGTTTTAAAGTAGATATTACGTAGAATATACTAATACTTGTAGTAGTAGTAGTAGCAAGTACTTCTTTTTTATCCATACCACAAGTTGCATATTTACATTCGTCGCAACATTTTCATCTTTGTGCTAAACGCGTGCACCTATTATTGTTGCAATTTTTGTCGGAACACCGGATTGACAAAAATTGCAACAATAAATAATAGGTGCACCGGTTTAGCACAAAGATTAAAATGTTGCGACGAATGTAAATATGCAATTTGTGGTATGGATATAAACGAAGTACTTGCTACTACTACTACTACAAGTATTAGTATGTTCTACGTAATATCTACTTTAAAACGAAGGATTTACTAATTTCCGGTAGTATCTACTTTACTTGACATAGAACATGCTTCACCACAAAGTATAATATACTCCATATTATCACAGTATAATGCTAAAGAAATTAGCATTATACTGTGATATTATGAAGTATCTACTTAACAAGTGTAGTACATTCTTTGAAATGTGTAGTAGGGTACTTAATTCCGTCACACATAAGTCGCACGCCGGGCCCTGGCTAACGAGATAAACATGTTTAAAAGTTTTTGGGAAACAGTTTCAGTTTTGTATGTATTTATAACATCAACAGTCCTTTAAGATGTCTTCGGATGAAGGAAGTGTGATAGAAGAGTAACGAGTAACGAGAAATTAACGTTTTCCCTACTAAACCTAGATGAAAAATATAAACATAAAACATTTTAAATTGATGGTACTTGTTTACCTAAATATTTGACGGTATATGGTATCAACGTCGTAATGTCTTGTAGTATAAATTTCATTTCTATGTATTTGAACCATTTTTAAAGTAATCACTTTGTAGCACGCACGATGAGGCTGCCATGATATCAACTTCGCTAATGACAGAGCAAATATTTCAGTTGTTAAAATCGAAGTATCTACCAGTAAAAAGAATTAAAGTAATTATAATGTTTAGAAGAATGCTATTATTTTTAGCATTTCCGGAAAAATAGAAGGGCGTACTTTGAAATGTAGTATCTACTTTGTTTTAAAGTAAATACTATGTAGAATATACTAATACTTGTAGTAGTAGCAGGTACTTCGTTTTTATTCATACCACCCATTATATAGTAACAGACCACAAAACGAAGACCTCAGTTCTTCAGATTCGAAGTCTAGAAAATTCTAAAGCTTTTAAATTTCTGTCCTTTTTTTTTTTGTAATTCGTGTTTCAACTTTATATTAAACATATAAATGTAAATACAATGCAAATTTGTGTTCTTGATAGAAAATATTTATCGGATCATACGAAATTAGCTAATATATATTATATTAGAACATTAAATTATTTTTTTTAATACAAAATTCTTTTTGGATATTTTATTTTGGTCAGGAGATCACTAGTAGGGGGTCCAAGGCTCTGAAAAATGAAATGACCCATGACGGTAAGGTAAATGATTTTTTATTTCACTTAGGGATAGAGGGTATCTAGGGGCATAAGAAATGACTTGTTGGACTTTTGTTGGCTCTTGCACAACTTCTTAAATAGCAAAAAAAGAGGGCGGAGCCGTGTTTAAAAAATAAGTGATTTTGAACGTTTACACCTTTCTAAAAAAATAACTATTTGAGATATTCATATGATTTTTTATATGTGAATACTTGAGACATGAGCGCTTCTGCCTGTGCTTATAGAATTTGAAAATATTTCTCTGTTTTTTTTTAACAATGGCTAAAGTCGTAGTTACGAAATTTATGTATCGAAAATTTCAACATGCGGGCAACTATATTAAATTTTCAAAATTTGCACATACTATATGTGAACGAAATGTGGTCTAAGGCTTGAAAAAGTTTTTAGAAAAAAAATCAGTTCCCTACCTTATCTAGTTTTCGAGTTAATAATTTTTAAAGCAGAGCGTTGTTTACACTCGCGCCTGACCCGTGCCATTCCATTTACTGTGGTGCGCACTACCATCTAATCCAATATATCGGAAAATTAGGCCAGACTATAAAATTGCGAAATAATTACATTCTCATAGTTTGTGACTATTGTTATTATATATTAGTTTATCAGTGTTTTATCTATTAGTGTATTGTTATTTATTTTAATTGAAACTCACCTTTGACAGGAATTACAATCTGTCCCTTGTCGGATATCGCTTTACTGCCGTATTTTAGCCCTTAAAACAATAGTTAGGAAAAGCTGTATACATGTGCAAGCAACAGAACACTAACTATAGGCACATTTTTTATCACATTGTACTTTGCAATGGCACTTTTTTATTTTTTTAAGATCCGGCCATGGGTTTTTTGACATCATTTTTGGGATTATTTGATAATTAATATCCACCACATATCCAAAGTTTTTGGGTAAATTGAGAACAGGATCAGTAGACTGTTTGTAGACTAAAATTTGCTATACAACGTGCGTTTTACACGGAGTAATAAAGTATCTCCAGTAGGAGGTAGAGGACGTAAGTCACCCTAAGTAATTGAAAATAAATGTTAAGCATCCACCTCCAGTATGTTTTGACGTTAAAAAAATTAATCATAATGTGTGGTACCTGAAGTCCGCAGCTATCGTATCAATGGGACGATCTTCAAAACACTGAAATTTCTTCAGTAACTGAAAATCTTGAATTTCTTTGGCTTTAGCATAAATGGCATTCTGCTTTTCTTGGGTGGAAATCAAGAAAACCTCACGTTTTCCTGTTTTATCTCTATCTTTAAGGCATAGAAAGCATACTTTTTTAAATTCCAGTGCCTGACTGTTACTACGACTTGATTTTTGTTCATTAGGGATCGTCGGATTTCGCATCAATTAGTGCAAGACTCTTTTTGTGAGTATATTCAGACCAACACTTCCGATGATACAGTAGTCTTTTATTAATAAAATTGTTGTGAATAATATTTTCTAATAGTCTATAAGCATTGTCTTTTCTAATAAAAATAGCAATTTTAAAGTTGCAAATCCCCGTTCGCCAAGTTCATTTAAAGATTGAGAAGACACTTTTGGCATATGATACATTTCTTTTAGATCTAAAGCCTCAGCTATTTAAAATTTGTTTCATTAACTTCCTTTCAATTTATAAAAAACGTGCTGAAATTTACAAATTTCAATACATATATTATTCGCAACAATTTTATTAATAAAAGACTATTGTATCATCGGAAGTGTTGGTCTGAATATACTCACAAAAAGAGTCTTGCACTAATTGATGCGAAATCCGACGATCCCTAATGAACAAAAATCAAGTCGTAGTAACAGTCAGCCACTGGAATTTAAAAAAGTATGCTTTCTATGCCTTAAAGATAGAGATAAAACAGGAAAACGTGAGGTTTTCTTGATTTCCACCCAAGAAAAGCAGAATGACATTTATGCTAAAGCCAAAGAAATTCAAGATTTTCAGTTACTGAAGAAATTTCAGTGTTTTGAAGATCGTCCCATTGATACGATAGCTGCGGATTTCAGGTACCACACATTATGATTAATTTTTTTAACGTCAAAACATACTGGAGGTGGATGCTTAACATTTATTTTCAATTACTTGGGGTGACTTACGTCCTCTACCTCTTACTGGAGATACTTTATTACTCCGTGTAAAACGCACGTTGTATAGCAAATTTTAGTCTACAAACAGTCTACTGATCCTGTTCTCAATTTACCCAAAAACATTGGATATGTGGTGGATATTAATCATCAAGTAATCCCAAAAATGATGTCAAAAAACCCATGGCCGGATCTTAAAAAAATAAAAAAGTGCCATTGCAAAGTAAAATGTGATAAAAAATGTGCCTATAGTTAGTGTTCTGTTGCTTGCACATGTATACAGCTTTTCCTAACTATTGTTTTAAGGGCTAAAATACGGCAGTAATGCGATATTCGACAAGGGACACATTGTAATTCCTGTTAAAGGTGAGTTTCAATTAAAATAAATAACAATACACTAATAGATAAACTAATATATAATAACAATAGTCACAAACTACAACAAAACTTCGAAAAGTACTAAAACAATAAAATAATCACAGTACCGCCAAAGTGGCATGTGGAGGGGCACCATCATGCTGAAACCATTGTTGAACCAAATAATCAGCGGGCATATTCTGTAGCTGTAGAAGGGGAAGTTCGTTTTGCAAAAAATGCAAATACACATTGGCATTTAAATTGCCTTCAAAAAAGTACGGTCCAACAATATGTTCTCCACAAATTCCAGCCCACACGTTCACTTTGAAACGATGCTGATTATCTAGTACCCTCAATAATCTTGGATTATTGTCAGCGTAGTGATGAAAGTTGCGACGATTGGGTAAGCATGTGTTTGAAAATGTTGATTCGTCAGTAAACAAGACATTCATAAAAAAGTTTGGACTTTCCTGAATTTTATCCAATGCCCAGTGGCAAAATTGCAGGCGGTTTAGGTGATCTTGAGGTAACAGTGCTTGATGGTTTTTAATATGATACGGATGAAAATTATTCTTCTTCATTATCTTGTTTGTCAAGCTTTTGGAAACTCCAAGATTATTACTGATTTTCCTGACATTAATATTTGGATTTTCAACAGCAGACGCCACAACATTAAACTGAATATCGTCATTGTTACCGTCATGTCTCCTGGTAGTTTTCTCATAATTCGCATTTGCTGTTCTTTCAAATCTTTCTTTCACATTTTCAAAACAATCAGCACGTGGAAATCTCTGTAAATCTGGATTATTTGCTTTGTAAATACGTGCTGCTAGCAAACAATTTCCATGAGCTTCTCCTAAGGCATAAACCATTTTCACTAATTCTTCTTTTGAATAGTTCATTGTATGCACGCTTAGAACTTACTCTAAATTCGTACGTGAATATTCAGTAAAAGAAGATATGACATGTAAACTGATTGTCACAAATTTTATTGCGTGACAGACGCTCACTGCGTTTTTCCCGAGAAAGGAACGTGCGCAAATCGGGTATTTTTCATAAAAGTGGGTTTTTTGCAAAAACTACGCAACTTAGGTATAGGAAAAGCTATTATAAAATTGTAGAGTCTACAGAAAGGCATCTAATGAAATCATAAAACACAGGGTGTTCCATTTGAAAAAGTCGAGATTTTTTAAATTTTAAACCATCAGGTTTGGCACGATTTCTGTTGCCCCCTGTATATCGCAGGTCAACTTTTGATACGTTTTTCGAAAGAGCCATCTTCACTCTACAGTTTCTGAAAAAAAATAATTTCTAGCTGTCATACAACCATAATTATGTCAACTATTAGAAGTGACGAAACATAAGAAAAAAAAATTAAAAGTCAAATATCTCGAAAACTATCAATATTTCAATAGCAGTGTTATGCACAAAGTCCCACTAATTTTTTACGTAGAATTCGATAATGCCATAAAAAATATAGGTTTCCATTTAAAAAAATGAAGTTGGTACCTGTCCAGGAAAAACTGAACACCCTGAATATGTAAATATATTTTCATTTTGTGCAGCTCGGGATATTAGACAACCCTGTTGAAAAAAAAATTAAGTTATCTCTTTTATTAACCCAGATATTGGACTTACGCGCACTAGGTGGACTCCCGAATAGTATAGCTGCGAACAGTATACATGTTGCTTATTGTAAAAAAGCAGTTAACATTATTAATTATATATAAAACTAATCATCGTATATAAGTATCTTATTTTAACTATTAAGAAGATGGTAAAGATAAGCACTAACAAATTTACGTAAATATACACTTAAAATCGCAAAATATATCTTGAACATTACAGCATAACTGGCATAACCCAACATCACACTTTTTCCATTCATATTTCTCTACAGAATCTCTGTTTCCGAATATGTTCATAATTAAAAAAGTATGCATATGCTTACCTATTTTAATAATATACTCGGATAGTTTGTATCAAAATGTGCATATAATTTCAATTTGTTGGTAGACACAGAATTAAAAAACATAAAGAAACCAAGGAAAATATTATGCAATTACTTATTATAGGTATGTACAGAAACTATTACCAAAGAGGATAAACTAATTCCTCTTTGCTATTACCCACAAACACAAACAACAAAGGTGTATTATATAAGAATAATTAACTATTGATTTGAGAATTTTAAATTCAAATTCCACTTTCGCGCTTGCAGTTTGACTTTGACAGATTGCTTTATTGGATCTTTGATGACGTCACAATTATGGATTACATTAATCTCTTTAATAATCTGTGATTACATTGTAGTATAGGGATCGAGCAATCCTGTAAACAGTTAGGTACCTAACAATCCTTGCCCTCATGTGTTATCGAACAGGTACCACATTTTTTTTCCCCTGCATAATTTTGAGGTGTGTCCATATCTGAAGCAGCCATAACATTGTATAACTGGCAGTTTATAAGGTAGAACTGGCATAGATAAAAAACATATACTAATAGACCTTGGCAGAATTTTTCCTGCGAATGTATATAGAACTGTGCCTGTTGGTATATATACCTACGGTTTCTCCCTCCTCATTAATTGTTTTTCTATTGAGTCTTTTAACATCTATAATTTTGGAATTATCAGGTTTTTGTATATTTAAGTAACTCTTCTACAGTAAAGTTTTTGTCTACATATTTTACTATTCCTTTACAAGCTACCATGTTTGAAGGAATGAACATTTCATATCCTTTATCTATCAAGTTTTTATTGTCTAAAAAATTATTGGCTGCTTGAAAATTTTTAAACTCTACACTAATAAGTCTATTTCGGCCTTTTTTGTCGAATTTTTTAATATCTGTTAGGTTAAGTTCAAATATTTGCTTTGCAATACTTATATGATTTAAGTTCCCTAAATTTTGATTTTCTTGATTAGTTTGAATATACACTATATACGGTTCATAATTATTATTTTCATATTTGTATTTTCTATATTGTCGATTTACTCCAGCGGTCTGGGTTTGCGAGACCCCCGATGTGGGGCCCATATTTTAGCTATTTATATTAAGCTTTTTTATATCATCTGTGGATGGTAAAACTAGTTTTTTGTCTTTTTTTGCTGAAGTAGACTTTCTGTCGTAGTTTTATTTACTGTACTGTTTAAATCAGTTCCTAATAACACCTGAAGGTTTTCACTATTGACTTTGGCTCCTTCATGGGATGATATATTTAAATTACCGATATAGGTATTTTAAAGCTGTTCCCACATTTGTGGGTATTGTTGGTTTTTCGTATGTGCCATAAACTTTGTTGTAATTCCCTATTTCATTAAGAACTTCAACAATACAGTCAAAATGTCTTGGATTATAAACGGAGTGAAAGTCCGCAACAGCCCTAGTCTTTGTTTGTAAATTTAATAAAAATCTCCCCATCACTCTCATCCTACTTACTATGGATCATATCAAAATGGTGTGGATCTCTATACTTTTGGCACAAAGTATTTCCATTTATTATAAGCAGCCTGTCGTACCTAATTATATTTGTGACTGTATCGTTTTTCATTTCTGGAAACACTTTATAGAACATAACATTTACAATAATAAGGGCATATGCATTTGTGTTCTTTTTTTTTTCTCAGCAAGTATATGCAAGGGTACAATATTCTAAATAGTGTTTAAACCAAGCCCATGTAACTACAGATTATAACATTTAAGTAACTACATTTTCTCAACTACGTTAAACTGCAAAAGTAATTTCAGGTTAGTAGCATAGATAAAATATATATACCTATACTGAAAGTTAGTAGGATTTCAGATTTGCACAACTAGAAATAGGGGGGGTTGGTAGATAAAATTTCAGACAGAATTAGCTTTCTGTCTTACTCCATAATTAAAATAATCCTCTTTAAGAGTTATAAAAATCTTAAGGTATTTCACCTCGAACTGTTTTATAGGATGGTACCTATTGAATAGGTAGGTACTTACTGTTTGCAATTTTTTTCTTTAAAACATTTTTCTATGTAAACATAAACAATCTATCGTTCGCTAATATCCTACTAAAATTAAAAAAAAAGAACACAAATACATATACCCTTATTATTGTAAATGTTATGTTATATAAAGTCTTTCCAGAAATGAAAAACGATACAGTCACAAATATAATTAGGTACGACAGGCTGCTTATAATAAATGGAAATACTTTGTGCCAAAAGTATAGAGATCCACACCATTTTGATATGATCCATAGTAAGTAGGATGAGATTGATGGGGAGATTTTTATTAAATTTACAAACAAAGACTACTTAGGGCTGTTGCGGACTTTCAATCCGTTTATAATCCAAGACATTTTGACTGTATTGTTGAAGTTCTTAATGAAATAGGGAATTACAACAAAGTTTATGGCACATACGAAAAACCATCAATACCCACAAATGTGGGAACAGTTTTAAAATATATTGGTACCTAATTTAAATATATCATCCTATGAAGGAGTCAAAGTCAATAGTGAAAACCTTCTGGTGTTATAACTGATTTAAACAGTACAGTAAATAAAACTACGACAGAAAGTCTACTTCAGCAAAAAAGGCAAAAAACTAGTTTTACCATCCACAGATAATATAAAAAAGTTTAATGTAGGTATATCTGTTAGAAAACATTAAAAACCATTATGTTATTCTTAACAAACCAAAGCAGGCAGTCTACCATATTTGAGTGTTATGTTCATGAAACCTGTTTCAATGTAGTGTACGGCACTGTGTATTCCACTGTGTAGTTTTTGTTGCCAGCTGCACCCAGATTTTTATGAACTCTTGACATGATACCGTCCTGTTTTTAAGAAAATATTTGTTCAGATAAATATATATATTTCAACGATGTGATTAAGTTGTTGCTGAAATAATCAGTATATACAAATATACGGGTATCAGCCTACCTATTTGCTAAAAATATGAATCTAATTGTCATTATTAACAAATCAAACTAGTGATCTCCTTTATTCTAAAAAGTGTAGTTTTTCAACAAATCATATATCTGGGTATATCATGTTGAAGATCCACAAATGTAATATAACCTCAAACTCGTAACACACACAACTTTCGCCCCCAACTGTTTATTTTTGCATTGCTTAAAATTATCAAAATTGTAATAGTTCAATAATTTATTACGAAATACTCGCTACTCTGGGAACCGCTTAACTTACCTTTCACTCTTGCAAAACCACACTAATTTAACAGGGCAAAGTTTCAATGCCTCCAAAATATGTCTGTTGATTCACTTTACCCCGTTTCATGATACGTTACTAATAAGTTCCACAAAGCAGCAACATTATTAATAAATGAGAAGTAGGTATAACTTAGAGAAACATAAAAAAATCTGATTTCTGCAGTAGTTGATTAGGTATAATTATTTCTAACAATTTTGATTTGTGAACACGATCCTAATATAATTATACGTTTTACATAAGTATTAAAAAAAATTGCAAAATTTTTTCTTGGGTTTTAATTTTACATTGTGTGGAATTATTGATGGTGTTATTTCATATCTTAGCTATGTAGTTGTTTTACACTCCCTATAGTGTTAATTTTCCAGTAAATTACGGAAAATTTTCCCGACCCTGTTTCAAGGCCAGATTTTTCTTGAATATTTTCAACAATGATTGTGTAACATACTGAATTGCTCTTGCTGTGTTGCTATATTGATTTACAAAAAGAAAACTAGTAGGTACATATAAAAAGGTAAATTTTTAAATAAATTAATTAATTAAATATTTTTTTGTTTTTTCACTTAACAAGAAATAAAAAATTTATCTACTCTTATGCAATAAAATTTGTGCCTATTTCTATGTATTTCATTTATCAAATTGGGTATCTCGGGTTTTCTACTAGTATGTAGATCCATATGTTCACGATTATCACCAACCTCCATATTTTCTTTCATATTTTAGTATAATTAAATAGTTATATTTTTCTTTTTATAAAATAAAAAATTGCCCATTGATCGTTCTCATTATTCCTTTTAGCTCCTGAGCTGAGATTTTTTCACTTATAATTACACAAAAGGTATTTTTATTTCATGTAGTTTTCAGATATATAGGTTGCTTTGTTTTTCCAGAATTAAAATAAAATTTGGATTTTTAAATGCAACACCTCAAATATTTTTTCATTTTTGATTTCTGAAAAATTAGAAATCGCTTATTCTAAAATATAGGCCCTTCTAAAATAAAAAAGAAAGATTATATTATATATTATACAGCCTTATTCAGAACCCATATAAAAAACTTTGAGGATATGTGCATCCTTAAATAAGAAATCGATATCACCAAAAAAATTGTAATAAATGTAATTAGGATTTAAATGTAAACAATGTTTAAAGTTATACCATTATAAAGGACTACGTAGCTGGGCAACTGTACTTCAACGAGATCGGATATACCACATTCCGACAAAAAACAGTAAACAAGTTTTTTGTACCTGGAACGCCTATCTATCTTTAGGTTTATTTTAAAGCAAAAACACTGCAAATCTTTTTTGCGCCGGGCGCGCCGGTTTCTTTCGTGCTAGCTAGTTTGCATTGTCAGTCCCAAGGTCACTCCATTACAGTGGACCAGTATCCAGCGGCGTGCAATGAAAAATTTTTAAATAGTTTTCAGACCCCGCCAAAAAAATTTCTTTTTGCACTACCACATTTCTACATGTATGTTGAACATCCCCAAATTTTATTTTGGATAGGTTCTGAATAACACTGTATACTTACGTTCTGTAACCTGCCTTTCACTGAAAGGAAATATATTACTTATTTACTAGGAAACTTAATGTAGATGCTCATAATATGTGGTTCATAAGGTTGCAGTAATTATTACTGAAAATGTATAGGCTGCACTAAAACTACAGTTTAAATTAAATATATGGCGCCAATCGTTGGGCCAAAATATAATTTTCCAGATATAGTTGTAAGATACCATCTTACAATTATTCACAAAAATTTTTAAAATTAACACTAGCAATTGCTATTCATACTTTTATTAGTCATTTTAAAATGGTAATAACATCATTTTTAATTCAAATTGCAAAAATGTGGATCATAGAAACAAACATAAAACACTTGCTTATCAGATTAGGTGCAGAGAAGTGAAAATTTTATAAACGTTACAAGGACTACATGTGATTAAATTGAACAATCACAATGAAATAGGTTGTAGTTGTCCCAAATAGAGCAAACAATGTTCTGCAATTGACCTCAAAGAATCCTGCTGCTGTGAAAGCTGGTTTGTTGTTGATAACCTGATTTGCTAGATTCAACAGTTCCTGCTTTTCTTCGGAAAATGTTGGAAAATATGCTTGGTACTTGTAGCAAGTAGCTACTAATTTGTCAGCTTCTTTTATAGCCCAGTCACAGCTGAACATAACCAGAATAGGACCAACCTAGAAAAAATAAATAAATAAGTTCGAATTTAAGTAAATTTTTTTAATTTTTAAATTATAGTTTATTTTGTTTAGAATGTATCAGGAGACAATGACAGGGGTATAGCTAGTCTATTATATGGAATAGTAATTTTACATCACAAATATGTTGTGAAGTAATATTTGAGATTTTATCTTGCTAGGAATGAATGCTTTTTTATAGAGTGCAAATTGATTGGTCAATTTTGTACCTTCTCAATAGATTTCTATAAAAAAAAGGATTGAAAACCTATACCGAATTCTCTAGTGGCAGGACCTAAGTTATGTGCTATATTTTGAATCAGTAATATTTAAATCTCTTACCACATATATAAGACTGAAGGGAGAAATTTAAATACAAATGTATGGGAATGTTTATTGGTTGTGTAATCATTATGAAATAAAATGTTTTACGTTTTACCCAAATTAAAACATACCAATATCGAATCCCAGTTTACATTTTACATTTATTCGAATTTACATTTATTATAGACTTTTCATAATGCCAAAGATACATACCTATCTACTAAATTGTAACGGAAATAGAACATTAAGGTATTTTGATAATCATTAAAAATGATTATCAGAATTTGTTGTCATTTGATAGAAATAAAACAGAAAGTTTACCATGGAGATTATCGCTAACGCCGACGCAGATATTGCAGCAACGCCAGGAATATTAAATTTGCTACTTCCTTTATGGAAGTAATAATTAATGGAATCGAAACATGCCATATTCAAGAGAAACATATGGACAAGGCTCAAAAGAATTTCCCATCCGAAAAGCTTGTTAAAATTATCCACAATTTCGTTCATCAGTCCATACAGGTCAGACACAGCTCGAACAGCTACACCCACATCCGATTTAGTGCCAAAACACCCCTTAATTAAGAAGCGATTTAAATCCTGGTACTTGCATTTAATCGCCAAAGCCAAGTTGCATATCACTAAAGCTTTCACAAACTTTACGTAGACCAGTAAACACGTACATACAGATATTATTATTAGATACAAAAATGCAACAATAAATTCAATTTCCAGAATGTTAACTATTAGAGCTACGAAATTTGTAAAAATCAGGAAACTTGAGAGAATTAGTTGGAAATAGAAATTCTTCAGGATACTTTTCTCTGATCTATATTCGGTGTTAAAGTACCTCTCAATGTACGCAAGACTTTTGAAGAAGTACTTCCATCGTTGGATATTCCAAAAGGCAGAACCCAAAGACATTACTGCGAAAAGAACGTACAAAGCTACCTGTAACATTACTGATAGCCCAGTGGTGATAGGATTGGTAAATTGTTTCCTTTCAGACCACGACTTATATTGACTAAAAGAATCTGCAGTTATTGTAGCGCAAACGATTATCAGACAGTACAGTTTGTAAATATTCCTTCCTATGATCTCTTTCTTGTCAAAATCATAATTCGGAATGATCGCCATAAATGACCCGACTTTAGTTACAACTTGCATGAATCGTATACTTCTTCTACTATAGGAAAGGTTCTTCATGATGGACTGAGTAGGTATACAAACAGAATGGTAGTTATTTGGTGCTATTTCCTTAAAATAAACAAACACTCCGACAGTTTAATATACTTAACTCATTTTTCTCATTAACTGAAGTAACTTGTTGACCATTATAGACAATAATATTAATGTTCTGTTCATTTATGATTAAATTTAAATAACTAGTGAAATATGGATTTATTTCGAAATTATAATAAAAAATTATCTTGTATCTATTACTATAATTATGTGGTTAATGTGAATTATTGGATGATTAGTTAACTTCAACCTAAGCTTTTATTTCTAACATTATAATTTTATAATGGAACGTCAACATATCAAATTAAAATTCTTTGTGGTGCAGATAATATACCTGTATGCCCTATGTGTTACTATGTTTATTATTGTAGGACTAATTATTGTGGTTCTAGTGAATCATATTGAAGAAACTTATCAGTTATACGGTAGAACATTATTAATTATAGATTAATAAGAAAAAGATTAAAAACACCTAGATTAATCATAAATATGTCATATTGTAATACCAAGGAATTTTATCACAACTTGGCAACAGTGTGAGTTCGTTAAGTTTAAAACCCGTGCCATTGTCAACATTGCTATAGGCGATTTTTACTAAGCAATACGCCACCTACTGACGGCACGCACAACTAACGCATGGGCCCTTGGTTCAGTTTTGCGTATGTATTTCTATTGTGAATTTTGAATTTCCGTTGGTATATTTGGTTAATTGCTTTGATTAGATATGAATCATCATTGTTTTAAGCGTCATTGTTCCTCTTGGACAAAGAAAAACCCCGAGCTTAGTTTCATACTTTTCCCAAAGTGGTAAAATCTAGAGCTATCGTGGAAACTAAGTTGGGCATTAAAGAGTTACAGGAGACAAGTATGGATAAAGAAGCTAAAGAACGCAGAGGGTATGAGAGTATGCTCTTTACTTTCCGTATGCCTAATAAAGAATTTGACATATTTTGAGGTTAAGTTTAATTTTCAGATAGAACGGTCGAAAAATATTGTAATCTATTGCTATCCCTACCTCTACAACAAATTATATACTTACTTTTTGTATTCCTGTCCTTCACCCAAAAGAAATATCTTACTTATTGGATGAAACACTTTCTATAGAGGCTTATATGTAATTATGAGATATAATGCTTACTAAAAATATTCAAGAATAATTAAAATATTTTTTTTATTTATTTAATTGCATTGGACCTAACTCAGCTAACCAGCCTTCATTAAAATTAGAACGTAAGCTATGTGGAGCCCATCGTATAAGCCCAAGCTACGTGGCCCCATATTGGGCCAAAATATAATTCGCCAATAACTATCTTAAAATTCACACACATTTTAAAAACACTTAATTAAAACTAGGTAACAATTGATATTCATACTTTTATTGGAGTAACTTTAAAATAGCAATAACATTACTTTTAATCAAAATTGCGAAAATGTGGATCATAGAAACATTAGGGTCCATTTATTATATGAGGTGTAGAGAAGTTAAAATTTTATAAACGTTACAGTGACTACATCTGATTAAATTGGATAATCACTATGAAATACGTGGCAGTGGTCCCAAAAAGGGCAAACAATGTTCTGCAATTGACCTCAAAAAATCATGCAGCGGTAAAGCCGTTCGGAATGCTTTTTATTGTGTAACTATCGTGGAATAAAATGATTTACCGAAATTAAAGCATATCAATTCTGTAACAGTTGAATGAAATATAGAATATGAAACCGCCCATCCAAAAAGTTGATTGAATGTACAAACGCTTTATGCTAGCAATCCGTATAGGTAAGAAACACTCCCTATAGTTTTGAGAACCTTCGCGTTTTTCTTTCAGCAGCCTTTGATTAGAGAGCGATGTAGATCTTCATACTTGCATTTAATAGCAAGGACTATATTATAAAATATAGTTACCTTGAGAGATTTCAAATATACTTGGTATAAGCTAATAAATTCTATTATTAGAATCAGAATCCTAAATCCTGTTAAAATCATCTACAAATTCAGCTCTCCTTTTAGGCCAGGTGCATTAGCTACAGGTAGTTTGATACTGATGCACCCTTTAACTAAAGAACAATTTTAATCCTGATACTTGCATTTAATCCCTAAAGTCAAGTTGCAGCTGATTAAAGTTTTGTAACCCATGTAAGTCTTAACCGCGGCCGACCTTGCCTGGCGTTCATATCGATAATATGAACGCCCGGTTGCTACCACGGCTTTTTAAAGGGTTTATTATAAACGCCTTCGAATGAACTAATCGTGGTAGTTCCTGCCAGTACTGGAGGATTTACCCCTCAGCCCAGGTCAAGAGCGTTGCTTTGGCAGTACTCGAGGATATGCCAAGCACCGGTTCTGGTCCGACAAATTCAGAAGCAGCACCCTGCCTAGCTAGAGAGTCGGCTGGCTCACAGAACCTCTAAGTACCACCCATAATTCATATAATTTTATTTGACTTATTATTTCTATGCACATTTGGCGCTTTTGTCTACTAAACACTGTTCCGTCATCAGAGGTCTTCCTTGTCTGGCTGTCACCGATATTTTTAAAACCATAAAGTTGTTAACCAAAACATTTTCAGGAGGATTTATAACTGAAATGACATTTTTCTTAATGAGCCAGAAACGATTCTATGAACTCTACCTATTTAAGCAGGATGTTCCTCTCTAAAGATATTTAATTTAAAAACAAAAGTGGATTTGTTGACGTTCAGCACATGGGCTTTTGTTACATCAGCCAGGCTTTCTTCGCGTTGTCGGGACCTTTTAAAAAGTCATGGACCTATCTACAATCTTTAGTCTTCCTCCAGTTTGTCACCACAAACTCAGCTAAGCTAGGGATGTGCAATTCCACTAGCTTAAGTTCATTGACATTAGCTCCGGTAGCTCAGGGAGATTTATGACACTAGGGCGTAGTATTCGTAGGGCTGCTTTGAATGTTGACAATTATTTATTTGGGCACCAGGATAATTTTTAGATATAAGATAAAAGAAAACTATATAAAAGTTAGTTGAATACACTATAATCAAATAAACAAATTGAATGGAATTTACAAATGAATAATAAAGTGACTATTTAACAATAATTCAAAAATGATTTAATATTGACTAAAATATGAAAAAAAATTTGAAAAATGAAATTTTAAAATTGGCTAACTTTACACAATTTTAAGAGGTTCGGGGTCACTCTGAAAATCTCGTTCCTTCTTTATGAGGTCAGTACTCTCACCCTTAACCTGTGCTGATGATTGGATCCAGGTGGACTTTCCGTGACAAGGTGGGGAAGCTAGAGCTCTAGTCCAGATGATAGTCACGTACTGCTAAGTCCAATCCTCTTATCTAGGGATCTGCAGGTGGTAAGCGTCCAGAGTTTTCAGCATGTTATAGATCTCGCAGTCAGGTTACAGCAGCCTCGTCTCAGAAGAGTACATACAAAGAATGGTTTGTGTTAAGAGTGCCCCAAAATTTACAAATATATAGATGAACGTTGACGGCTAGTGTAGCCAAGATTAAAAATTATAAATAAATTCCTGAAGGGAATGTACCAGCAAATCTGGTATGGAAAAATCCTCTGTGATTCTCACAGGGAAAGTAATTAACAAATAACAACAAAACCTGGAAGGTGTCAACCTTTAGTGACCCTACCCAGAATGAAGCAAATAAAATTACCCAAAAAATTGCATTCAAAAGAACTGATTACAGTTCAGCCACTCGACAATTACTCTTAATAAAAAACTCTAATCATTACTATTTAAAGATACAATAGTTCAGAAGGAACAAAAATAAATTAAATAAAAAAACCCTCTATTATCTGACCCAAAATTCCAAAAACAACGGTTTCATAACCGGTTAAACAAGGAAATATTACCACTCTAATTAGGTAAAAGAGAAAAATTATTTCATTAATATTTCAAAAACTGAGTGACAAGTTATAGAAATTCGTATTGATTTATTGTACAAATTTGTTGTCAAAGAACAATAATCAATGAATTTACTATGTTAGGAAACCGGTTCCAGTCTTCTAATCGGCGTGAATGTGAGTTATTCAAATCTATATAAAGTAACAAATTACTTAACCTAGTGCAGAAATTACGATATTAGCAATTTTCTATAGCTCCAATCATATATTATAACTATAAGATAAGAGAAGATAAGATAACGATAAGATAATTAACTTAATTCCCAAAGGGCACAACACGTGGTGGATAATAGCAATCCGATTCAAACAAAATGGAGGCAAGAAAACTCAAATTTATTGGTTTTAAAAAAACAATGTTTTCTATAATCTCCTGACTAGAGCACAGCTTCACAAATTTATAAAATCATATTGAAACTATTTTCTATTGTTTAGAATCGTACTACATTTCACCATATAGGGTGACAAAAAAAATCTCCCTGACCACGCCTAAATAATTTACCTAAAATCCAGGTAAATCCTGATTATATATGAAATATAATTACTTAATAATAACTACAAATCGCTATGATCGTATTTCTGTACTAATAATAATTATAATCGCAACCAATAATCAAAGTGAATAAATTATATATATCAAAAGGTAAAATAACTCACATCGGCATCTGCCTACTTTCAAAGACGGGAACTGTCTCTGTCCTCCTACCTAAATCACACCGGCGTTCTCGCTTGAGTTTTGGAGGGGCTACTTAGCCAATGAGCGTTCTCCAATGCAGAATATTTGAAAACGGAAAACTTAAGCCACCAACAATTAGGTTGGGTGTTTTACGGGGTGCATAATAGTCAACCTCATGAAACGACATTAAAATGTACGTTACAAGTTTTTCCCGTCTCGTGGGTCTATTTGTTAAGTGCTTTGTAGACGTGCCTTCTAGTAATTCCTATAGAAGATTCAGGTCCCTGACAAAGGCCTTTTGATCCATACCGGGCTAGTTCGTCGGTTTTCTCATTCCCTAGAACTTCCATGTGGCTGGGTACTTATACCAGTGTCTCCTTGTGACCTACACTCCTGAGAGCAAGCCCAGATCTTGTTCTTGGGGAGCATACTATCTTAAGCTCGCCTTGACTGTCAGAGTAGACGAAAGTCTTCTGCTCGGTGCTGTTCCTTATTTCCTCCCTACTTGCAACCATTAGAATTTCAAAGAACTTTGCCTGGAAGACTATGGCGTATAAGCCCAGTGCAAAGCTGAGTTGATCGCCTTTTCCCTCCAGACATATTTCTGCCTCAGAAAAATTATCCGCCACACGGGAACAATCCGGGTAGCACATCAAGGATCCGGGGGAAGGAAGGCAGTACGGTACTTACATATACAGGGTTATTCAGAACTTATCTCTAAAACTTTGAGGATATTGTAACAATGTTTAAAGTTATACCATTATAAAGGGCTACGTAGCTGGGCAACTGTACTTCAACACATCTGATACTTTTCTACCACATTCCTAAGAATGTGATAAAAAAAGTAAACACGTTTTTGTCTGGAACGCCTGGTTAAAAGCGACCGAATAAAGTTGGAGTGGGGATAATATCTCTATTGTCTATGAGTCGTCAGTCTAGTGTGTCGCTCTCGCAGTGCGGGTGTTTTATTTATCTTAGGAGTGTTAAACTGTAAAATTTTCAAAATGGCTCATGTGTACAGTAATGCTGAGTTAATGGACTGTTACCAGTGGATTATCAATTAAAAGTTAGGTTTTGTGAGTGGTTGTTGCAGCAAAATGCTGAAAATCCCCAATTTACTTAATAATTTGCATTTACAAGATCAGCAACCAGGAGGAACATTCGGTTTAGTGGGGCAAAATTGGATAAGGGCGTACCCAAAATTATGTACAAGTCGAGGAATATTATTTCGAAAAGCTTTTGTAACAAGGTATGTGCAAATTTTTTATAAATTTCATGTTTCTAATACCTATAGTAATCAAGTAGCGCAATTCTTCAAAATTAGTGTAACAAAATTTTATTCATTTTAAAGACACGTCACTTTGGTCACATCTATCTATCTTTAAGTTTATTTTAAAGTAAAACCGCTGCAAATCTTTTTTGCGCCGGGTGTCGGTATACTCTCAGAACTTCCGAAGTTTTTTTCGTGCTAGCCAGTTTGCATTGTCAGTCCCAAGGTCACTCCATTACAGTGGGCCAGTGGTGTAACGAAGTTACCTTTTTTTTATAGTTTGGATTTATTATTTTGAATATAGAATTTAATATGGGTATAAGTGTCCGCCGAAATATATATTATTGGAAGTGAGCTCCGTAGCGCGGTACAAAGCGTACCGACTTTTCACCCGGAAGATCCGAGTTCGATCTCCAGGCCGGGTCAAGTTTTTTTATATTATCCGCATTGTTTATAACATTCAACTATTGTAGTAGTTAATTGTTATAATAATATAAAGTAGAAAACTCACAAGAATTCCGTCAATTACATTTTTATTAATATTATAAGATTGTTTATTTTACCGAGTTTATAGCCCCTTACTTCAATGTTTTGGTTAATTTCAGGTCCCTACATTATTTTGCAGAGTTTAGGATAATTTGTATTTTCCAAAATTGTTTAAATAAGCTGATATTATTTATTTATTATTATTTGCTATTGTAAAATAGATATAACATATTTAGGATGTGTTATAATGTGAATTTATTTATTTCTGGGAGTTTTAAAACCGTTCTTTTTGGTAATGCTATTTAAAATAAATGTAGAAGTCCGTGAGCTTATCAAAATGCTATTTTGTAATTTGTTTATATTATTGAACGCTGTGACTAGGCCAGCAATAATATATTGACAATATTAGTACCGTGTACCACTAAACTGACCGATTTTGAATCAAAAATTAAAATATCCGCGCAACCAATGCGCGATGATTCTCCCACATGATTTACAGTCACGTGGTGTCTCCGATTTACTATTTAAAGCATTGTAACTGCCTAGAAAGGACACTCTTTTGACCGACCGATCTTCTTTAAGATATAGTTTCCGCCAGCACCAAGCAACAGCACCAGCACCAGCAATCACCCGGAGGAGTAAGTAACCACTCGATTCCGACCGACATCGTTCTGATTCGCCGGCCGTGGGAAGCAAGCTCCAGGTACACATAGCTACGGTCGCCTTTAAGAGCGATTGACTTAGGCGAAGTAGTATTGTGTGTATTTGCAACTTGTTTGGATGAAAATAACCTGTGGCTGAATGCTAGTACATTTCCTTTATAAGTGCGATTGCCTTGGGGACTTGTATCTTGCGGAAAGCTGTATCTTATTTCTCGTTCAGACGTGGTGCAAAAGGCTTGGAGACGCTAGCCACCTCCGTAGAGTTAGTTCAGATTTTAAATATTTACCGAGATTATTTACCGATTTACCGCTTCGATACCTACCGACACCGTTCTGACCCGCCGGCCGTTGGAGGCAAGCTCCAGGTACACATAGTTACGGTCGCCTTTAAGAGCGATTGACTTGGGCGAAGTAGCATTGTGTGTATTTGCAACTTGTTTGGATGAAAATAACCTGTGGCTGAATACTAGTACATTTCCTTTATAAGTGCGATTGCCTTGGGGACTTGTATCTTGTGGAAAGCTGCATCTTATTTCTCGTTCAGACTTGGTGCAAAAGGCTTGGAGGCGCTAGCCACCGCCGTAGTGTCAGTCCGGATTATAAATATTTACTGAGGTTTTTCTGTTACTAAATAATAGAACGTTTTGCTTGAGCTTCTCTTGGTTGTTGTTGCTTGTTGCTTATTCACCGTATAGCTTATTTTCCGCACCGATTATAGTATTTAATTGCTTGCCTAGTTACCGACCGTTTATTATTACCTGTTTAATAACAATTGCTACCGACTTTGTTTATTTACTTGTATATTTACTACTTGTTGCTTATTCACCGTATAGCTTATTTTCCGCACCGATTATTGTATTTAATTGCTTGCCTAGTTACTGACCGTTTATTATTACCTGTTTAATAACAATTGCTACCGACTTTGTTTATTTACTTGTATATTTACTATTTGTTGCTTATTCACCGTCTAGCTTATTTTCCGCACCGATTATTGTATTTAATTGCTTGTCTAGTTACTGCTACTTGATACCATTTGTTGCTAATATATTTCCGCTTGTTTATTATTACTGCTTCTATGACTAAATATCGATAGATTGCTAACAATATTTTTGGTGTTAACTGCTTCATTTACCGACCGATTTATTGAAAATAAATATTTTCGGAATTGAATATGTGTGACTTTTATTACCTAGCTTAAGAAACATTGACCCTCTGGACAGCGCATTCATGCGCCTTCTTCACTGTAGTTACCCAGCCTTTACTCATAAGCGAGTAGAGTCCGCGTGGACCATTCACCACGTGAAACCCATGTTTGGTGGCGCCCGAAGGCAGAAACCCGAGAAATAAACCAGAAACCGATTTGAGAGCGTCACAAATGGCGCCCTAGAGCAGGGACAGTTTCTTAACCTAGGGTAATAATTATTTTTTTTCAGCTTAGATCCAGGAGACCTAAGTAGGTCTGATATTTAAAGGTGTAAGTGGTAGTGTTGTGAGGTATTGTGTTTGATTCTTTTAGCCTTCTATTTCATTAAATATTATTTATTGTTTTATTTAAACAATTTTTTTTTACTTGACATTTACTCAAACTTGTGCTTGTGTGGTATCATTTGATAGGGATTCCGATACCGATTCCGATACCGATTCCGACCGATTGCCGTTTTACCCTATCAAAGAACCCTGTTGTGTTTTGAGCAAATTTCATTAAAATCCGAATTTTCAATGTACAGTTATTATTAGTGGTGGCTTGAGAATCTAACATTGTACTACAGCCGAATTTGAGGTTTTTTTTTATATAGAAATTCCTGAGTAGTTAACCGCAGTTTTTGTAGATTTTTATGTATAGTTTTTTTATAGTAGCACATTCTTTTTTAGCCGGTATTTGGCTTGAAGTGTGTGTGACAAGAATAGTTTGCTTTAACAGTATTCAGTAGTCAGTATTTTATTTAGTAATATTCAAAAATATTTTGAGTGATTGGAAATTGCTGGTGTTAGATGGAACTGAGTTTCCCTAAACTATCTGTTGACAGGTGCCTTTGCTGAAAGTTTGTTTACCGACCGACCGTTTCCGTATAGGAACAAAGGGTGAAGGTACCGACCTGACCGATTCCAACCTAGTACCCTTTGGGCCTTTAAAAAGCAAATTTTAGTAAAGGTGAATTTGTCATAGACTGGTGACAGGGAAGTCAAGTGGCATTTGTCACTGCCGTTTTAGTTAAATTTTATTTAGGGTTGAACTAAGTCAACCTAGTAAAGCAGACTAGTCTTTGTATAGTAGCACTTCATTAAAAAAATTTTTTTTTTCCGTTTAAATTTCCGGTGTTAGATAGAATTGAGTTTCCCTAAACTATCTGTTGACAGGTGCCTTTGCTGAAAGTTTGTTTACCGACCGACCGTTTCCGTATAGGTACAAGGGGTGAAGGTACCGACCTGACCGATTCCAACCTAGTACCCCTTGGGCCTTTAAAAATCAAATTTTAGTAAAGGTGAACTTGTCATAGACTGGTGACAGGGAAGTCAAGTGGCATTTGTCACTGCCGTTGTAGTTAAATTTTTTATTTAGGGTTGAACTAAGTCAACATATACCGAGTAAAGCCGCCTTATCCTTGTATAGTAGCAGTTCATTAAAAAGTTTTCCGTTTAAATTTCCATTAGTAGATTAGGCAAAGTAAATATTTTTTTTGCAAAACAGAAATATTTTTGGTAGAGTACAATAGTTTGAAAACTGTAAGTTATAACTAGACAGGGTACCGAATCTGTTGCACAAGTTTTTTTTTTATTATAAGTAAAGTATTCATTGAGTATAAGTAAATAGTGGAGTACCTAGTTACTTGATAGACAAATAAATTAAATTTTATTTTGAAGGTTGTCTGGGATCGACTAGTTAAATCCGGGGTTATTTATTGTTTATAAATAAAAATTTTTCTATACGATTTCTAGTGGTTTGAGTTAGATTCTTACCGAAAAAGAAAAAAAAAAAATACCGATTAATACCGACAGTACCACCGACTGTAGTACCGATTTATATACCGCTGAATCGCACAGACCACTAGGATGTCGTCCGATTCAAAAACTAAAGAAGTGCCGCCCCCAGACATGCTTCATGAAAGCGAGGATTCCGACGAGAATCCCCAGACCGCCAAAGTAAGCTGGATTTATACTTTGAAGAAATCCGAACTTGTAAATGAGTTAGAAAAATTTCAGTTAAGTAGCAAAGGCACAATGCCAATACTACGTAAACGTTTGGTCACTTTCTTTAAAGAAGGACCACCGAAACACCAACAAACTTGTGTAACAGATGCAGGGCCGTCTACCGCTACCATAGCTGACAATGCACCGCCCCCAGGTTCCGTTCATGAGTCTAATGACTCCAGTGATGAGGTTTCACATCCTCTTATAAGAAATTGGGTTAAAACTTTAAGTAGGGAAGACCTTGTAACTAAGCTAACCAAGTTCAACCTAGATACTCAGGGAGAGACGTCTGTCTTAAAACAAAGACTAGCCGCTGTCCTCTGTGAACCAATTCCAAGGGCACATTCACCGCCGCCGTCACCGATTTTAACTCCGTTGCCCTCCGAACCTCGTCCAGTACCGTTTCAACCGAATCACGAATCTACTTATAGATCTACATCGTACCGCCTCGGGAACGATGTATGCACTAGAGTTAGAAAGTGGGGACTTAAGTTTAATGGTAAAACCGACGCCGTAGAGTTCCTGGAAAAACTGTGTGATTTCCAGGAAAATAGCGGGATAACTACCATTGAATT
The DNA here is from genome assembly GCA_963924545.1 of Pogonocherus hispidulus. Lineage (NCBI taxonomy): Eukaryota > Metazoa > Arthropoda > Insecta > Coleoptera > Cerambycidae > Pogonocherus > Pogonocherus hispidulus. The sequence continues at coordinate 56,594,436 of OZ004699.1, read as the reverse complement.
ATTACCGGCCTTGTATGAAATTTTTCAAGGAAACGCCCTAGCCTGGTACCGCAATAACCGAGCATCTTGGACTAGTTGGCAGGATTTCCTAACCGATTTCAAACATTTCTATTTACCAGCCGAATATCAAACATTTTTAGAGGAACAAATACATAGCCGCCGCCAGGCACCTGGTGAACCTGGCCGAGACTACGTAGTCGCCATGCAAACGTTAATTCGAAGGCATGGTGAATTCTCGCAAGAAAGAACCTTGCGCCGTCTCTATGGAAACTTGTTACCCGATTATCGACAATACATACGGCGAAGCGATGTGCAAAGTATCCGGGACCTGGTGATCCGTATCGAAGAGTTTGAAACTCTTCAAAAAGAACTTCACCCACGTGGTGGTAGTCCGTCAACAAACCAGAGTCCGGTGTTACCTGTTACCGAACACCGCTCCCCGCCGCCTGTTCAAAGGGTTCTTTTGAACGACCGTCCCAGCCGTACCGTACCGATTACGACACCTGAAGAAGCCCCCCGAAGTAGTGTACCTAATCGTACCTATGCAGAAGCCGCTCAGAGCAGTGACACCGTCCGTCCTGAATCTGTAAACATGCCCAGAGAGGCGCATGCGCGCCCTCCTGCGCGACAGACAAGGCAACCGAGTACCCCTTCCAATAGACCCGTCTGCTGGAGGTGTGGACAATCCGGACACTTCCGAACCGAATGCCGAGCACCTTCGAGACTATTTTGTTCACGCTGTGGACGAAATGGAATTATGACCCGAGACTGTAATTGTCGCAATCCGGAAAACTAAACCGGAGCTGTCCTGCTACGAGGCCAGCGCGGTTCCGGAGTATTCCAGCCTCGCATAATTCGACCGTTACCGAACTAGACAACCGACCGCATGTTAACGTCAAAATAAGAGATAGGATGTTCTCTGCACTCGTCGATACCGGCGCCGTTCGTTCCTATGTTGGCGAGAAAGTCGCTGAATATTGCAGAGAACGCGACATCCCGTTTCAAGAAGTTTTGACACCTGCTGCGAAACTGGCAAATGGACTGACCGTACTCATACAGGGTGGCTACTGTATAGAATTTTCGATAAGTGACTCTCACTTTTCGGAAATAGTTTCATACCTGCCAGATCTGACATCCGATATTGTCTTGGGTATGGACATCCTTGGTAAAAAGAAGTTTACCTTGGACTTGTTAACCAACACACTATATCTAAATGATGAAGTAGTCTTTAGACAACACCCGATACCGTCATGTAGTCCTATTGGCGGACTATCTTTACAATTAACAGACACCGAGGAAACTGGTTTACAGCAATTCCTGGATCAGGAGTTACCTAGTTTCACAGATATAAGAGGAGCTACTGGGCTAATACAGCACCACATCCGCCTCTCATATCCAGAACCGATTAAACAAAGATACCGACCCCAGAACCCTAGAATGCAAGCCGTTATTGACCAGGAGGTGGACCAGATGTTAAAAGATGGGGTAATAGAGCCCTCTTCCAGTCCATGGAGTTCACCTGTGGTCATAGTCCGTAAGAAAGATGGCAAACCGAGATTCTGCATAGATTTCCGAAAGGTGAATGAAGTAACCGAGAAAGATGCATACCCGTTACCGTATATTAATGCCATTCTTGACAAGCTACGACGTGCCCGGTACATATCAAGTATAGACCTGAAGCAAGGATATTGGCAGATACCGCTGTCACCTGAAAGCAAACCTATAACTGCTTTCACAGTTCCTGGCCGAGGTCTGTTTCACTTTAATGTGATGCCGTTTGGTTTGCACTCAGCACCGGCTACTTTTCAACGTCTACTTGACCGTATCATAGGTCCAGAGTTGGAACCGTACGCTTTTGCCTACCTGGATGACATTATTGTTCTTGGCGAAACATTTGAGGAACATTTAAAATACCTCAAAGAAGTTTTCCGCCGGCTACGAATGGCTAATCTACAGTTAAATGCTGATAAGTGTCAGTTCTGTAGAAAATCCCTAAAGTACTTAGGACATTTGGTCACCGCCGAGGGTATCTCTACCGACCCCGATAAAGTGACAGCCATTCAACATTTCCCAACACCTAGAAATGTTAGAGAGGTACGCCGTTTCTTAGGCACTGCATCGTGGTACCGTCGTTTTGTGCCTGCCTTTTCTGAGGTTGTCGCACCGTTAACCAGGCTGCTTAAGAAAAACTACCGCTGGCGTTGGACCGAGGAACAAGAAAAGGCATTTGCTGCCTTAAAGAAATGTCTCACCGAAGCTCCGGTATTAACCTGTCCGGACTTTGAAAAGCCGTTTGTCTTGCAGACTGATGCCTCCGATGTAGGTTTGGGTGTGGCATTGACGCAGGATATTGATGGAGCCGAACATGTGATAGCTTATGCTAGCCGCACGCTTTCTCCCTCCGAAAAGAACTTTGCAGCCGTGGAAAAAGAATGTTTAGCCATTGTATGGGGAATAGAAAAAATGAGACCGTACCTGGAGGGATACCGTTTTACCGTTATTACCGATCATCAATCTCTCCGTTGGTTACACTCTATAAAAAGTCCCGCCGGCCGTTTAGCCCGATGGAGCATATTTTTGCAACAATATGACTTCGAAATAAAGTACCGTAGAGGAGCATTGAACCGTGTAGCTGATGCTTTATCTCGACAGCCGTTACCAGACCCTTCCGCTGAGGACGATACGCAAGAACTATGTGCTTTGGACGAAGCACCAGCATGTTCTTGGTATCAGCGCAAGAAGAGAGAAGTCGAAGCAAAGCCCGAAGCATTTCCGGATTACTGTATCCGAAATGACCGCCTCTACCGTCACTTCTGGGACTCAAATGACCTTACCGAACCCGACATGAGTGATCCATGGAAGCTGTGTGTTCCAACACCGATGCGACCTGCCGTCTTGGCGGAGAACCATGATGCTCCTACTGCAGGACATATGGGTATCTCTAAGACAATAGCTCGGATATCGCACCGATATTATTGGCCAGGCATGTTTCGAGATATTGCAAGTTATGTAAGGAAATGCCTGCAATGCCAACAGTATAAACCGGCACAACAGCAAACTGCTGGTAAAATGCAACCCTCCGTTAACCGTCACCCGTGGCATACCGTTAGTACCGACCTAGTAGGACCACTACCGAGATCCCGTAAAGGAAATCGCTTCCTGGTAGTTTTTCAGGATCGATTTACAAAGTGGGTACAATTCCGTCCTCTCCGCAGTGCAACAGCCCGAAATGTCACCCAAGCTCTGTACGAAGAGATCATATGTCGCTTTGGTTGTCCCAGAGAAATCATAAGTGACAATGGTACACAATATGACAGCCGTTTGTTCCGGACACTCTTACAGAACTTTGGGATACAACACCGTTTTACACCGCCGTATACTCCGCAAGCTAACCCTGTAGAGAGAGCTAACCGCACGATTAAAACAATGATAGCCCAATATTGTAACCAGGATCACCGTCTGTGGGATGACCACCTACCAGATTTGCAGTTCGCTATCAACACTGCTCGACAGGAGTCCACCGGATTTTCTCCAGCCTTCCTGAACTTTGGAAGAGAACTGGAGGTACCCGCCGCCATTTACCGAGATGACAATGAAACAGCAGATGATGCTGTACCGGACGAGACACCGACCCCTAACACCGATCATACCGACCGCCTCGCTAAGTTGCGGGAAATTTTTGACCTTGTAAGAGTGAATCTGTCCCGTGCATTCACCACCCAAAGTCATTACTATAATTTACGCCGACGTAACTGGAGATGTCATGTAGGAGACCGAGTGATGAAACGAGACCATCCGCTATCATCTGCCGCTCAAGGATTTGCGGCTAAACTAGCACCGAAATATTCCGGACCGTTTACAGTGGTCAAAGTAATTTCACCTGTGGTATACGAATTAAAATCTGACACAGGGCGAAGGTTAAAAAGGATTCACATCAAAGATCTCAAACCAGTACCGACCGATAATTAGTCACCGATCCATGACAACAGAAGTCCGCATGAGTCGCCATCCACCACTCAGTCAAGCCACTGGAGAAGTAGAAGCCCGATGAAGACATTAGTAATCCGATGAAGACAATTTGAGTAAGATATTTTATTTTCTTTATTTGTAAAAGGTGTACGTGCTCTGCAATAAAGTACTGTTCATCAGTTAGAGTACGCGCCTTGGTAGGTTTATAAAATTATGAATTTAGTTATAGGTTAGGTTACCTATAGGTTACTGGAAAAAAAAAAAAAAATTTAATGCTTAAATTTTTTTTTTTTTACCGAAGTAAGGGGAGGGTGTAACGAAGTTACCTTTTTTTTATAGTTTGGATTTATTATTTTGAGTATAGAATTTAATATGGGTATAAGTGTCCGCCGAAATATATATTATTGGAAGTGAGCTCCGTAGCGCGGTACAAAGCGTACCGACTTTTCACCCGGAAGATCCGAGTTCGATCTCCAGGCCGGGTCAAGTTTTTTTATATTATCCGCATTGTTTATAACATTCAACTATTGTAGTAGTTAATTGTTATAATAATATAAAGTAGAAAACTCACAAGAATTCCGTCAATTACATTTTTATTAATATTATAAGATTGTTTATTTTACCGAGTTTATAGCCCCTTACTTCAATGTTTTGGTTAATTTCAGGTCCCTACATTATTTTGCAGAGCTTAGGATAATTTGTATTTTCCAAAATTGTTTAAATAAGCTGATATTATTTATTTATTATTATTTGCTATTGTAAAATAGATATAACATATTTAGGATGTGTTATAATGTGAATTTATTTATTTCTGGGAGTTTTAAAACCGTTCTTTTTGGTAATGCTATTTAAAATAAATGTAGAAGTCCGTGAGCTTATCAAAATGCTATTTTGTAATTTGTTTATATTATTGAACGCTGTGACTAGGCCAGCAATAATATATTGACAATATTAGTACCGTGTACCACTAAACTGACCGATTTTGAATCAAAAATTAAAATATCCGCGCAACCAATGCGCGATGATTCTCCCACATGATTTACAGTCACGTGGTGTCTCCGATTTACTATTTAAAGCATTGTAACTGCCTAGAAAGGACACTCTTTTGACCGACCGATCTTCTTTAAGATATAGTTTCCGCCAGCACCAAGCAACAGCACCAGCACCAGCAATCACCCGGAGGAGTAAGTAACCACTCGATTCCGACCGACATCGTTCTGATTCGCCGGCCGTGGGAAGCAAGCTCCAGGTACACATAGCTACGGTCGCCTTTAAGAGCGATTGACTTAGGCGAAGTAGTATTGTGTGTATTTGCAACTTGTTTGGATGAAAATAACCTGTGGCTGAATGCTAGTACATTTCCTTTATAAGTGCGATTGCCTTGGGGACTTGTATCTTGCGGAAAGCTGTATCTTATTTCTCGTTCAGACGTGGTGCAAAAGGCTTGGAGACGCTAGCCACCTCCGTAGAGTTAGTTCAGATTTTAAATATTTACCGAGATTATTTACCGATTTACCGCTTCGATACCTACCGACACCGTTCTGACCCGCCGGCCGTTGGAGGCAAGCTCCAGGTACACATAGTTACGGTCGCCTTTAAGAGCGATTGACTTGGGCGAAGTAGCATTGTGTGTATTTGCAACTTGTTTGGATGAAAATAACCTGTGGCTGAATACTAGTACATTTCCTTTATAAGTGCGATTGCCTTGGGGACTTGTATCTTGTGGAAAGCTGCATCTTATTTCTCGTTCAGACTTGGTGCAAAAGGCTTGGAGGCGCTAGCCACCGCCGTAGTGTCAGTCCGGATTATAAATATTTACTGAGGTTTTTCTGTTACTAAATAATAGAACGTTTTGCTTGAGCTTCTCTTGGTTGTTGTTGCTTGTTGCTTATTCACCGTATAGCTTATTTTCCGCACCGATTATAGTATTTAATTGCTTGCCTAGTTACCGACCGTTTATTATTACCTGTTTAATAACAATTGCTACCGACTTTGTTTATTTACTTGTATATTTACTACTTGTTGCTTATTCACCGTATAGCTTATTTTCCGCACCGATTATTGTATTTATTTGCTTGCCTAGTTACTGACCGTTTATTATTACCTGTTTAATAACAATTGCTACCGACTTTGTTTATTTACTTGTATATTTACTATTTGTTGCTTATTCACCGTCTAGCTTATTTTCCGCACCGATTATTGTATTTAATTGCTTGTCTAGTTACTGCTACTTGATACCATTTGTTGCTAATATATTTCCGCTTGTTTATTATTACTGCTTCTATGACTAAATATCGATAGATTGCTAACAATATTTTTGGTGTTAACTGCTTCATTTACCGACCGATTTATTGAAAATAAATATTTTCGGAATTGAATATGTGTGACTTTTATTACCTAGCTTAAGAAACATTGACCCTCTGGACAGCGCATTCATGCGCCTTCTTCACTGTAGTTACCCAGCCTTTACTCATAAGCGAGTAGAGTCCGCGTGGACCATTCACCACGTGAAACCCATGTTTGGTGGCGCCCGAAGGCAGAAACCCGAGAAATAAACCAGAAACCGATTTGAGAGCGTCACAGTATCCATGGGCATGCAATGAAAATTTTTTAAATAGTTTTCAGAAGCCGCCAAAAAATTTTTTTTTGCGCTACCACATTTCTACATGTATGTTGAACATCCCCAAATTTTATTATGGATAAGTTCTGAATAACACTGTATAAATAAAGTATGAGAACATCAAAAAACATATTATGTCATTTGGTGGTTTAGATGCATGGATAAAGAAACCTGCAAGCTGGTCAGTATCATTAAACTCGATATTAGATTGAACTTAGAAATTATTGAAGAAATCAAAGTTTGGAATTATAGCTAAAAGGAACCAAGTTTCACTACAATGTTCATGAAATATTTCATGAAGTACTTCTTCTACTGTCATAATACTTAATTTAATCAGAATCGCTTTATAAATCACATATTTACATGTAGTATATCCTGTATACTGACTTAAACACTGTTCACTGTTAAGGTGCCTCTCAACATATACAAAGCTTTTGAAGAAGTGCTTCCATCGTTCGATATTTCAAAAGGCAGAACCCAAAGACATTACTGCGAAAAGCACGTACATATCGACCTGTAAGATAACTGATAATCATGTGGTGATGGAATTAGTAATCGCATTCCTTTTAGACCACGTGCTGTATTGGCCAAAAGAATCTGCAATTATTGTGGCGCAAACGATTACCACACTTTGTGGTAATCGTTTGCGCCACGACAGTATCGTTTGTACGCATTCCTTCCATCGTTGTCAAAATCATAATTCGGAATGACCGCCAGAAAGGCCCCGAGTTTAGTTGCTAATTCCATGAATCGGATATTTCCTCTACTATAAGAAAGGCTCTTCATGTCGGTCTGTATAACTGTATAAGTAGGTATATAGACACAATGTGGCCATTATTTAATGCTTTTTCCTTTACCAATAAGCAAACATTCCAGTATTTTAATATATTTAACGCATTTTTATCATTAGCTAAAGTACCTTGATGGTTATAGACAATATTAATGTTTCCGAGTTAAATGTAAACAACTATAGGTATTAAAATATAGGTAATTAATTTAGAATTATAAACATACATGTCGGATAAATAAATATATTTGTCTCGTTCTTTTGGAACAAATATATTTATTATGAATCGTATCTTGTTACTTAATACGAGAGTACATAGTTAATAATAGATCGCCACCTTCTCTATCGCCTGATTTCTCCAAATAATCATTAGGTGTAGAGGGGGAAATTAATTATTTCAAGCATGTCCGAAAATATTTATTTTATTTGCAAATGCATTAACACTATTATAGATAAAATCTGTGAACCATTATCAACAAATGTATTCCTCCTCTGTGCCCAGATTATGGACAACTATTTCTATACCTCAGCGCCATTAAAGTCATTCAACACAAAGACAAAATCAAAAATACATCAAAGTATTCACTCAAAAAATACTCAATAGGTATTTGAACCGTTAGCAACTGCATAGGTTGCCTTTGCTCTGAATATCCTGTATGGTGCTGATAACACATAACATAACAAAGAGATATAACACATCGAAAATACTATTATCAGTGGGTGGTAGATATGTTTGACATTCAAGTATTTGATGAAGGTTAGTTAGTATATTAGATCTATATTTACCAGTTACCACTCACATTTACATGTTTTTCATTGCTTTACCTATACAGTTAAAAAAATAACTAATAAGCACTAAAAGTTGCTGTTTGAATATTTTCTACTAATAACCGAATCTATTTGCATCATCAGAATAACAAGTTTGACATTTGTGTTTTCTTATATTATTTATGGTATTGCGTCTTTTAAATTACATTTTGCAAACTGCATGTTTTTCATTTATTATGTAGGTACGTCTAGTATTAGAATATTATTATTATGGACGATTAAACCCACGCGTGTAATACTCTTTTGTAATAAATTGTAAACGAAATAAAACTTCTAGAATGATGTTACAAATTGAACCAATTTGCTTGGGATAAAACATAAACTTTATCATGGAAATAATTCCTGACATCAGCAGTCCTACTGCTGCAACTGTGGTAATATTATAACTGCTTTTTCCTTTTTTAAGAATGTAGTAATTGGTGGAATTAAAACATGCCAAATTCAAAACAAACGTATAAGCAAGGCACAAAAGGATTTCCCATCCGAAAAGCTTATTAAAATGATCCATAATTTCGTTCATCAGTTCGCACAGGCTAGATACAGTTTGAACAATTTTACCTACACCTGCTTTGGCACCATAACATCCCTTAATCAAGAAGTGATTTAAATCCAGGTACTTACATTTAATCGCCAAAGCCAAGTTGCATATCACTAAGATTTTCCCAAAATTTCAATGACATGGTTCCCAGTACATATATATATAATGTTATAATTAACCAAGAATGCCAAGTGCAACATTTACCAGGTAAATTAATAAAGTTGTGAAACTTATAAAAATCAGTAAAGTTGAGGATATTAGTTGGAAACGAAAATTCTTCAGGACGCTTTTCTCCGATCTGCATTCTGTGTTAAAATACCTCTCAAGGCACACAAAGTTTTTGAAGAAGTACTTCCATCGTTCGAGATTCCTAAAGGCAGAACCGAAAGACATTACTGCGAAGAGGAAGGATAAATTCATCTGAAAGATTATTGATAGTCCAGTTGTAATGGAATCGGCAGCCTTATTCCTTTCAGACCAGGTAATATTTTGACATAGAAATTCTAATAATATGAAGACGGAAACGTCTGTCATGCAGTACAGTTTGTATACATTTCTTCCTACGATGTATTTTTTGTCAAAATCATAAATCGGAATGACAGCCAAAAGAGCCCCAAGTTTGATTTATTACATTACATTATTATTATTATTATTATTATATACATGGTGACATTATTCATGATGTCGTCCATTAGTCTATATAAGTACGATACTGTTTGAATAGTTTTCTTTACTTGTTCTTGACTAAAAAGCCTTTTACTTAAGTAAGAATTTAAATCCTTATATTTATATTTAATTGCCAAAGTCAAATTACATACCAGTAACAATTTCACAAACTTTACGTAGACGAAGAGCACGGTAAATACTATAGCAGCGAAAGAGACATATTTTGATCAGCATTTGAAATTTTGTTGCCGATCAGAAATGTCTGTTTGTTGTCGTCAGAATGAATTGGAAATAGAAATTTTTCAAAAAGTTTCTCTCTAGGTTAGGTTAGGTTAGGTTCAAAAGTGAGTGGACTGAAAAACCAGACCCTCCACTGCGACCATGTGGTCTAGTATGGCTCACACCTACTTATATTTCACCCAACAGGTCCAGCTTCTCAATGTAGCTGATTACCTTATTAGGTAAGAATGTATTCAGATCCTCTGGCAGAAGTTGTCCCTTGCCAAATACTGATGAGTATCTGATCCTTTCCCCAGCGGGGCAGGTGCACAATATATGTTCTGCCGTTTCATCATCTTCTAAGCATAGACGGCACTCAGCATCTTCTGCTAGGCCGAATTTGCTCAGATGATATTTTAAACGGCAGTGACCCGTGTATAGGCCAATTAGATTTCGTAGGTGAAACCTACTTAACTCTAGAAGTTTTTTAGTTCTTGTTTTTGGAGGGTTTATTATAAACGCCTTCGAATGAACTAATCGTGGTAGTTCCTGCCAGTACTGGAGGATTTGCCCCTCAGCCCAGGTCAGGAGCGTTGCTTTGGCAGTACTCGAGGATATGCCAAGCACCGGTTCTGGTCCGACAAATTCAGAAGCAGCACCCTCCCTAGCTAGAGAGTCGGCTGCCTCATTCCCTTCATGGCCAGAATGGCCTGGGACCCAGACCACAGTTACTCTATTTTTCCTGCTCAATTAAGCAAGTCCCTGCTGGCAGCTCCATACCGTTTTTGAGTTGCAACGGTAGGAACCAAGAGCTTTAAAAGCTGCTTGGCTGTCTGAGAAGATTTTTATCGATTTGCGTGTAAGTTGCATTTGTTCCAGCCTCTGTACACACAATTCGATGGCATAAATTTCTGCCTGAAATATAGTTGCATAACTGCCAAGGGATGAGGATATTCTCACCGTTGGGTTGCAACTATATACTCCGGCTCCAACACCCATGGGTGTTTTGGATCCGTCTGTAAACCAACAACTATTTGCCCTCAATAAATCGGCCTTATTCCGATTACATTCATCTCTTCCTCGGAAGAGAGTATTAAAGGGCAGTTCAAGGTTGGTCGTTGCAGGCATGACATCTGAAATCATCTCCAGGATACTGTGACTTTCCATGTCATCTAGCAGCCTATTGCGCTCCATGATGTCAGACTGCGACATGTTAAAAGCTGCCTGCTTTAGTCTGTATGTTGCCCATCTGGCCTCTCTCTCCAAATATATCAGTAGGATTTCCAGAGCTGCTGACGGTGTGGAGCTAATTGCTCCAGTTATGGCCAGGCAGGCTTGTCTCTGTAAACCAGAGAGTTTGATTTTGGTCCTTTGTTGTAGACCTTTGGACCACCAAACTATGGAGCCGTATGCGATCATGGGTCTTATGACCGTCACATACAGCCAATATATTTGTTTGGGTCTAGTGCCCCAAGATTTCCCTGACTGAAGAAGTTTTTCCATATTTTGATATTTCATAAAGATGATCCCAAAGAGGTGATGACAAAAAGAACGAGCAAATCGATTCTTAGAACTATTGTCAACCCAGACAAACCATTCTCTGCAGGTCCTGTACCATCGTGACTGAAACAAATCTCACCTGCTATGACACCAACTATTGTGAAACGGTATAATTTCTACAGGCCACTTCTTACGATGTCTTTTTTATCGCAATCATAAATTGGAATTATTGCTAACAAGCTGCCCAGTTTCGTTGCTATTTCTATAAACCTTATACTTCTGCTGTACGATAGCATCTTCTTGTTGCTCGGGTTATATACAATACTATATTTTCCTTTAAGTAGTTACTAGGTATTAGAACAAGTGTTTGTAATATTACTAATTCGTTTTCCTCCTAATAATAGCAAGCCATTAGAATAAATTAAAAGACGCATTCGTATAATTGAATTGTTTGTATGATTGCGGTCAAGATAAAAAGCTTATTGGTTCATAATGGACGATTATAACAAATATTTCATGTTCAATGTAACAAAACAAAATATGTTCAAATATTTATTTGAAGGAGATGCCAAAAACAACTACTTCACGGACAATATGCCCCGACTGGCGTTGTATTACATCGGCATCTCCATAGGAGTCGCCATATCGTTCATCGAGACCAAATACCAGACACTGTTCATCGAGTCCTCTACCTATGGCACTCTGATGAGAGCAAAATAAGCGCGAAACCGGTCAGTGTCTGGTATTTGGTCTCGATGAACGATGTGGCGACTCCTATGGAGATACCGATGTAATGCAACGCCAGTCGGGGAATATTTCCTGTGGAGTAGTTGTTTTAGGCATCTCCTTCAAATAAATAAGTAGGATTGTCTTCCTTAAAGACAATAAAGGTCACTGCTGTAATGGCATCTGCAGAAAAGCAGATCATTATCTGTCTGTCAATTTGACAATAATTGTCAGACAGATAGTAGCACGGACCCAAAGAGGGTACTACGGTGTGTTTCTCACCACTACTAATGTTCAAATATATTTCAAAACGAGTGTTCTTACCTCTTGGGGCCCCATTTGGGAATTACCTTTCAGGATAACTGATAGATCATGTAATAGCTTAACGTGCGCCCAGAAGTACATTTCCAAGGGTGCAGGTTATCCATAATTTTCAAATAACGGCAGTAACTTGGCCAAAGTTATGGTGTCGGGATACTGACTTGTGCTTGATAAATTCTTGTTCCTTCACCTGCACCTTTGGAGACCTGCTTGTGTCAAAAGCATGCAAGAATAAAGGGTTAGTCTTACCAAAGATATTATCCCTATTGTTATCAATGGAATGGTGGTGTGCATTGAATATATATTCGCCATTTTTTCACCTTTCAAAAAGAATTTATGGAATAAATTAAAACTTGACAGCTGAAATACGAATGCGAGCAGTATGTTCAGTAGAATTTCCAAACCAAAAACGTTGTTAAAAATATCCACTGTTTCACTCATCACTCGATATAAATCAGAGGCAGTTCGGGTATTTCTACCTGCATCTGCAGCCTTGCATTTTTGAGTTAAAAATGTATTTAGGTTTTGGTACTTGCACTTAATCGCTAAAATCAAACTGTACACCATTGTTCCTCTGAAGTGTTTTATGTAAATAAGGAAAGAGATATATATTTGGTAGACAAGTACATAAGGCATTCCGTTGTTCCTATCTCTATGCACATTGACTGCTAAAAGTACCAGGTTGATAATCATTAACGCACTTGACATGAAACATTGAAAGTAGAAGTTTCGTAAAAATTTCTTTTCAATTTTCTTTTCCGTATTGAAACACTTTTCAAGGGACGCCATGTTCCTGAAGAAGAGCGTCCATCTATCGAAATTCCAAAAAGCAGAACCCAACGAAGCTATCGAAAATAACGCCTGGAGAGAGAATTGTACAGTAAACCCCAAACTGTATTCCAAAAAGCTATATATATCGCCCCAGATGTACAAAAATAAATACATGCTGCTGAATAATACACCGAATGAGATGAAAAAAAGTGCCAAAGCGTACAGTTGATACGGTTTCTTTCCCAAAGCATCTTTCTTTTCAAAATCATAATTTGGAATTATAGCCAAGATGGTGCCAAATTTTATTACAAATTCCATGAATCTTATACTTTGTCTGCTGTATGTAAAACGCATCTTGCTCTGATGGATACTAAATGGAAGAATATACCCATTTTTCATATTATTATCGAACCACATATTGGTAGTATACCTACTCATTGGATGTGTATTATACGGGGTGGCACAAATTAATACCCACTTCAATATTCCTCGCTATCTATAGAATACATGTATGAGAAAAACCTTATATTTAACCCCAGATTTTATATAGAAGTTGTAATAAAAAAATTAAAGACTGTTACTCTTACATGGCCAGTAGTAGGGAGGGGACACCTGCACGTGCATAAGACATAACCTCAAATTATTAACAGAGGTGAGTGATTTGTTGTCAAAATGTCGTATAAAGCAAACTGCAGATTGAAATCGTCCTGTCCTTAGACTTACTTCGGTTGGCATTCAATTCTTCTTTTGCTACTAATTTTTTTATTACACTTTGTAATATTTATATTTTTCAAATCCTAAAGGTATTTTCAGTTTTGTCCATTTTGTTTTGATGTCATTATTATTCTAAAGTTTTCACACACAACACTGTGGACCATGTAATATTCAGTAAAATAGTAGCAAAGGTTTTTTGAGGTTATGTAGTTATCTTTACAAACAGAAACACTACGTAACCTCGTTGCTATTAAAATATACTTTATAACTAACATCGTGTTTATTTATATAACATAAACTCAAAAATTATTTGGGTCGACACAATTTAATAAAACTGTTAGGTAGGTAATGATTGTAATCAAGTTGAAAAACTGATTGAACAACTGTGCCACTGTGATATCATCCCTTATTCAGGGTGAAAAGAAGGTGTAAATTATAAAATTACAATTGAATATATACAAGCCGTGCGTAACCTTTTGTTTTCGCCTTAAAAATAACGAAGCAAGTGGTACTGAACGTTGAACCACCCTGTACAATTAGAATGATAATTTGAATGTATTGTCCATTAGCAATACAGTGACTGTGTTTATTCCAATTAACTATAAAAGGTTTTCTTATATGCATATGAACAAATGATATATAGCTACTCATTTAGAGAAGTAGAAATTAATACTGTTGTTCTTTTTAACAGTTGTCAATAACTATTATTTACCTGAGTTTAATTACGCAGCTCAATAAAATTTACAATTAAATTGTAATAAATTTCGCAAATTAAATGCCTTATATGTAAAAATTAATGTAGTGAGAGCAATATTAACTAGTTCTGATGTTTAAAAGTATATTATCTCTAATATCTTTATGCAGGTCCAATATCTCAGATCCAGGCAGGTCCAATATATTATCTCTAATTTTTGCAGGTCCAATCATAAAAAAGTCAATGTGTCAGTTCAAAATAAAGTAATTTTATAGCAACTGCACAACATACTCTATGATAATACTGACGTAGTTTTCCACATAACACCAAAGCACTATACAGTTCTGAGTGCAGTATAGTGTTTTAGTGTTATGTGTAGAACTACGTCAGTGTTATCTTCACATCAAAACTTCCAACCCCCTTTCAAGAATACTGTATGATCTACATACCGAATTTAAGTAAATCAATATCATTAATTAATAGTACAGCAATTAGCGGCCGTAGTGTTGACCTTTGAAGTACAACTGATCTGGCTATGTATGCAAACAAGTCATGCCAATGGTAATGAAGCATTCATCTTCGATTTATTAGGTAATTATTAGGTGAGAGCTTGTAGAAACCATACTTGTATTGCAGTTTATATAACATTATATCGAAATTGAGTATCACTCTACTCCTTTGGACATATATCAACGATTTATCGACCCCTATATCAATATACTTCTGAGAGTTCGATTCGATAATGTAAAATATAGGGTATTTTTACCCATTTAAAATAAGAAAGATAACACTTTCTACTGTACTAGATTTGCAAGTTACTGTTCACGATATTACCGAACGGAGCGGAGATAGCTGCTTGTTCTGGTACTTTTGATAGGTACACCGTTATCTCTATCTGTTGCCAGCAACTGATATCATCGCACATACAGTTTTAATTAAAATAAATAAAACTGTATTATCTACTCTCTTTTCAGCTGTTACTACCTATCTTATAATAATCATACAGTTTAACATGACTCTCTAACTTTTTTGTGAAAGTAAAAATACTAGAATAATATTGGAGTACTTGATTATTAACACGTTCACTGCTGGAAATAAAATTGCTGTAACGAAGTTACTTTTTTAGCCCGTAGTAATTTAAACAAGAATTAAATATGAACCGTTTTATTTGAACACACCGTATATAAGTTTGTAAATATTTTTATGAACAACTCATATCCAAGTAATGCCTTAATGTTTTCCAGTATAGTTTTATTATTATAGTACATTTGTTAATAGATAAGACTATAAACAATATACATTTATTCCATGGAAACCGGCCGAGATTCAAGAAATTCCAAACGTTGTTTTTACGCCGCCCGCAGTTTTTGTTCCTAGCGAAATACATGAATATTTCCGTGTTGTAGGTACCCTAAAATATTTATTTAATGCATTGGAACTGGATAATATTTGATTCATATGCTATTTAAAAATACTTATGCAACCGCCACTTGAAATTTGATAAAGTCATATTATAATATATCTATTAAAGTATTTTATGACAAAGTTTGGAATACATAGCTCTCCGTATAGTCATGTTATGACAATTAATTTGTTTATTAATGTTTATGCACTTTCCGGCAATAAATGTTTACCGAACTTGTTTAATTTACTAAGGGGAATATATCTGAGACATGTTTGATGTATTACTATACCGTATTTGCCTATTGTTACCGAATTAACTTAAATTAAATTAAGTTATATTGAATTTAATATTGTTTAATTATTAAAGATATGATTTCCGTTATAACTTGTATATAGTTTTGTTAATAATAAGTATTTAAATATGTTATTTTGTTAGGAACCGATATTTAAATGCAGGTTGATGCAGTAAGGCATAAAAGTTAAAGTACGTTACTAAATCTGATTAAAATATGTTCTAATTACACATTAGATTCATATTAATCATTTGCCGATATTATAAATTAATTTCAAGTAAGCATTCCGCAAATTTAATAAAATTTGAGACCATATTTGGTCATGAAGCGAAATCCGCCGTTCTGATTGGTCGAGCCAGCGGCCGAGGACTATAAAAGACCGGCCGATTTTCGTTGAAAAGACAGTGTTCCACCGATCTCCGAAGATAGTATTTTACCGGTCTCCGAAGAGGCAAGTACCTGCTCAATCTCCGAAAAACACCGACCGAAGTATAATTAGCACCGATCATCAATTAGAGTAAGTTCTAATAGGTAGACCTCCTGTCCGACTCCCTTAGGTAAAAGCTAATGAATAACCTGTAGTGTGTGTTCGACCCTCAGGACAGATTTCTATAGCCATACCTATCCCGAACCCTGTATATAAGCTGATGAATAAACCTGTAGTGTGTGTTCGACCCTCAGGAAAGATTTCTACAGCTATATATACTCCGAACCCTTAGATAAAAGCTAATGAATAACCTGTAGTGTGTGTTCGACCCTCAGGACAGATTTCTATAGCCATATCTATCCCGAACCCTATATATAAGCTGATGAATAAACCTGTAGTGTGTGTTCGACCCTCAGGAAAGATTTCTACAGCTATATATACTCCGAACCCTTAGATAAAAGCTAATGAATAACCTGTAGTGTGTGTTCGACCCTCAGGACAGATTTCTATAGCCATATCTATCCCGAACCCTGTATATAAGCTGATGAATAAACCTGTAGTGTGTGTTCGACCCTCAGGAAAGATTTCTACAGCTATATATACTCCGAACCCTTAGATAAAAGCTAATGAATAACCTGTAGTGTGTGTTCGACCCTCAGGACAGATTTCTATAGCCATATCTATCCCGAACCCTATATATAAGCCGATGAATAAACCTGTAGTGTGTGTTCGACCCTCAGGAAAGATTTCTACAGCTATATATATATTGCACCCTTAGATAAAAGCTAATGAATAACCTGTAGTGTGTGTTCGACCCTCAGGACAGATTTCTATAGCCATATCTATACTCCGAACCCTTAGGTAAAAGCTGATGAATAAACCTGTAGAGTGTGTTCGACCCTCAGGAAAGACTTCTACAGCTATACCCGTCCCAAACCCGTTATATAAGAGTTGATGAATAGCCTGTAGTGTGTGTTCGACCCTCAGGAAGACTTCTACAACCCGTTCCTTTATTCCGAATCCCTACAAAGCCGTCTGATTTTTATTGTAAAATAACTTGTTTAATATTTGCACCGCTTCTTCTCTTAAACTGTGATTGAAACTTTACTGCCGCTTTAATGATTGAATAATGCACTACTGCTAATAACCTGGGTTTAATACATTGTATATATGTATATAATATTGTTGCTTATTACCATTTGTTTATTTTGCTGATTTGCTACTTTTCCTAATTGCTTTATCTTGCTGTCCGCCTTATGTCGCTGCTTGGCTATTTAATATTATTTTAATAAATCTTGTAGTAAGCCTCCGAAACCGACTTTTATTACCTAGATTTGAGAAACATTTGACCCTCTGGCATGTGCAGTTATGCACCTTCTCCATTGAAGCTACCCCGCCTTTACTCATAAGCGAGTAGAGTCCGCGTGGACCATTCACCACGTGAAACCCATGGATGTGTGGCGCCCGATGGCAAAAACCCGAGGATAAATCCGAAACCGAATTAAGAGAGTGTCACAAATTAGCACCCTCGAGTAGAGAGCGTCACAAATTGGCGCCCTTAAGCAGGGACAGTTTTCTCAAACCTAGTGTGATATTTGGTGGTATATAAAAATATTATTTTTCAGCGTAGGTACCGTAGACCCTGTGAAGGTCTGTTATTAAGTGTAGGTAGTAGTGCTTGTGAAAAATTGTGTGTGATTCTTTTAGCCTGTGAGTTTTGTAGCGAATTTTTATTACTGTTTTATTGAAATATATGTGTACTAGATATTTGCCCAAACCGAAAAAACCATACCGTTTCCGACCGATTACTCTTAGAAAAAAAAATAAAAGAGTACCTGCCGTATTTTGAGCAAATTTTAGTAACATCCGAGTTCTATTAAATACACAGTTGTATTAATAGTGGTGGCTTAAGAATCTAACATAATTACAACCTACTAAAGTAATTTGATTTTGTAGAAAGTTCCGTATAGTAGAGACAGACAAAGATAGTTTTTTTTATGAAGTTGTAAAAAGGGACCGTAGTTTTTTTATACAGATAGGGACCGTATAGTTTTTTTTCAGATAGGGACCGTTTTTATTTGCCATACATACAAGAACTGTTTGCTTTGAGATATTAAATATTTTACAGGTATTAATAAGATTTGAAAATAACTGTTGTTACAGTTGACCGACACCGCGGCAACTGATAAAAACAACTCTTATTTGTGTAAGTTGACCGACACCGCGGCAACTGATAAAACAACTCTTATTTGAGTAAAGGCTAACTTGTCATAGCCTGGTGACAGGAAAGCTAAGTGGGACTTGCCACTGCCGCTGAATATTGAATAAATATTGCCGTTGATTAAATTTTATTTGGTGTTGAAGTATTGCACCTAGATAGAATAAAGCAAACGACTTCTTGTATAGTATCCGTTCAGTAAAAGTTAAAATAACTTATTGTTTCCAAAAGCCGACAAATTTAAATAAAAGAAAGTAGTTTTGATAAACAGAAAATAAGTTTGATAACTGTAACATAAAGTCCGACCGAGATACTAGTAGTTTTGATAAACAGAAAATAAGTTTGATAACTGTAACATAAAGTCCGACCGAGATACTGATACTAGTAGAGCAAGTTTTTTTTAGTATTTATATGAATGCAAATAGATAAAGTAAATGAAAGTTTAGTTTGAAGTTTGCCTGGGAGTGAGCAATTAAATCCGGGATTATTTTTAATTAAAAATTTATACGAATTCTGGTGTGTAGGTTCTAATACCGAAAAAAAAAATTAATTAACAATACCGATTAAATACCGACATGATAACTGAGAATATTACCGTTTTAGAAAAAAAAATATTGAGTTGTACATACCACCAGAATGCCGTCCGATTCAGAAACGAATGTAGTGCCGCCCCCAGTCATGCCTCATGAAACCGAGGATTCCGATGAGAATCCACAGCCAGCTAAAGTGAGCTGGATTTATACATTAAAGAAAGATGAGCTTATAAGTGAGTTAGAAAAATTTCAGTTGAGTAGTAAAGGCACAATGCCAATATTACGTAAGCGTTTGGTCACTTTCTTTAGAGAAGGGCCACCGAAAAAACAAAAAGCTTGTTCTACAGTAGCAGGTCCGTCTACCATTCCCACCGCCGACAATGTACCGCCCCCTAGTACCTTCCATGAATCAAATAACTCCGGTGATGAGGTTTCACATCCGCTTATAAAAGATTGGGTTAAAACTTTAAGTAGGGAAGAACTTGTAACTAAGCTAACCAAGTTCAACCTAGATATACAAGGAGAGACGTCTGTCTTAAAACAAAGACTAACCGCTGTCCTCTGTGAACCAATTCCAAGGGCACACTCACCGCCGCCGTCACCGATTTTAACTCCGTTGCCCTCCGAACCTCATCCACCACCGTTTCAACCAAATCACGAATCTACTTATAGAACTACACCGTACCGCCTCGCCGACGATGTATGTACGAGAGTTAGAAAATGGGGACTTAAGTTTAATGGTAAAACCGACGCCGTAGAGTTCCTGGAAAAATTGTGTGATTTCCAGGAAAATAGCGGGATAACTACCATTGAATTATTACCGGCCTTGTATGAAATTTTTCAAGGAAATGCCCTAGCCTGGTACCGCAATAACCGAGCATCTTGGACTAGTTGGCAGGATTTCCTAACCGATTTCAAACACTTCTATTTACCAGCCGAATATCAAACATTTTTAGAGGAACAGATACATAACCGCCGCCAGACACCTGGTGAACCTGGCCGCGACTACGTAGTCACGATGCAAACGTTAATTCGAAGGCATGGTGAATTCTCGCAAGAAAGAACCTTGCGCCGTCTCTATGGAAACCTATTACCGGAATATCGACAATATATACGGCGGAACGATGTACAAAGTATCCGGGACCTGGTGATCCGTATCGAAGAGTTTGAAACTCTTCAAAAAGAACTCCACCCACGTGGTGGTAGTCCGTCAACTAACCAGAGTCCGGCGTTACCTGTTACCGAACATTGCTCCACGCCGCCTGTTCAAAGGATTCCTTTGAACATCCGTCCCCACCATACCATACCGATTAGGCCACCTGAAGAAGCAACCCGAAGTAAGGTTAGAGTACCTAATACCTATGGAGAAGACATCCGGAGTAGTAACACCGTCCGTCCGGAATCTGTAAACACGCCCAGAGAGGCGCATGCGCGCCCTCCTGCGCGACAGACAAGGCAACCGACTACCCCTTCCCATAGACCCGTCTGCTGGAGGTGTGGACAGTCCGGTCATTTCCGAACTGAGTGCCGAGCACCTCCGAGGCTATTTTGTTCACGCTGTGGACGAAATGGAATTATGAGCCGAGACTGTAATTGTCGCAATCCGGAAAACTAAACCGGAGTCGTACTGCTGCGAGGCCAGCACACTCCCGGACTATTACAGCCCCGCCTAATGTAGCCGTTCTCGAAATAGACAACCGACCGCACGTCACCGTTAAAATAAGAGACAGGATGTTCTCTGCACTCGTAGATACCGGCGCTGTCCGATCTTATGTTGGCGACAAAGTCGCTGAATACTGTAGAGAAATAGAAATCCCGCTCCAAGAAGTTTTGAAGCCCGCTGCGAAACTGGCAAATGGAATAACAGTAAACATACAGGGTGGTTACTGTTTAGAATTTTCTATAAGTGATATTCACTTTTCCGAAACAATAGCATATTTGCCAGATTTGACGTCCGATATTGTGTTAGGAATGGACATCCTTGGTAAGAAAAAGTTTACCATGGACATGTTGACCAACACACTGTATTTAAATGACCAAGTAGTCTTTAAACAACAGCCGATACCGTCATGTAGTCCGATTGGAGGACTAGAGATACAGTTGACCGACACCGCGGCAACTGATGTAAAAGCTATCCTCCAAAAGATAAAGTTAAAGGGAGAAACAGAATTTGTGTTGCCACCCGACTTGCCCGAACCTTCTGCCAGTAAGGATATCGAAGAACTAAGTGCCGTAGAAGGAGCACTTAGATGTTCTTGGTATCAACGCAAGAAGGTAGATGTTGAAAGTAACCCAAAAGTATTTCCAGATTACTGTGTACGTAATGACTGGTTGTATCGGTACTTTTCGAATTCTAAAGGCATGTCCAGACCGAGCGATGCATGGAAACTCTGTGTGCCGAAACCGATGCGTGAAACCGTTCTAGCCAAAAACCACAGTGACCTTGCTATAGGACACTTAGGGGTAGCTAAGACAACAGCACGCATGGCACTCCGTTATTACTGGCCAGGAATGTTTCGTGAAATAGCAAAATTTGTAGGAAATTGTATGCATTGTCACCAGAAACTATCCTTGCCTCCGACTCCCACAACTTCCAAGAACTTCCGATATCAAAAACCGACACCCTCCGTTAACCACCAACAGTGGAAAACTATCAGTATAAGTTTGGTAGGCCCCCTACCCAGTTCCACCAATGGAAACCATTTTCTGGCAGTTTTCCAAGACTGTGTTTCAACAAGGGTTAAGTTAAGTCCGTTGCGTAATGCAAAAGCACAAAGTATCACTAAAGCTCTTCAGAAAGAAGTTATCTATCGTTTCGGCTGCCCCCGTAGGATTTTCAGTAATTCTGACACCCAGTACGATAGCCGTCAGTTCCGTAAACTTCTAAAGGACTTTGATATACAGCTTAGTTACATCACACCGTCCACTCCACAGACCGATTTAATAAAAAGGACAAACCGTACTCTAAAGAAGAGTGTAAGAAATTATTGTAGACCGAATTTGAATGACTGGGACGAGCATCTGGATGAATTCCAGAATAACATTACCAGTCATGCCATCATTAAACCCGAAGTTCTGTTATGTAGTCCTATAGGAGGACTATCATTACAATTAACAGACACCGAGGAAACTGGTTTAAAACAATTCCTAGATCAGGAATTACCGAGCTTTAAAGAGATAAGGGGAGCTACGGGGCTAATACAGCACCACATCCGCCTCTCATATCCCGAACCAATTAAACAACGATACCGACCCCAGAATCCTAGAATGCAAGCCGTTATTGACCAGGAGGTAGACCAGATGTTAAACGATGGGGTAATAGAACCCTCTTCTAGTCCATGGAGTTCCCCTGTAGTCATAGTTCGTAAGAAAGATGGCAAACCGAGGTTCTGCATCGATTTCCGAAAGGTGAACGAAGTAACCGAGAAAGATGCATACCCGTTACCGTATATTAATGCCATTCTTGACAAATTACGACGTGCTCGTTACATATCAAGTATAGACTTAAAGCAAGGATACTGGCAGATACCGCTGTCACCTGAAAGCAAACCTATAACTGCTTTCACAGTCCCTGGCCGAGGTCTGTTTCACTTTAATGTGATGCCGTTTGGTTTGCACTCAGCACCGGCAACTTTTCAACGTCTGCTTGACCGTCTTATAGGTCCAGAATTGGAACCGTATGCTTTTGCCTACCTGGATGACATAATTGTTCTTGGCGAAACATTTGAGGAACATTTAAAATATCTTAAAGAAGTTTTCCGCCGGCTACGAATGGCTAATCTACAGTTAAACGCTGATAAGTGTCAGTTCTGTAGAAAATCCCTAAAGTACTTAGGACATTTGGTCACCGCCGAGGGTATCTCTACCGACCCCGATAAAGTAACCGCCATACAGCAGTTCCCAACACCAAGGACTGTCAGAGAGGTGCGCCGTTTCTTAGGCACTGCATCTTGGTACCGTCGTTTTGTACCATCGTTCTCTCAGATTGTGTCACCGCTGACGCGCCTGCTTAAGAAAAATTACCGCTGGCGTTGGACCGAAGAACAAGAAAATGCATTTGCTGCTTTGAAGAAATGTCTTACCGAAGCTCCGGTATTGACCTGTCCGGACTTTGAGAAACCGTTCGTCCTGCAGACCGATGCGTCCGATGTAGGTTTGGGCGTGGCATTGACGCAGGATATTGATGGAGCCGAACATGTGGTAGCTTATGCTAGTCGCACGCTCTCTCCGTCAGAAAAGAACTTTGCCGCCGTAGAAAAAGAATGTTTAGCCATTGTATGGGGAATAGAGAAAATGAGACCGTACCTGGAGGGATACCGCTTTACCGTTATTACCGATCATCAATCTCTCCGCTGGTTGCACTCCATAAAAAGCCCCGCCGGCCGTTTAGCTCGTTGGAGCATATTTTTACAACAATATGACTTCGAGATTAAGTACCGTAGAGGAGCATTGAACCGTGTGGCTGATGCTTTATCCCGACAACCCTTACCAGGCCCCTCTGCTGAGGAGGATGCCCAAGAACTATGTGCTTTGAACGAAGTACCAGTATGTTCTTGGTATCAGCACAAGAAGAAAGAAGTCGAAGCAAAGCCCGAGGCATTACCGGATTATTGCATCCGAAATGATCGCCTCTACCGCCACTTTTGGGATTCAAATGACCTTACCGAACCCGATATGACCGATCCATGGAAGTTATGTGTCCCAGCACCGATGCGACCCGCCGTCTTGGCAGAGAACCATGATGCTCCTACTGCAGGACATATGGGTATCTCTAAGACCATAGCTCGTATATCACACCGATATTATTGGCCAGGTATGTTTCGCGACGTTGCGAATTATGTGAGAAAATGCCTGCAATGCCAACGATATAAACCGGCACAACAGCAAACTGCTGGGAAAATGCAACCCACCATTAACCGTCACCCTTGGCATACAGTTAGTACCGACCTGGTAGGACCACTACCGAGATCACGTAAAGGAAATCGCTTCCTGGTAGTCTTTCAGGATCGATTTACAAAGTGGGTACAATTCCGTCCCCTCCGTAGTGCAACAGCACGAAATGTCACCCAAGCTCTGTATGAGGAGATAATATGTCGCTTTGGTTGTCCCCGAGAAATTGTCAGCGACAATGGTACCCAATATGACAGCCGCCTTTTTCGAAAACTCCTACAGGACTTTGGGATTCAGCACCGTTTTACACCGCCTTATACTCCACAAGCTAATCCTGTGGAGAGAGCTAATCGCACGATTAAAACAATGATAGCCCAATATTGTAACCAGGACCACCGTCTGTGGGATGACCACCTACCGGAGTTTCAGTTTGCTATCAACACTGCTCGGCAGGAGTCCACCGGATTTTCTCCAGCCTTCCTGAACTTTGGAAGAGAGCTGGAGGTACCCGCAGCCATTTACCGAGATGACAACGAAACAGCAGGTGATGCTGTACCCGACGAGACACCGACCCCTAATACCGATTACACCGACCGCCTAGCTAAATTACATGAAATTTTTGACTTAGTAAGGGTGAATCTGTCCCGTGCATTCACCACCCAAAGTCATTACTATAATTTACGCCGACGTAACTGGAGATGTCATGTAGGAGACCGAGTGATGAAACGAGATCATCCGTTATCATCTGCCGCTCAAGGATTTGCTGCTAAATTAGCTCCGAAATATTCCGGACCGTATACCGTAGTCAAAGTTATTTCACCTGTAGTATATGACTTAAAATCAGACTCCGGTAAGAAAATAAATAGAATTCATATAAAGGATCTCAAAGCCGTTACCCAGAACTGAAATATCGAGAGCTATGCCGTATGCGTAACCGTAACCGTACCATGAAGCCCATGCACATGAGATGGAGAAAATAGCCGTCCCCAAGAAATGACCGATGTATACTTCTGCCCGTTGAAGATGCCGAGTTATCTATCCCAAGGATTCATATCGGTGGCAGTCGCAGAGAAATGATTATAGGGATGTCCATGAGTAAGAATTTGCTATTTTGTTTTATTTGTTAAAGGCTGAACACACCCCGAATAAAGTTTAGTTTTTTTCCGCACGGGGTGTGCACCTTATTCCGGTTTCATTACATTTTGTTAATTTGGGGGACTTAAAGAAAAAAAAATAACATTTCTTTTATTTTTTTTTTTACCGAAGTAAGAGGGGGGTGTAACGAAGTTACTTTTTTAGCCCGTAGTAATTTAAACAAGAATTAAATATGAACCGTTTTATTTGAACACACCGTATATAAGTTTGTAAATATTTTTATGAACAACTCATATCCAAGTAATGCCTTAATGTTTTCCAGTATAGTTTTATTATTATAGTACATTTGTTAATAGATAAGACTATAAACAATATACATTTATTCCATGGAAACCGGCCGAGATTCAAGAAATTCCAAACGTTGTTTTTACGCCGCCCGCAGTTTTTGTTCCTAGCGAAATACATGAATATTTCCGTGTTGTAGGTACCCTAAAATATTTATTTAATGCATTGGAACTGGATAATATTTGATTCATATGCTATTTAAAAATACTTATGCAACCGCCACTTGAAATTTGATAAAGTCATATTATAATATATCTATTAAAGTATTTTATGACAAAGTTTGGAATACATAGCTCTCCGTATAGTCATGTTATGACAATTAATTTGTTTATTAATGTTTATGCACTTTCCGGCAATAAATGTTTACCGAACTTGTTTAATTTACTAAGGGGAATATATCTGAGACATGTTTGATGTATTACTATACCGTATTTGCCTATTGTTACCGAATTAACTTAAATTAAATTAAGTTATATTGAATTTAATATTGTCTAATTATTAAAGATATGATTTCCGTTATAACTTGTATATAGTTTTGTTAATAATAAGTATTTAAATATGTTATTTTGTTAGGAACCGATATTTAAATGCAGGTTGATGCAGTAAGGCATAAAAGTTAAAGTACGTTACTAAATCTGATTAAAATATGTTCTAATTACACATTAGATTCATATTAATCATTTGCCGATATTATAAATTAATTTCAAGTAAGCATTCCGCAAATTTAATAAAATTTGAGACCATATTTGGTCATGAAGCGAAATCCGCCGTTCTGATTGGTCGAGCCAGCGGCCGAGGACTATAGAAGACCGGCCGATTTTCGTTGAAAAGACAGTGTTCCACCGATCTCCGAAGATAGTATTTTACCGGTCTCCGAAGAGGCAAGTACCTGCTCAATCTCCGAAAAACACCGACCGAAGTATAATTAGCACCGATCATCAATTAGAGTAAGTTCTAATAGGTAGACCTCCTGTCCGACTCCCTTAGGTAAAAGCTAATGAATAACCTGTAGTGTGTGTTCGACCCTCAGGACAGATTTCTATAGCCATACCTATCCCGAACCCTGTATATAAGCTGATGAATAAACCTGTAGTGTGTGTTCGACCCTCAGGAAAGATTTCTACAGCTATATATACTCCGAACCCTTAGATAAAAGCTAATGAATAACCTGTAGTGTGTGTTCGACCCTCAGGACAGATTTCTATAGCCATATCTATCCCGAACCCTATATATAAGCTGATGAATAAACCTGTAGTGTGTGTTCGACCCTCAGGAAAGATTTCTACAGCTATATATACTCCGAACCCTTAGATAAAAGCTAATGAATAACCTGTAGTGTGTGTTCGACCCTCAGGACAGATTTCTATAGCCATATCTATCCCGAACCCTGTATATAAGCTGATGAATAAACCTGTAGTGTGTGTTCGACCCTCAGGAAAGATTTCTACAGCTATATATACTCCGAACCCTTAGATAAAAGCTAATGAATAACCTGTAGTGTGTGTTCGACCCTCAGGACAGATTTCTATAGCCATATCTATCCCGAACCCTATATATAAGCCGATGAATAAACCTGTAGTGTGTGTTCGACCCTCAGGAAAGATTTCTACAGCTATATATATATTGCACCCTTAGATAAAAGCTAATGAATAACCTGTAGTGTGTGTTCGACCCTCAGGACAGATTTCTATAGCCATATCTATACTCCGAACCCTTAGGTAAAAGCTGATGAATAAACCTGTAGAGTGTGTTCGACCCTCAGGAAAGACTTCTACAGCTATACCCGTCCCAAACCCGTTATATAAGAGTTGATGAATAACCTGTAGTGTGTGTTCGACCCTCAGGAAGACTTCTACAACCCGTTCCTTTATTCCGAATCCCTACAAAGCCGTCTGATTTTTATTGTAAAATAACTTGTTTAATATTTGCACCGCTTCTTCTCTTAAACTGTGATTGAAACTTTACTGCCGCTTTAATGATTGAATAATGCACTACTGCTAATAACCTGGGTTTAATACATTGCATATATGTATATAATATTGTTGCTTATTACCATTTGTTTATTTTGCTGATTTGCTACTTTTGCTAATTGCTTTATCTTGCTGTCCGCCTTATGTCGCTGCTTGGCTATTTAATATTATTTTAATAAATCTTGTAGTAAGCCTCCGAAACCGACTTTTATTACCTAGATTTGAGAAACATGTGACCCTCTGGCATGTGCAGTTATGCACCTTCTCCATTGAAGCTACCCCGCCTTTACTCATAAGCGAGTAGAGTCCGCGTGGACCATTCACCACGTGAAACCCATGGATGTGTGGCGCCCGATGGCAAAAACCCGAGGATAAATCCGAAACCGAATTAAGAGAGTGTCACAAATTAGCACCCTCGAGTAGAGAGCGTCACATTGCTCTAATTAATTTAGTGCGTTACAGGTCCCCGGCGTCCGATAGCGACATATGATTAAATGCGGTAACGTTCCCAGAGACCGATAAGCAAAAAATTATAAAGCGTCATCTAGTAAACAGAAAAATAATATAAGTGAAACTTTTTCTGCAGAAACCTGTTTAGTAAGTTCTAAACTATCTCCAGCTGAGCCAGTGCCGGTCTCTAGGGACCGTAACAGCACCAGGATAATTTCTCGGGTTGATCGAACTTTTTTGCGTGGTTTCTTTTTTATTTGTTTAATTTGATACAAAAACGGTGATTTATTTGTCAAAAATAATACAATTTTTCTAAATAAAACTATGACACATTATAAAATAAAACGCATTATATAATATAACATAATATCCTTGTTTATACAAGGATAATATATAAGTAATTAACTCTTATGTGATGTATTGAAACATTCCAGACACATTCCAGGTTGTTTTGGGCAATCATCACAGTAACTTGTTACTTTAGAGACCTTTTTATTGGCCTCACGACTGTTCATAGTGGAGCGTAATTTATTGTAACATCCAACGCACATTCGTCTTTTCTTCCTTCATGGTCCACCTGGTTTCACAAATTTATGCGCCGTTCTTTTTGGAAGTTGGTTACCTCTTTCCTCGTTTACTGTATCTGGCTCTCTCAGTTGCCTTACCAGAACTTTTCTAAACTCCATTATAGACATCTTCGTTGTACGTTGCTTATTATATATTATCCACGAATTTACCACTACAGTTCCAAATAAGAATTCGAATGCCAGTTTGCGGTACCATTTTAGGCCTCGACGCAGGACAGAGTGATATGACGACATTTGATCACTGTAGTCGACTCCCTTCTTTGCTTTATTGTAATCGAGTATTGCCTTTGGCTTTAGAATATCTTCATCTTTTCTGGATTTCTTCCCTGTAGGAGTAAGCGTAGCATCGTGTTCTGGGTCTGTGGTTAACATCATGACAGGACGTTTATCCACCCATTTTATAATTTTCAAACTCTGATATTGTTTGCCAAAGACTTCACCTTTCTTCATTTTTTTGTTGAACATTTTTGGAACACCTTTTCTGTTTGCCCTAAGGGTACCACAATACAACATTTTGCTGTCATAAAGACTTTTAGCTAATGGCAAACTGGAGTAGAAATTATCTGCGTAGAGAAAGTGTCCAACTGGAGTTTGCAAAGACTGCAGTAGTTCCATAACTATACTCTCAGAATGCGATTTTCCAGTTACTTTTTCATTCTTCCCCGTATAAACTATTATGTTGTGGGTATATCCATCAATTGTACATAGTTTATATAATTTGATTCCGTATTTATGACTCTTATTGGGATGTACTGTTTAAACAGAAGTCTCCCTCTGAAAGGGATCAAACTTTCGTCAATAACTAAGCATTTACCTGGAGAGAGAACTGATTGAAAGTTTAAATTAAGCATGTCAATAAGCTTCTGAAGTTTGTACAGACGATTATTTCGAGCAAGATCTCGGTCGTTGTTATCACAAAAATGCAAGCATCTAAGCAGAATTAGGAATCGATCGCGTGTCATAGTTTTTGCTACGAATTCATTCCGAAACATTTCGTCCTTCGACAAGTACAGATTTAGGGTAGGTAGCTGATTCAATCCCATCACCAACACAATTGAAAAAAAACGTTTGATTTCCTCTTTAGTGGTGGCAATCCATAATTTTAACCGAGATGTTGGTGTCGTTCTGCCTGCAACACACTGAGATGCGTATTTATTTGTCTCCTCTACAATTAGCTCCAAAACTTCATCTGTTACAAATAATTTGTACGAATCGAGAGGCTTGTTTACCTGTACGTTGATGTTCAGTACTGCTTCTTCATTAATGGGTGTGAATGGCAAATTATCCGAAGTTTCAATATCTTCCCAGTCGTTCTCTTCAGGAAAAGAAAAATTGCAGTCGATGTTTGCAATCTCATCATCATCATTAGTTGAGTTCGACTCCGACTCTCTTTCAGATTCTAAGATATTTTCCCTTTAAAATCTATATCTGATATAGATGATGACGAGGGGAGATAATTCTTGTCCATCACTGAATCGTCGCTACTGAAATCGCTAAAGCTGTCTTCATTCTGTGTTTCCTGCTCTTCATCCTGTGTTTCCTGCCTTTCGCTAGTGCGAATTTCTATTTCACTCGCTTCTACACCATCTTCTTGTTCTAATAAAGTATCGCCCTCCAAGTCTTCTTTGTTTCGAATTTGGTTTGTTGCCAATAATAATATTTTTCTAGAACGGGAAGTCATTTTAGGGCAACAATCACAGGCTGAACGTGCTTCAACGGCATAACTTTTAATACTGCACACTGAGTCCACTGACAAGTCAAAACATGCTAGTAAAAAATATCGGTCTCCGGAGACCGACTCGTGAATAGCATATCGCCAGTGTTAGCAAAGCGCCAAGGAGTATATAGCTATTTGTAAAGTCAAGATTGCAGATTTCTTTCTTGAGATACAGTTTCCGCACTACCCGACAGTCGGCGCATGCGGCGCGCCGCATTGTGTGAATGTTAGTTGTCGGTCCCTGGGGACCGGTAACGCATTCAACGTGTTTTAATATCAATATATATTTTAACTTTACCTCATGTTATCTATAAACCACATTACTAACATGAAAAGTAAGATTATGAACTGTAAAGAGTTTAGTTTTATATATTGCTATAATATACAGGGGGCGGTAAACGCATGGCAAATGAAACTTCACTTTTGTAATAAAACCAGTCAAATAAAATCAAAACCAGTGCAACATTCTGTCAAAGAGTATATCATTCTATTGCTTCTAAGAAATATCTAGCATTTTGGTTATTATTTACGCCTATATTATCGGTTACAGTTACCCGATTGATTGTAGAGGGGATCACAAATTTGAAATCTAAACCGTCCAGTAAATTGGCGCTAAATTATTGATGAATAATGTTCTAGAGTTTGTTGCAATGTAAAAATCTTGTAAAAATCTCATGTGAATAGTTTCTTTATATCCGAATATGTAAATTGAAATATTTGATATTGAAGATATTTTGACCTCGAGATCACTCAAGTTTGCGATCGTATCTATCACCGGGCAGCACTTTTGGTAGTCATCCTTTTATCCGTTTACTGTGCAGTTTCGCACTTGTTATGCCCTCGTCAGTGCAGAATAAGCATAATATAAACCAAAATCTGCAAACCTCTTTACTAATTTCATCGAACATAATATCAGTGAGCGCATAGTGTCTCCATCTACCGGTAAATGCCATAATGCCCACTAGAGGCAGCACAGGATGTGGGAGAATTGAAGCTACAATGTTCTCGAAGTTGTATACACTAGAGCATGGGTCGGCAACCTTTTGTTGTAAGATTAGCGCAGGCCATATTAGTTGGGCCATATGTAATTACATCATGGAAATTATAAAAAATATAGAATTCTTTTATGGATACTGAAAATGGCCATCCTATGGAGAAAACGGAACTCTAGCAACTTTGGTTTTATGTATGTCTAGGTAACTCTGTTCACACTAGCCATCTAGCTTCGCATTAGCCGCCGGGTGGGAAATTAAAAAATTACGTATTTTACATATTGTGACCTAGATTATTTGCAACCACTTGGAATTTTTGTCATAATATTCACCCATTCGAAATTTTTAGTTAGTAACATGCTAAATGAATACTAAATGGCCGGTTACATTACATTATTATTAATAGTAGAATAATCCTTACCAAAATTTTGGACAAAATTGAACTCTTAAAGCCGAAATTTGCACAAAATCGTTTTACTACCCCATTTATCTCACTATAAACTAAAACAAAACCGGAAACAGGTTGTTCAGGAAACACAATAAAATATAAAGTAAGGTAATATTTATCAAAGAAACGGTAAGAACAATAAATACACAAATAATGAGGAGGCCATAAAATAAACAAGAACAATTAACACAGGCTGACAGCTGACAAACGTCAAAGGTTCCTAACTTAACACTTAATTGGGATTAGGCACTATCAATACTTACAGGGTTCTATCCCATGGTGTGATATAAAAATTCCCAGAAAATTCCCTAAAGTTACGTTTTCTGGTGTTCTGCATAGAGTGGCTATTTTTGGATGTGTCATATAATGGATATTGGCATTCTATATTTTTTATCATTTTTATGGGAACGTGCCTAATTTAATTTTAAATCTAAAAGTTGTCTCAACTCTCAATCTCAACTTTTTGGCACGTCTCATTAGGCTGGTGTGTGATACTACACTAAAATTGGAACTAATTTTAACAATAAATTTAGTTCTGAAAATTCTTGTATAGTGTCATATACAGGGTTATTCAGAACCTATCCATAATAAAATTTGGGGATGTTCAACATACATGTAGAAACGTGGTAGTGCAAAAAAAATTTTTTTGGCGGGGTCTGAAAACTATTTAAAAAATTTTCATTGCACGGTGCTGGATACTGGTCCACTGTAATGGAGTGACCTTGGGACTGACAATGCAAACTAGCTAGCACGAAAAAAACCGGCGCACTCGTAGCAAAAAAGATTTGCAGCGTTTTTACTTTAAAATAAACTTAAAGATAGATAGGCGTTCCAGGTACAAAAAACTTGTTTACTGTTTTTTGTCGGAATGTGGTATATCCGATGTCGTTGAAGTACAGTTGCCCATCTACGTAGTCCTTTATAATGGTATAACTTTAAACATTGTTTACGGGAAATCTTAAGCCTTTTATTATAAATTTTTTTGGTGATATCGATTTCTTATTTAAGGATGCACATATCCTCAAAGTTTTAGAGATGAGTTCTGAATAACCCTGTATAAATTGGACCAATAATTGTTGCTGAAAAATATTTTATACAAGAATTTAGAACATGTTCTATTTTCTTGTCAAGAAATCATATCTGAAGATATAGCAAAATATGTTACGTTGTTCTTTACTAACTTCATGCTGTTTGTATATGTTGAACTCACAAATCACAGTAAGTGTTTTGTGGTTGAACTGTTGAAATGATATTTGAAAATATAAATATTCAGTATATTCTCAAAAAAAATATTTCTATATTCGCTAATGAAGATCAAAATTTGTGAAAAAAATTTACACATTATTTATCAAAGAAATTACCGATGATTTGAATAAATAAAAAATGTGGAATCGGACATTCCTACTTGTATGCAGTTAAATCATCTATCCCTCAAATGTATCTTATTTCTTAATATCATTATCAATCAAACTTAATATCTCTTCAAATTGTTGATTATCAAGCCGTAAGAAATTTCGATATGAATTATATATGATCTTCAATCAGCAATTCACTGTTTAAAAGGCTTAAGGTGCCACGACTCTCATTTCCTCAAATTGCAAATCAACCACAAAACATCCACAAAGTCACAAAGCAAATCATATTATGATAATCAACCTCATGATAAACTAATGTATCATGTATAACCACTTTTCTGTTTTGATTTAAGATTTACGTGATCAACGAACAGGCCAAGACAAAACCAATAAAATTACTAAAAACGAATGTAATGCGCCTGCGCATATATTAATAATTGTTCCTTAAATTGTACAAATGTAAAACAGCTATAGAAACTAAATAAATAACAACTTCTAATACTAAATTGATTATTAAAATTAGTTTTAAATTTAGTTGTCATACCAGCCTTAGGCTGAAAGTTGCAACAATTTTTGTTTTACATGTAACACCATGTATATTTTAAGTATATTTTTATTCTATATCAAACTATAGGGCAGTGTAGAATATTTCTCGAGATATGATAATTTTTATAAAAACAAATTATAGATCATATTTAAAACCAGAATATTAAGAAACTCTAATCAGAGGACATTGAAAATGTAGAAGCAATTTTTTTATTAATATTTGGATTCTTTAAACATTACTTGGATATCATATTATTTTATCTACATTCCACAAATATTTGAAGCATGAGATAAAACAGACACAAGGAGATAAGTATAATAATTATTTATTTTTCATTTCATGTGTTGTACAATACATTATATAATTTTCAATTGTGCGTATTCAATCTAAGTGGAAAAGAGAAATGTGCATTATTTAAAGATCATTGAACATGTAACGATAGCTGTTACCGAGATAAAAATGTTTTTATACAAATCAAATAAGTAAACTTTGAGTCCTTCGTATACTAAGTAAAGTAGAGTCAGTATTTCAAGTCCTACTCGTCATGACTATTTGTAAATAAATTGTAAGAATAATGAAAACATATAAAGGTGAATCCACTTTGAAGCACTGTTATTTAAATTGGTGTACATAATGTCTACTTTTAATCCATAAATAATTTAAAATTAAGTTGACAACGATTTCATAGCTTCACTCATGACGTGTAGGACTTGAAATACTGACTCTACTTTAGTGCTTCTGTGCATATGTAGAAGAAAATGAATGTACCTAGAAAATTCCTTGATGTAGACACATTAGCGTCAATCACCTCTAATATTAAACGACAGACTATATTAGGGTGCAGACAATTCAAAATATCTTACGGCACACATTAAAATTCTGCTCTATTATAGCAGTGACTTACATTTCAGGGTGAGTCAGTTTTTAGTGGTCGGATTATATATTATCCCTCATGAAAATTGTACGATACCCGAGATACCTAACTCCTCAAGGATATTCTCAAAGGAGCTTACATATGTTTGGTAACATATTGATAAGTTTTACTGCCATATACTGCAAAACTTTTATAGTTCTTTTTATCATCCTTGCATTACCAAAAGGAAAATACTCACATGAAGAAGATATAAACAATTAAAATACTAATTTTTTGTTTATTAAGTGCTTTAGTCAAGTGATCACAGCAACATTATATGTGAATTGATTTTCTATCACTGCTTAATTATGTAATAGGTACTTTGGACAATTTGCAAACATGTGTAATCAAATATGGATGGCATTTAAATATAGAGATGAGCATTGTGATTGGTTAGGTAGGTACAGCTTGACAGAAATTAGTCACATAAATATCTATAATCCTTAGAGTGTTTGTATTATTCATTTTATAGTTATTGTATTATTGTACTACTATTGTAATACTATGTAGTTATTGATATAAAATAATAATAATTATTATTATATCTCTACCCTCATTCTCATCTTAATAATGAGCCCCGAAGTCAGAGACTTGTAAGAGTGGGAGCGGCATATTATTATTTTAGGCGCAGCGAATTAACCACTGTTTAGTACGAGAATAACTGCAAAACCTTATTAAATAAAGAGTACAGTAGGTTGTTAGCCATTTATCATCGAAGTACTAGTTGCAGATTAAGTAGGTACTAGTTGCATTAAGCTGAGTGCAGCTTTATACACACAGATTTAATATTGGAGCAATTATAAAAAGTTGACCACGGTGAGATTCCAACCGTCGTCAACCGCGGAGGACGATTAAAAGCCACGCGTCTTTAACCGTTCGACCACGGAGCTCCTTATGGATATCCTACGGATATCAATCATATCACTATCTGAAAACGATACATATAGTCAGCAGCGTTGGCTATATAGTACCGTATTCAGACAGTGATATTATTGATAGAATAGAATAGAATAGAATAAGTGTTTGTTGACCACATTATATAATAAAACATTTGTGGTAAGTCCTACAGAAAAAAGAAAAACTGAAAACATAAATTCGCTATTCTATACATCACAATACAACAGCTTGAAACATAAAACAATAAAATACATCTACACATAATGTATGCTTACATATACACTTATATGTACACACAAATACAAGTGCGACTGTTTCAATATTTAAAATTTAAAATAGATCCCCATGGTTCAGAGCATCCATGTATTCCAGTACTGAATAAAATGCTCTTGAAATTAAATAGTTTTTTAATTTTGCTTTAAATTTATTTTTACCCAAACACTGTATACCATATGGCAAAGCATTGTACAGTGATACATTTAATGAGTTTTCAGCTGTCTGCTGAGAGGATATTTAGGGGTTCTTATTAGGTTGGCACCTCTTGTGGCGTAGTTGTGGAAATCTGAGATGGTAATGTTATAATTCTGTATTGTATAAAAAGTGACTTACAGTGATCCAAATAACCTTTGTTAGCAATAATTCTCATTAGGTACCTTTCCTTGTAATGGAAAGATTTCCTCGTACCTCGAGTCACCTCCCCACAGTGAAAGGCCATGAAAATGGGAGTGAAATAGAAAATAGTAAACTATTTGCAATGTACTTTGGTCAACATAATTTCTTAAATTACGCATTAGATATACTTATAATAAGTGATAATTTCTTTTTCAATTTTTCTATGTGAGTTTCTATCTTTTCAAATTGAATAATTTTTTTTGGAGATCTGTATACGTCTGAAGCTATTGACTTTAAGTGAACAGTTAGTGGTCAACAACACGTTGATGACTTAATACTATAATGCATAGCTTACTATATCAACAATCCACAGTTGAAACTTCCATTTTGTATTTTTCTAATTTGTTTTTAAGTTGATGGAATAGAATACGGTCGGTATGTGGTGAACTCTCGAAATAAAAATTTTTTACATCACTTGGCAATGTATTTATACATATATAATTTAAAAGTATGCCTTAGCAGAGAGGTCTGCAATTAATAGTCTAAAATCTCGGATCAAACCACTGAGGATTGCAGTGAGGTGAAAACATAATTAATTTTTGTTGTTTTTGACGTTCTTACGGCTAGAGATGGAACAAACCTAAATGAATAAGTGCAATACGTCTACAGAGAATTAAATTGTAAGGCAACGATGAAGTAAGTTGTGGTGGTACCAAGCAAAGAAAGTAACGTCGATCTTTTTATCTCGAAAAAGCCCGCCGCTGTCAGCTTTGGGGTCTTATCCTTAATTAACGTCTTCAAGCTTTCCAATTCTTCTAACTCCTTGGAGTGGAGAGGTAGTCTCTGCTGCAATATGTAGCAGTTTGTCAACAACTTCTCAGCCTCCCTTACGACTGAGTCGCAACCAAATATTATGGCTGTCAACCAAACCTGGAAATAACAAAACATATATAAGTATATACTTATAAAACAACCAGCCGAATTATGGGACAGCGCAATAATGGGAGCATTATCAACTTAAAGAATTGTGAATCGTAACTGATTTTACTATTCCTATTCAGTAGACCACGATTGCGCCTCAGCAACGACTTCAGCACGACCATCATTCAGTGCTGGAACGAGGCAAACCTGGAAACCTCATTAGTTAGGGGTATAGTCAGATATCAACCGTTGTTAGTCTCTCACATTAATACCAAGCTGATATTCTTACCATCGTAGGCACGTCGCCAGGATGGTTGCCAAGCCATCCATGCGAATATACCTTAATATACAAATTTACAATTTAATTAAAAGTTATCCGGCGGAATTAGGATTTGAACCCATGACTTCTGAGTTGAGCGAGCCAAAGGCTAAACTCTGAGTCGCCGATTAGATAATAGTTTGTAAGAGAGAATTAATTACACTTACCATTGACTGAAGGACATGAGCAATATTCACCGCCATAAGACCGCTCCATACTCGGTAAACATGGTCTTGAAAAGTGTAGGTACGACTTCTAACGCTCACCAAAGCATTTAGTATTACCAAAACAAAAGAATCAGTGATCAAAAACAGGTTCAATCCCGTAACTTCTAAAATGACACCTTCCAGTATGAGAACTCTGGAAACGGTTCGGTAGATTACCATGCACGAAAAACTCATAAAAATAAGACCGAAAGATTTGATTCATCGTCAAAATTTTGCCATGGTGCTGAATGGATTATAACTCTGTCTCTCTATCGAAATCATCATTTCTTGGGCAAATAGAACAATGGATAAATCCAACAAATAATAAGGAACATACATCCATAAATCCCAAACCAAGAGTAGGCAAGGAAAAAGTAGGAAACCGACTAGTAAGATATGGCAAGAATAGTAGAAATAGCCGCAGAAACAAGAGAACCAAAGTTAAGAATAGAGAAAGATTGTAAACCGAGGCCTTCATACTCCGTAGATCTCTATACATATATATTATTATCTATATATACTGGTTATTTATTTATCCTTGTGGTAACACTGTATGCTCAACCAAAAATATTTGTAAACATTACTTTTGGCAGAGTTTAATGCAACTGATTTTGTGATTTTTTTTCATATCGGTGATAAATATGGCAAACATATACACGTCTGGCCACCTGGTCTGGTATTTCGCATAGAATTCAGTAAGTTACACTCATATCCCCTATCAAATATATTATTATCTATATATACTGGTTATTTATTTATCCTTGTGGTAACACTGTATGCTCAACCAAAAATATTTGTAAACATTACTTTTGGCAGAGTTTAATGCAACTGATTTTGTGATTTTTTTCATATCGGTGATAAATATGGCAAACATATACACGTCTGGCCACCTGGTCTGGTATTTCGCATAGAATTCAGTAAGTTACACTCATATCCCCTATCAAATGCATCGACGCTTCGCCTCGGACTACCGTGATTGGTTGAATAGGATCACGCTAGGGAGCGCACGTGTCTCGTTCCGTTTTTACAAATGTAATTCTAATTCTATGCGAAATAATTCCGTGGCCAGACGTGTATATGTATAATCAAAAGCATGTTGATCAATAATGAAATTAAAGAGTTATCAATTTTATAGCATACGAAAATAGATAACTTGCTTTAAGTTTCATTTAACAACGGATGGAGTTACCAGTAATACAAGAATATAAGCACTGTTCATAAGAACAACACTATTCACAATTCGAAATTGTTTAATTGTTGTAGCTTGTATGACTGAAATTAGTACCTCTACAGTTGAATCGGAAAGGAGTAGCACCAACGGCCAGCCAAAAAGCCTGTTAAAAACTGTAATGATTTCATACAGTTCAAGATATAGTCTTCTGATTTCCTGAATACTTTTAACTTTATTCGGGGTGAAGCTTTTAAGCATTTTACGTATACAAAGATACTCACACCTTATTAGAGTACCTGAAGTGGTAATTATAAAAGACAACAGAAACTTAATATAACAAAATATATCTTTAAAGATGAAATATTTATAAATCTCTGTTGCTGTCTCGAAAGCCAAAAATGGAAACAAATATAGAAGAAACAGGTACACATTTCCTATTAAGAATATTACTCTAGCAAACCTTGTGTTAAAAAATTTATTCACGACTCGCGACCTCAGATTCGTAGAAGTAGCTACACTATCCATTCTATATTCAATACTTCGTATATTTCATTAATTTGGGTTAAAGATCCATATGCTAGTAAAAACATTAAAAACGTTGCGTAACACTTGAAAATTTTTGGATGAAGCAGTCTATGACCATTAAAATCATACCAAGGTGCTAACCCAAAAATGGAGAAAAATTTCGTTAGCTTGATGATAGGAGAAATATATTTACGTGTTCCCATCGGAATCATTTTGTATAGTACTGTGGTGTATTAAGTGCATTAACCACTTACCAGTAACAGTCCTTGATGTATTAGAAGCAAAAAGTACATGCCTAATGGCCACATTTTACATTACACTTTTTCAAATAGAATAGAGCAAATCGATATTCATTTGTGTTAATAGTATCTCAATAATTTCCTAAATTAAAATTACTACAACGAGAAAGAAGATGGCAATAATATTTTCATAAATAGTTTCGTAAATAAAAAATATTAAATAAAAAAAATGTGTTAAATACTTTCGCGATTTCATAATCCAGAATAACCCCCATCTACATTCTTCCGTCTAGAAGATGTGTCGAGTTTAGACATGCCGATATTATTCGAAAGCACTGTATCTCTTGCTCCACCAAGGGTTCCTATTATCAGTACCACAAGCTTCACAATATGTTCTGGATGGAGTCTGTGGAGTTCGAAGAGAAGGTCTCGATATTTCGTTCGTTTCTGCTCCTCTTTCGAGACAATGTGGGTCTCGGCAGGAGCCAAGAACTCGATGACAAACATTGTCTTGAGCTGGTGGTCGACGAGGACTACATCAGCCCATTGAGTTTATAGTCAAAGAGCAAGCTTATTATCTCGAATCTGCCTGAGCGTGGAAAATGAGTAGTTCCAATAAATTTGGCACTTCTTATTCCCCATAATGGACTCAATATCCCCGGGAGCGTATGACAGCACTGGTGTTTCGTCTATCTCGTCTGCTCGTAAAGCACTCGTAAAGTGCATTATGTCTATGCATATAGGCCGAGACTGTATATAACGGACAAGCGGAGAGCAGATGCATAATTCTCTCCGGCGCCCTATAGCAGGCTCTGCAGTTGACATCAGGGACCTCCATACCCATGACACGCTTTCGATAGACGAAGGTGTTAAATACAGCATCCTGGCAAGCCATTATAAATCCCTCGGCCTCCGGCTTGAGTCACACTGACCTTAAAAAAGCAAAGGTCAGCCTTTGAGATAAGCCATGGTCTTCAAAGCTCTTATAGAAGACAGCGTGCAATGGCCTATCCTTGTGCAGCTGTAGAAGATTACGGCCTTCTGCAGCTTTAATTTGGGCTTTCAACTAAACGGGTTCCAACTCGGTGACAGAGTCTGGGTTTCTCCGTTCAGCGTCGAAGATGAGACCAAATTCATCAGCTGGTCTTCGTGTTGTCTTAAATAGAAATGCTCCAAACAATTTTATTAATAAAATACTACTGTATCATCGGAAGTGTTGGTCTGAATATAATCACAAAAAGTGTCTTGCACTAATTGATGCGAAATCCAGCGATAAAAATGTTCCTAATGAACAAAAATCAAATCGTAGTAACAGTCAGCCACTGGAATTTAAAAAGTATGCTTTCTATGTCTTAAAGATAGAGATAAAACAGGAAAACGTGAAGTTTTCTTGATTTCCACCAAAGAAAAGCAGGATGCCATTTATGCTAAAGCCAAAGAAATTCAAGATTTTCAGTTACTGAAAAAAATTCAGGGTTTTGAAGATCGTCCCATTGATATGATAGCTATGGATTTCAGGTACCACACATTATGCTTAAATTTTTTAACGTCACAACATGTTGGAGGTGGATGCTCAAAATTTATTTTCAATTACTCGAGGCGACTTACGTTCTCTACCTCTTACTAGAGATACTTTTTTACTCCATGTAAAACGCAAGTTGTATAGCAAATTTTAGTCTACAAACAGTCTACTTATCCGGTTCTCAATTTACCCAAAAACTTTGGATATGTGGCGGATATTAATCATCAAATAATCCCAAAAATGATGTCAAAAAAACCATTGCCGGATCTTAAAAAATAAAAAAGTGCAATTGCAAAGTAAAATGTGATAAAAAATGAGCCTATAATTAGTGTTCTGTTGCTTGCACATGTATA
This sequence comes from Pogonocherus hispidulus, assembly GCA_963924545.1. NCBI lineage: Eukaryota > Metazoa > Arthropoda > Insecta > Coleoptera > Cerambycidae > Pogonocherus > Pogonocherus hispidulus. The sequence goes on along the minus strand of OZ004699.1, from coordinate 56,553,134 downwards.
CAGCTTTTCCTAACAATTGTTTTAAGGGCTAAAATACGGCAGTAATGCGATATCCGACAAGGCGACACGTTGTAATTCCTGTCAAAGATGAGCTTCAATTAAAATAAATAACCATGCACTAATAGATAAAACACTGATAAACTAATATATAATAACAATAGTCACAAACTATGAGAATGTAATTACTTCGCAATTTTATAGTCGGCCTAATATGCCTAATATGCCACCAATCTAATATTGGATTAGATGGTAGTGCGCACCACAGTAAATTGAATGGCACGGGTCAGGAGCGAGTATAAACAACGCTCTGCTTTAAAAATTATTAACTCGAAAACTAGATAAGGTAGGGAACTGATTTTTTTTCTAAAAACTTTTTCAAGCCTTAGACCACATTTCGTTCACATATAGTATGTGCAAATTTTGAAAATTTAATATAGTTGCCCGCATGTTGAAATTTTCGATACATAAATTTCGTAACTACGACTTTAGACATTGTTAAAAAAAAAACACAGAAATATTTTCAAATTCTATTGGCACAGGTAGAAGCGCTCATGTCTCAAGTATTCACATATAAAAAAGCATATGAATATCTCAAACAGTTATTTTTTTAGAAAGGTGTAAACGTTCAAAATCACTTATATTTAAACACGGCTCCGCCCTCTCTTTTTGCTATTTAAGAAGTTGTGCAAGAGCCAACAAAAGTCCATTTCTTATGCCCCTAGGGACCCTTTATCAATGGGTGAAGTCAAAAATCATTTACCTTGCCGTCATGGGTTACTTGCCGATTTTGAGGGATTTTGAACGCCTGGACCCCCGGCTAGTTTTATTTTAATAAAAGTACCAAGCACCATTGGATTAACTTCATTTATTCAAGGAACTTCTTAACATTCTTAACCTTACTCTTTTAACTACTGAACAACGTTTTTTTAGAATATGGAACTACAGAACTAGGTAAGTATTCAATCAGACCCAACATGAAAATTTTTTATTTTGATTTTGCTTACTTCTAACACTGCAGAGTTTTCATTGAACTATAAAATCGCTTTTAGAGATACAAGCACGTCATTTGTATGTTGGTATCCTGATCTAATATAAATAAGTATAACGAGCATCAAGACAACAGTTACGAATTCAGTGTAACCTAAAAGTATAGTGCTGCTATAAAGGAAGATATCCGTAGTGTTTTGAAGAGTAAATATTTCACCCACATTTAGAGTTAGTACAATTAGTACGATTGCTTATTTTAAAACTTTCAATTCATCCCTCTACACAACCTCGCAAAGGCGTTTTACAAATTAAAATGGTGTGAATATGCAGTGTTTTATCTTGTGAATCTATAGATCAGTTCATGCTAGAAAATTTTGAGAATAATGTATGACTGCATGAGATTGTACGAGAGCACAACTTTTTCAATTATTATAGTCCTCCGTGAAACGTCGATGTTTTGGGTCGAAAGGTCTGAGTGCTGCGGGTAACCGCGGTGCCTACCAACAACAGTCGAAATATTACTTTTCTTGTAACGTTAAGAACTTTGCAGCTGGTTTATACAAAACTAGACTTATCTTATATAGAAATATGTCTACGAAAATGTAACATTCTTTCAATAGAGAGAACAGTTTTCTTCAGAAAGCAGCTAATTGATGATCTGCTGATCTATGTCGATGGAGAATGGCGACCTCAAAATTTGAAGATGAACTTTGAGTTGGAAAAGTCTGATCCAAACACGTCCAAATCCAACATGTCTTGGATTAGCTTCATTTAGCTAAGCAGATCTTGTCTATGAGTTATATTCCGTAGGGAAGGTCCTAGTACTGATCACAAATAAAGCTAACTCTGCCAGTTCAATTAGAATATCGACCACTGTTATGATTGGAGACATACATTTTTTGAAGATCGAAGATATTAAAAGATGGGGTTATTACTGCAAGAAGTAACAAGATGCAGTACTTAGATATTGCGAATGGTAGTACACAAAAAACTGACTGATAGGTGGAGATTTTTCAAATTTAATACGTACAGAAACTGATAATTAGTAAATTGTTGTTTAGTTAATGGAAAAATGTTAAACAAAACATTAACTTTTTGCCTAAGTAAACTGTAAAGTGAGCCATTTTATTATTTATTTGTTTCCTGGATCAATAAAAATTATTTAAAATACGATTTGGAATCTGGAAACTGCAAATGCTAACAGAAGTTTTACCGTCGCTGATTAATTTCTCACAAAAATTAAAGAGTAACTAAATTCACGTAAGCACATTTTCTGCATTTAAACACAGTGTTCCGTTCCTAGTATTAGTTATAAGTGTTTTTTTATTTTATCTTTCATTTAATTATTTTGTTAATTGTTAGCATAGTTTTTGTTTCACATTGGCTTCAATTTTGGGCTTATTTTCAATGTTAAAAATAATTTTGTCCGACATCGGTGTAAGTTGGAACTATGGCCTTTATCGCGATAAGTAGTGTCCACGTACCCGGGATTATTAACTTGACTATCGCGAGTGCCGGATCTAGCTAGAGAAACGCGCTTCGCCTTATACAGAAATAATTTTGAAATCGCCAGATTGAAGTTAATAGTTAAAACTTTGCTAATGGTTAAATTTTATTATTTTTATAAACATTAATAATTATTATGCTTTAAAATAAATCGTTAAAATAGTAGGTAGTTAAAACGTTAAAACGATTGAGTTTCTTGAGTTTCTTGTCCGCTACGCGGCCGAAAAACTATATTTTTTGCGCTCTGTTTTATAGTAAACAGGTATTTTTTGGTTATTCTTTAATAAATAATTGTTATTATCTTATCAGGTGCTGGTACCATTTATTGCTAATTGTTGCATTCGCATATATAGGAATATATTGAATATATTATACATAGGTATAATAAACTGTGCTTTGTATCAATAAGTCATCGACACATAATTATTGTTGAATTTTGTTTATCATAATAAACTCAAATAATATGGCGAATATTAATAATATTAAAAAGGCTAGGACATTTCGTTCCACTGCCATAAATCGCATAACTGAATTATTAGATATTGGAAATGACGCGGTTACTGATATTTCTAGGCATACGCAATTCTCATTAAGGTATAAAGATTTAGATCAAATTTATGCAGACTTCAATACGCAAATCTCTAATTTGATAGCTCTTTTGTCAGTGTCTGAACCTGAAGCTCTAGAAGCCGAAGAAAATGTTCGCAAACAAATTGATGATAATTATTACACAATAAAAACTATATATCACAATATTATGGGTAATGAAAATTTAAACAAAGTCCCTAGTACTTCTAAGCAGAGTAATGTAAAGTTACCTAAACTTAATTTGAATATTTTCGATGGTAGTTATAGCAATTGGACACCATTTATGGATTTATATAACTCTTTAATTTATTCGAATGCCTCACTTTCAAAGGTAGAGAAATTTCAATACTTGGATTCGTCTTTAGCTCCAGAACCCCTAAAGTTAGTTAAAAGTCTTCAAATTACTGAAGAGAACTATGGAATTGTATAATATAAATTAGTCAAAAGATACACAAATAAACGGTTTTTAAGCAGTTCTTGTTGGTCAGAGATTGTAGATTTGCCTAAATGTCAGAGTGACTCTGCTGAAGCTTTAAGACATATCCTGAATATTGTTTCTGAAAATTTAGATTCTTTAAAAAACCTAGGTCTCCCTGTTGACCAGTGGGATTTTGTATTATTTCATCTATTATTACAAAAACTGCATCCAGATGTAATTCAACGTTTTGAACTAAAGTACTGTACTTCAGATATACCGTCGTTTAAAGTTTTAATTACATTTTTGGAAAGCCAGTGTACAGCTTTTGAAGCGATTGATTTATCTGTACAAAAAACTGATTGCAAACCAAATAGAAATTTCAATAAAAATATTTCTTATTCGAAAAAACCCAGTCAACTTTATTCGATGGTAACTAATGTCAACAAACATAAAGTTTCTTGTCCTTTATGTAATAATAACAATCATTCTATAATGAAATGTCGCATTTTCAATCAAAATTCACCGCGTGATCGTTACACACTTATCAAAAAATACAACTTGTGTGTAAATTGTTTAAGTGACGTACATCTTATAAAAAATTGTCAGTCAAGTTCTACATGTAAAACTTGCAATAGTAGACATCATTCTATGTTACATTTTGGTACGCAGTCAACTCCGGTTGGAGAATGTTCTCAAGATACGAGTAATACGAGTAGTAATGAAGCGAATACCGAAGTTTCCTTAGAAACGCCTAGTACGTCTTCAGTCAATGTCATGACCAACTCTATTTCGCCTAATAAAAATAATTTTGTTCTATTAGCTACCGCCTTAGTGGAGGTCGCAGATTATCGTGGTGTGTATCACACTATTCGCGCTTTGATAGATTGTGCAAGTCAAGCTAGCTTTATGACGCAATCTTGTTTTACAAAATTAGGTTTAGTTAAAACCAAATTACCCATAACAATTAATTGCCTGGGTCACTTAGCATCAGCTGCTTCTTATGTAGCGATGGGTACTATTCGTCCAGTAGGATTCATAGAGCCTAATCTTGACACAGATTTCGTAATTGTCCCACAAATTTGTGAAAAAATGCCAACTCATAAATTGCCCTCGTCTACTTGGAAACACATTCAAAATATTACTTTGGCAGATCCAACTTTTAATTGTCTAGGAAAAATTGATGTACTTTTAGGAGCCGATATATTTCCTCAAATTTTACGTGATGGTAAATTAAGGGGAAAGGTAGATGAGCCTGTGGCAATTAACACGATTTTTGGTTATATTTTAATGGGGAAAATTGGTTGCAATAATAGTAATATGCATTCAGTAAAATCATTTTGCGCTCTGGTTGAGTCAAATTTAGATAATACTATTAGAAAATTTTGGGAAATAGAGGAAACACCCTCAAAACCAACTTCTCAATGTTCTGAATATGACGAACATTTTTTTTTTGTCTACGCATTCTCGTAACAAAGGGGGTAGATATATTGTATCTTTGCCATTTAAATCAAATTTTCTTAACTGGCATTTTCCCGAGTCGAAAGATATTGCCCTACGCCGCTTTATGGGTCTTGAAAACCGTTTAATAATTAATAATGATTTATATTTGCAATATTCTGAATTCATGAAAGAATATTTAGAAGCAGGGCACATGTCATTAATTAATTCATCGCAAAATAATAATTGCAATTATTTTTACATTCCGCATCATTGTATTATAAAACCTAGTAGCTCAACTACAAAATTGAGAGTAGTGTTTGACGCATCAGCTCATGGACCTTCTAGTTTATCGTTAAAAGATACGCTTGGTATTGGACCTAAACTTCAAAAGGATATTAAACAAATGTATAGGCAGATCTTAATTGCACCATCTCATAGAAATTACCAACGCATCTTTTGGCGTTTTAACAGAGATGAACCAATTTCAGAGTATCAGCTAAACACGGTTACGTATGGGATAAATTGCGCACCATTTTTAGCTCTACGCACCATACAACAATTAGCTAAGGATGAAGGGGATAAATTCCCTAACGCCGCTCGTATTTTGTTTTCTGATATATATGTAGATGATATTGTGACAGGGTGTAGTTCAGTAGATAAGGCAAAACAGCTGGTTCATGAATTAACAGAATTGTTTTGTTGTGGTGGATTTGAATTACGTAAATGGGCGTCTAACGAACCATCGATTTTGTCAAATATTCCTGAATCAAATTGTGTTCATAGTACGCTTAACTTTGACTCTGAAAGTCAAGAAATTTTAAAGGTACTAGGGTTCATGTGGAATCCAACGATAGACTGTTTTACATATAAAGTAGAAGTATTGAATAGGCCTGCAACAAAGCGCACAATTTTATCCGAACTTGCTAGAATTTTCGATCCTTTAGGTTATTTAGCTCCTCTAATATTTTTAGCTAAACATCTTATCCAGCATCTTTGGGTACTAGGTTTAAAATGGGATGAATATGCACCAGAAAATGTTCAACATATTTGGACACGCTATAAAGCTGACTTAGATATGCTTTCACAATTAAAAATTCCTCGTTGTTTATCATTAGATAATTTCCAGTCTTGTGAAATACATGCCTTTTCAGATAGTTCGGAACGTGGATATGCTGCAGTTATATATTTTTGTTTTACTTATTCAGATGATCCTCGACTAACTCGTCTCATATACGCAAAATCTAAAGTAGCTCCTCTTAAAAAAATTTCCGTCCCGCGACTTGAATTATGCGCTGCAGTATTACTTAGCGATATCTTAGAATTCGTTGTTAAAACATATGAAAGAAAAATAAAATTCACTAACATTTATGCATGGTCTGATTCCACTGTTACACTTCATTGGATTAAAAATTCTCCTCATCACTGGAAAACTTTTGTAGCAAATCGGGTGTGCCACATACAAAATAAAGTACCACCTCGACATTGGTATTGGTTCCATCTGCAGATAATCCTGCAGATTGTGCCACTCGCGGTTTACTACCATCCGAATTATTAACACATGATTTGTGGTGGTCAGGACCCTCCTGGCTGTTATTAGATACAAAATGTTGGCCAAAGTGTAAAATAGAAGATTTTGCAATAAGTTCACCGGAAGAACGAAAAATTACATTATTAAGTACTTTTACATTTGAAGCATGTTTAGATTTATTGAATAGATTTTCGTCTTTACATAAAATTCAACGCATAGTAGCATACTGTATTCGTTTTGTTCATAATCTAAAAATTCCATATAATAGAAAATATCACGCTTTTAGCTTAGGAGAATTACATACAGCTTTATTGAAATTAATAGCATTTGTTCAACAAACTTCTTTTGAGACAGAAATACATGCTCTTAAAAATAATAAACCGTTACCGAAACATTTTCGAAAATTAAGCCCCTTCATCAGTCCTGAAGATGATTTGCTCAGGGTGGGCGGACGCCTTACACATTCTAGTTTAGACTATAGTCGAAAATTTCCTATATTATTACCACGGAGTCATCGTCTTACTCAACTTATTATCGAAAAATATCATCATGATTATTTACATGTAGGGTTACAAACGTTACACTATTTAATATTGCAACATTTTTGGATTCTTTCTCCAAAAAGGGCCATACGTCACGTACTGTCTAAATGTTTAAAGTCTTTTCACGTCTCTCCTAAATTTGTACAACCCAAGATGGGAAATTTACCTGCTTGTCGTGTTAACCAAGTGAATCCGTTCCCCTGTGTAGGTGTTGATTTTGCAGGACCTATATTTACAACGGCGCTGAAAATGCGTGGTATCAAATCTAAAAAATCGTACATATGCATTTTTGTTTGTTGCGCTACAAGAGCTATCCACTTAGAGTTAGTATCAGATTTGTCAACGGAAGCCTTTTTAGCAGCGTTGCGCCGGTTTATTGCACGTCGTGGTCGGTGTTCGAAAATACTTTCCGATAGAGGCACTAATTTTGTAGGTGCGCATCGGGAAATATTACAGTTAATGAAAGAGGCCTCTGAAAATGAGAAAATTGTTTGGCAATTTAACCCTCCCTCAGCGCCCCATATGGGTGGACTTTGGGAAAGTGGTGTCAAATCTGTCATTAGAGTCATTGGGGATCAGATTTTAACATTTGAAGAAATGTATACTTTACTAACACAAATAGAAGCTATTCTTAATTCACGCCCGCTGAGTCCGACTAGTTCTGATCCCACGGATATTGTCGCTTTAAGCCCCGGTCATTTCTTAACTCTAGAACCGCTTTCTTGCTTACCTGATCATGAATTTTCGCATCTACCTTTAAATAGATTATCTAGATGGCAATTGATACAAAGAATGCAGTCCGATTTTTGGAAACTCTGGCATGTTGAATATTTGAACACATTGCAACAACGTCATAAATGGTATTCTAGTGCTTCTGATATCTCTTTAGATGCATTAGTCTTATTAAAAGAGAATAATCTTCCTCCGCTACAGTGGCGTCTTGGCCGTGTGGTAGAGAGACACCCAGGCAGCGATGGCATAATATGTAGAGTAGTCACATTACGTACTAGTCGCGGTCTTCTTAAAAGACCCGTGACAAAAATTGCACCATTACCAGTTTCATGAATAAAATGCACTTTGCATTTTGGTGGGCGGTATGTTCCGTTCCTAGTATTAGTTATAAGTGTTTTTTTATTTTATCTTTCATTTAATTATTTTGTTAATTGTTAGCATAGTTTTTGTTTGACATTGGCTTCAATTTTGGGCTTATTTTCAATGTTAAAAATAATTTTGTCCGACATCGGTGTAAGTTGGAACTATGGCCTTTATCGCGATAAGTAGTATCCACGTACCCGGGATTATTAACTTGACTATCGCGAGTGCCGGATCTAGCTAGAGAAACGCGCTTCGCCTTATACAGAAGAAATTGTCACTTCCAACTCCTGGACTAAGGTGAGTCTAACTTCCACTAGATCTTGCATTTGTCAACAATTTATATTTGTTTTAATTACATACAGTCCACAACCATTATTAACACTTACTTTAACACACAGAAAATATATTTAGTGCCATAATATTCTATATTTGCTATTGTGTAACGAAAAATATGATTTCATTATTAATAATTTCTCCTTAATTCGTGCTCATATAAAACGTCATACTCACCATCGATTGAATTGCAGAACAACAGTAAACAACAATAACTCTTGAATCTACTGCGTACGTTTCGCCTCGCCATTTATATTGACTTGTAGTCACAATTGTGAGACAGATAAGTATACCCAAAATTGAATCGAAGAGAATCAGTAATATGGGCCAACCAAACACTTTGTTAAATTTAACCACGACTGCGTCCAACTTCGAGTAAATTGCTTTAATATTTTGCAGAGTTTTCATGGAATTATTAAATAACTTCTTCCCATCAATTCTTGGAGGTACAAGAACGTTGTTTATATGTTGGTATCCTGATTCAATATGTCTAATTACAATCAGCGCCAAAATAGCTGTTATTAAATGTGTATAACTTAAAATTTTGGAGCAGCTGTAGAAGAGGTTCCCAGCGATGTTTTCAAACAACCATAGGTCAGCCGTATTTATAAATAATGATACCAAATTTCCAAAAACAAACAAAACATTTGCATTTTTAACTGCAAAGTTTTTAGAGGAGCCCTTCACCTTTACAACATCATTTAACAACTCTCTCCACGTGTCAGTGTTCCAAAATGCAGCTCCTAAGACTGTTATCAGAAACGTAGTCAGTAATGTTAACTCAAACATAGTTCCTAAAACATTCTCAATTACATTGCCCTGAGTATAGATCAACTGAATTCTAATGGAAAGTAAAGTTAAAGAAAGGCAAACCATGGAAACAGCTAAAACCATTGAATAACACTGGAATGCTCTTCGATAAACCAGTCTGTGTTGCTGCAGGCTGTACCATGGCACTAGACCACAAAACGAAGAATAATTTAATACTTTTCCCATAGGAAAAGTTTTGTTTCCATTATCCTTTCCATACATTATTTTTATGTGTTCAGCCCTACTGTCGCGTCTCGTCTACTCACTACCAATCGACCGTTATAACACCATTACAGTCAATTGCTTCAAATTATAAAACATATCCATTAGTAGTCAGTAAATATTTAATGATTTCCTTATATTATGAGGAGTACTTATATTTTAAAATAGATATAAAGTAGTTTTCCTCAACTTAATTTGAGCTTTAAAAACTATTGTTTTAAACATTGGAAATTCTTATTTTGTATTTTTTAAGTAGTATCATTCGACGTTTTTGTTTGAACCAATTCTGGTATAGCCCTTTATCTTCTAATATTTCCATTCTATTAGATACGTAATTAGAAAATCTATTAGTGTTCTGCTAGTTACAAAATGATATTTCTACTGACTCAAAAGCTCTGCATATCTATCGTGATTATATATTATCTTATTGACATCGTAACTGGTCCATAAAAAACTGAATGTATCTTCAATCTTACAGTCTTCATTAATATTCGTTTTTTTTTACCCGAAAATATAACATTTTCTTATATGGCTGATTTATGTCAGCGCGAATACCATTAGAAAAATTTGAAGATAAATTTTGAGTTTATTTTTGAGAAAAAGTCTCATGTTACACCCAAAAAATCCTGTGTTCGCTTGATTTTGCTAAGTAGATCTTGTCTCTCAGTTGCACTTCATAGGGAAGGTCCTAACACTGATTAGAAATAAAGCTAAATATGCCGGTTTAATCAGAATATCCACCATTGTTATGATTGTACGAGTATAGGAGGCATTTTTTAAAACTAAGTATACCACGGTACTACACAAAGAACTGACAGAAACATAGGTAGAGATTTTCCAAATATAAACGTACAGTAACTGATGATTAATAAATTCTCCATTAGTTGATGGATCAATGTTTAACAAAACATTAACTAACAGGCAATTTATTTTTTGTTTCCTCTAGCAGTAGAAATTTATAGATGTATGTATGTTTATCTTATTTATTTATTTATTTATTTATTTATTGGTAAACAATCCACAGATCTTATTGATCCACTTACAGACTGCTGTATACAATAAAATACTAATCTAATCTAACTAGCAAACACTAATCTAAATGTGAAGTAAAAAGGAAACAGAAGAAAGAGAGAAAAAAATGGAAAAGAACAGTGAGAAGAGAATAGCAAGAAAAAGACACTTATAGTTAATGTACATTAATCAGCCAAATCAGGGTATTCATACAAGATATCAAATTTTTATATATATATATCACATTTATTCTGCACTAGATTATAATTTAGGCACATGTTGGTTAAAGGTGACCTCAATTGATAATTAGTTCTACCAATTTCACAATAAAACGTACGATATTGGCGAGTTTTTTGACAGGGAACAGTTATGTTAACTCTACCCAACAGAACCTCATCCTTTGCAATATAATTGATAAGTCAGAATAGAATATTTAAAATACTATTCAGAATACAGAAGCTACAAAAATGAATACAATATTTATGTATATAGTGCAAGCAAGAAGTTAGTGTTTATGGCACGGTGCATGAAAATTATAACATCCCGAGTAGGATAACATGCTAAGTGCCATAAACACACTATTTGCACGTGTTACATACAATATTTTTTCTACGATCGTTGTTCATTTAAGAAAAATGTTATAGAATTAAATAAAGAATTTGGTTCCGTGAAAATTTGTACATACCTACCGTACTGTATTTGAAGTTAGAGGTGGCGCATTGTGTTGTCGTGGTGATTAGGCGCGTTGATATTGTTAAAATTAAACAAAAAGAATTTATTTTTCTGTAGATATTTCGTTGTTGTTATTTGTGTGCGTTCTAAAATGTCTGATAGTGATGAAAGTAACGACATATATTTGGTACTCCTCCGAAGATATTGAATGCTGCCCAGAAAGCTACACCAGACCTTTTACCGGAAAAATAAAAAACAGTACGACATCGTTTATGAGAATGGTGTCTACGAAACAAGGTAAATCAGATATCTGAAAACATTATGCTTGCATAATTTTCTGAAAGGGAAAAGGTTATGGTCTGAATATTCCACGATACAGACTACATCAGCTGTTAAAGAAGATGTCGACATTAAAAAATATTTAAAATTGATATCATTTTTAAAACACAAATCTGTTGGATATCGAGCAAAAAATCAAAAGTATTTACGCGAGATCAGATATTTCATCTTCTAGAATAGCTTCAGCTCCAGATATTAAATTCTGAAAGTTGTAGCTATTATAGTTATTGCGGGTGCATGACGTAGAGAAAAGCTACCTATGAGTACCTACTTAAAATGAGTACCTATGATAGTGAAAATTACAGAAGTGTTTTGGTGACAAAAGTACCTTATACGAAAACCAACAAGGAGCGTTGTTTTGTTGTCTCCAATGGAAAATCTGAAAAAATTAATTTGGTAATCGTTTGTAAAAAATACCTACATGTCCTTTTCTCCAGAGGCTGTTCTTCATGATCGTTTTTTTTTTTTTTGTTAATTATCGAAATGGAAACTGTATACACCAGGTTGTAGGAGTCAATACTTTCGGAAAAATCCCATCCGGTCTAGCAAAATATTATCATTTTTGGAAAATTATAGTACAGGTCACTGTTTTAGAAGATCATCCGCAACACTACTTGCGGATACTGGTGAGCTTATAACGTCATGGTGGTTGGCGGTCTACGATAGTAGCGGAGAGTTATGTGGAAGATTCGATCGAAAATAAAACTAATATTGCAAATCAAATTCTTGGACAAGAAAATACTAATGATTTCCCCGTTTTACAAGAAGTAACTAAAAATAATTCACAGTGTATCAGTTTAGAAGCGACACCATCCAATACACTTATGACAATAAATGTTCCGAACTGTACAAACTGTAGAAGTTAATACAAATTTTAGTGAAAAAAATTAATAATATTTTCATCATGTAAGTTGATTATGTTGTAATAAAATGTTAAGATACAGATTTCAAGAAGCGTGTTTTTTTACGTTTTTATTGCACTCTGTCTTGGCAACATGCAAAAAATTAAAAGTGGGGTAAACAGTCACTTTTGACGTTAAGAATAATGTCTAAAGTGATGCTTTTGACACGATCGTAGAAACATGATTTTGCGTCGTCGACTAATTTATAACAAAAAGTAAAAAGCACCGCTGCCTAGATAGGCTCCCTTGATTAAATCTAAAGGAGGCACTGAATTCCTCTTGTAATTCTGCCTAATTTTGCTAATTTAACCAATTTTCTATCTCCATTATTAACAATGTTAGCCATGTAAGGAGATAGATAATGATATATAAAATGAGAGAAGCATGTTGATCAATAATCAAATTAAAGAGTTATCAATTTTATAGCATACGGAAATAGATAACTTGCTTTAACTTTCATATAACAATGCATGGAGTTACTTACTAGTAATATAAAAATATAATCACTATACATAAGAACAGCACTATTCACAAATCTTTTAAATATTGTAGCATATATGACTGAATTTAATACCTCTAGAGTTGAATCGGAAAGGAATAGCAACAACGGCCAGCCAAGAAGTCTGTTAAAAATAATAATGATTTCATACAGTTCAAGATGAAAAAAAAAACAAATAATGTATAATTACCACCTCAATTATGATACATTAACTAGACCGGAATATAAAAGAGATCTTGGAATCGTTTTTTATAGTAAACTAACATTTAATAAACATGTAGAAACCTGCGTTGCTGCTGCCTATAAAAGTCTAGGATTTGTTATGCGTAATTGTAAGGGGTTCACAGGGAAGCAAACACTTCGCCTACTGTACGTGTCATTTGTGCGATCTCGTTTGGAATATGGATCAGTAATTTGGAGCCCTATATATAATGTTCGTATAGAATCAATAGAAAGGGTGCAGAGGCGTTTCCTGAAGTAGGCCTCATATATACTTGATGGCACGTATCCTCCAAGAGATTTTTCTAAAGAAGCTCTTCTTGATCGTTTTGATCTCATGAAATTAGCAAGTCTTAGAGCTACCCATCGAATATTATTTTTACATAAAATTTTAAACAACATATTGGACTGCCCAGAAATCCTCTCACTGATTACTTTTAAAGTTCCTCGATTACCTACACGCCACCACAGCATTTTTAACATTCCATTAGCACATACTAATGTCCTTGTTGCATCCCCTATATACCAAATGGTCACTTCCTGTGAACTGCTTAGGGATAGCATTGATATATTTGTTTGTAGCGAAAAACAAATTAAAGCCATTCGTATATAGTTTTGTAACAGTTTGCATTAAATGATATCGCATTATTTACATTTACTGTTTTTAATGGCGCTGTTTTATTATACTGTATTTTACTTTAAGCTATTTATTTGCATTTACTGTTTTTAATTGATCATTTCAACAGGTTGTATATTGTAGTCAATTTTATTTATCGTACTACGTTATTTGTATTGCCTTGCTTGTATTTGCCTTGCACACTTTTACTTTTTTAATGCAGTTGTTTTGTTGTGGCATGTTTTGTGATATTCATTTGCAATTATTTTATTTTTTTAATTGACTATTTCAACAAGTCTGTATATTGTGGTCGATTGTATTTACGAATATTGTATTGTTTTGTACTTGTGTATTCTTTAATGTTTATATTTTGCTGCTATAAACTTTAGTTCTTTAAATTACTAGTGTATGTATACGTCCTGTAATTGGGCCTTGTGCCTGTTGGATGTGAAAAAAAAAAGATATAGTCTTTTGATTTCCCGACAACAGAAACTTAACATAAAAAAGGATATTTCTAGAGATGAAATATTCATAAATCCCTCTTACTTTCCCGTAAGCCAAAAATGGCGACAGGTATAGAAAAAAATAGGTACACATTTCCTATTAAGAATATTACTCTAGCAAACCTTGTGTTAAAAAATTTATTCACGCCCCGCGACCTCAGTTTCATAGAAGTAGCAACACTATCCATTCTGGAACATAATTCTTGCCAAGTGCTCATGTTTCAAAAAGCTATTTCTAGGATGGCTACAAAGCAAGGCTCAGTGATGAGAGGTCCCGCATAATACTTAAAATCAGTATAAAAGTTTTAGTGTTTATGCAATGCTTCGTTTGTTTTATTATAATATATTTACGTGTTCCCATCGGAATCATTTTGTATAGTACTGTGTACAAGGTGGCCCGTTTAATATGGGCCTATACCTTATCTCAGAAACTACAAGTTCTACAGAAAAAAAATTATATGAAATTGTTTTTTTCAAAGTTATCTTCAATTTTTTTATATTTTCAAACTTATAACCTGTTTATATAAGGGGGGATAAACTAGAGTTCCTTTTTTTTTAAATAGCACACCCTATATATTATTACATTTTCAGAAAGCCCTTCTAAAGACTAGTTCAATGATATATGATATGATGGGTCTGACGCCCGTCGTTTCGGAGTTATTGACTATTATTTTCAGGAAATAGCCAATATTAAAATCGTGCTAGAAAAGTTAATAATTAAGTTTTTGAGCATAAACTTGCGCCAAGAGATTTCTAATTTTATCTACTTTATTATGTAATTACTCAATATTCAACTTATAAAAAAAATTTGACCGTGTTGCCACATTTCGAAAACCATAAATTCTCACGATTTTTTCAAATGGAACACGCTGTATATTGTTACATTTCTAGAAATCCCTTCTATCGACAAGTTCAATGGTATATGATATGATGGATCTGATGCCCGCCGTTTCGGAGTTATTGAGTATTATCTTCAGGAAACCTCCAATATTCAAATCGTAACTAACAAAATTACTTTTATTATTACTTAATAGTTCTTTGAGTTCTAATTTGCACCAAAAAAAGTTATATAGGTAGTATATGATCTATCACTTTGATGTAATTGATGTAACGTTAGTATAGGGATATTTTCATTATTAATATTTATAATAAAACTAGTTTCAGTGATTTTACTGAAACTAGTAAATTTAATTTTGGTTGCTAAATAATTTTCAACATAAATTTGATATTATTCGGTGAAATATATCAGATTATTGTATACTAGTTGATTTTCAAAGCCCCTAAAAAAATTTATTTAGTGACTGAAGATGCACAGGTAATTCTATGTACCTACCTACTCTGTCTTTATTATTTAGCAATTTCATTAAATATGACCATATTTTAACGTTTAGTCAGAGTGGCCTTTGTAAACAAAATATCCACAATTATTATAGGATTTATCATTGCCTTGACAACCGGGGTAAAATGAAAAATTATTTGACATTGCGTTAATATATTAAGTATTTATTAATAATAATGTATAGTGTGGAAGAAAAAGTTAATATGCTAGAATGTTACTTATCAAATAATAAAAGTCCAGCTCTTGCTCTTAGAGAGTATAGATCAAAATTTCCCGTGAGACCAATTCCAGAAAAGAAATTATTTGCTAGACTTTTTCAACAATAAGATTTTTTATGCAAATTAAGAGTTCAAAATGATAATTTGGAATCTTGGTTAGCACTATTTCAATCCTAAGTATCATATATCTCTGAATTTGTCAATAGAAGGGCTTTCTAGAAATGTAACAATATACAAATATACAATACAATACAATACAATACAATACAATATACAATACAATATGTTCCATTTGAAAAAATCGTGAGAATTTATGGTTTTCGAAATGTGGCAACAACGTCAAATTTTTTTTATAAGTTGAATATTGAGTAATTACATAATAAAGTACATAAAATTAGAAATCTCTTGGCGCAAATTAAGGCTCAAAAACTTAATTATTAACTTTTCTAGCACGATTTCAATATGGGCTATTTCCTGAAGATAATACTCAATAGCTCCGAAACGGCGGGAGTCAGGCCCATCATATCATATATCATTGAACTTGTCGATAGAAGGGCTTTCTGAAAATGTAACAATTCACAGGGTGTTCCATTTGAAAAAATCGTGAGAATTTATGGTTTTCGAAATGTGGCAACACGGTAAAATTTTTTTTATAAATTGAATATAGAGTAATTACATAATAAAGTACATAAAATGAGAAATATCTTGGCGCAAGTTAAGGCTCAAAAACTTAATTATTAACCTTTCTAGCACGATTTTAATATGGGCTATTTCCTGAAGATAATACTCAATAACTTCGAAACGGCGGGTGTCAGATCCATCATACCATATATCATTGAACTCGTCTTTAGACGGGCTTTCTGAAAATGTAATAATATATAGGGTGTGCTATTTAAAAAAAAGGAACTTTAGTTCATCGCCCTGTATATAAACAGGTTATAAGTTTGAAAATATAAAAAAATTGAAGATAACTTTGAAAAAAACAATTTCATATAATTTTTTTTTCTGTAGAACTTGTAGTTTCTGAGATAAGGTATAGGCCCATATTAAACGGGCCACCTTGTACAGGGTGGGCAAATAAGAGAGAACGCCGGCTGTATCTCGGAAACCGCTTATCGGAGAATTCCCGGAAAAAAATTTTAATAGTAAATATGGCCAAGAAATGTCGCTGGAAATTGTTTTCAAGTTCC
The DNA here is from genome assembly GCA_963924545.1 of Pogonocherus hispidulus. Taxonomy (NCBI): domain Eukaryota; kingdom Metazoa; phylum Arthropoda; class Insecta; order Coleoptera; family Cerambycidae; genus Pogonocherus; species Pogonocherus hispidulus. The sequence goes on along the minus strand of OZ004699.1, from coordinate 56,536,157 downwards.
TAAAATGACCGCTAGGGGGCATAACGCCCATGCCAACTAGAAAACTGAACTTTTCTCGAAAATTTGCCTAATAAAGTAGTACCGGAAATAAGTAAATATTAATCTAGAGGAAATTTGAAACATTTCTGTGCAACTAATTTTTTTCTATCTTTTAAAATAAAGTGGTGGGGGGGCGCCAAACTTTCTTTCCTTTAAACGTTAATAACTCGGCTCAGGATAAACCGAATCTAACAAACTTAGTCTCATTAAAAAGAGCTTTTTTTATGCATATTTAGACTCATGAAAGCGGGTTTTGTTACTTGTATTATAGCCGCTAGAGGGCGCTGTCTGCCAACATAACAAATATGGCGGATTTTCTAGAAAATTTCAAATGGCAAGGTATATTTATTGTCACATATTTAAATAAAAAGTCGATAGTGCTTGTAATTTTTTCAAAAAATATTATATGAGATAAAAGTAAAAGTTTAAAAGTATAAAAAAATTTAAACAAATTAAACTGATGCGGCAAATGCTGACTTTGTAAATGTATTCTTTATGAAATAATGTGGTGGTCCTGAAAACTACTGATTTATTTGGTGACGTGATGTTCAAGGGCCTCTCAAATGTTCAAAATATCGCCCACGATGGGCGATATTTTGAACTTTTGAGAACATTTCAAAGCACAGTTCCAATCATTCTTGGGTAGATGAAACTGCAGTTTTCACTTCTGGCACGGGAATACACCTTAACACATTAGATCATCCCTTCCCTTGTGGCGACAAGCCTCATTGCGTAAATTAGTTTTTTTAATTGCCCCCATAAATAAAAGTCCATACAGGTCAAATCGGGGATCCATAGAATAGATAGATATAATCAATTTAATTTTCAACTTGTTTAATATAATACCTAGCCGGGTTTCGTCTACCCAAGAACAGTTGTAACTGTGTATTCAAAACGATGGGCGACATTTTGAACATTTGAGAGGCCATTGAGCATCACGTCCCCAAATAAATCAGTCGTTTTCAGAACCACCACATTATTTCATAAAGAATTCATTTACAAAGTCAGCTTTTGCCGCATCATTTTAAATTTGTCTCAAATTTTTATAATTTTTACTTTTATCTCTAATTATATTTTTTGAAAAAATGACAATTACTAACTTTTCAGTTCCGCAAGAGTTTTTTCTTTCTTATATTTTATTAATAATAGGCTATCACGAGTCGATTTTAAATGCTAAGGTGAAAGGCTACATCACAAATCTCCAGTTGCAATTCTTTTGGTAATATCTTCCGTTAGGAATGAGATAGAAAGCTGCGGTTTTCACTGAATTTTAGGGATTGTTGTCCTTTATTTAAATATGTAACAATAAATATACCTTGCCATTTGAAATTTTCTAGAAAATCCGCCATATTTGTTATGTTGGCAGACAGCGCCCTCTAGCGGCTATAATACAAGTAACAAAGCCAGCTTTCATGAGTCTAAATATGCATAAAAAAAAGCTCTTTTTAGTGAGACTAAGTTTGTTAGATTCGGTTTATCCTGTGCCGAGTTATTAACGTTTAAAGGAAAGAAAGTTTGGCGCCTCCCCACCACTTTATTTTAAAAGATAGAAAAAAATGAGTTGCACAGAAATGTTTCAAATTTCCTCTAGATTAATATTTACTTATTTCCGGTACTACTTTATTAAGCAAATTTTCGAGAAAAGTTCATTTTTCTAGTTGGCCATGGGCGTTATGCCCCCTAGCGGTCATTTCAGGAACTTGAAAACAATTTCCAGCGACTTCTCTTGGCCATATTTACTATTAAAATTTTTTTCCGGAAATTCTCCAATAAGCGGTTTCCGAGATACAGCCGGCGTTCTCTCTTATTTGCCCACCCTGTACATGCCTAATGAATACATTTTACATTACACTTTTTCAAATAGAATAAAGTAAATCAATATTCATTTATGTTAAAAAGTATCTCCATAATTACCTAAATTAAAATTACTATAACGTGGAAGAAGATGGTAACAATAATTTATATTAAAATATATTAATTATTATTATATATTATTAAAATATATCGCGAAAATATTAAATATTTTCGCGATTTCATACAGTTTCAGATAGAATTTTGTTGATAGACTTTCAGCGTATCGTGTGCCCTGAATAAATGTCATAAATCCAGAATGGCTACCTTCTGTATTCTTCCAGCTAGAAGATCTGCCGAATTTCGGTATGCCGGTATGATCTTCAGTTCCGAAAGCAGTATCTCTTGCTGCACCGAGGGCTTCTATCATCAGTACTACAAGCTTTACAGTATGTTCTGGATGGAGTCTGCGTAGTTCGAAGAGATTTCGTCCGATTCTCCTCCTATTTCAAGATATGTTGGTCATGTCATATAATCTGTCTGAGCGTGGGAAATGAGTAGTTCCAATAAATTCGGCACTTCTCATTCCCCGCAACGGACACAATATCCCCCGGAGCGTACGGCAGCACTGGTGTTTCGTCAGCATTCGTAAAGACGCATTTTGTCTATGGATATAGGTCGAGACTGCATATGCCGGACAAGCGGAGAGCAGATGCATAATTGTCTCCGGCGCCCTATGGCAGGCCCTACAGTTGACATCAGGGACCTCCATACCCATGATACGGCTTCGATAGACGAGGTGTTAAATACACCATCCTATAGCAAGCCATTATGAATCCCTCGGTCTCCGACTTAAGCCCCGCTGATCTTAAAAAGGCAAAGGTCAACCTTTCGGATAAACCATGGTCTTCAACGCTCTTATAGAAGAAATCGTGTAGTAATCACGATACCGTTTCAGAACAAATGTAAGTTTATGCGTAATAATTCTGTTCATGAGTTTAATACGCGACAGAGGGATGATTTTCATGTACCCTTTGCTAGGCTGAAAATGACACTCAATTCACCGAATTATTTAGGACTAAAAATTTTTAATCAATTGCCCTTAGATATACCTAAGATCCGTAAAAACGGAGTTTTTGTTTAAGAAATTATTAAAAAACTTTTTACTTAATAGCTGTTACTATTCGACTTCAGAATATCTTAGTATTGTGTTGTAGATGTAAGTTGTTTTTGACAATTCCTATTCATTTTTGTATGACGTCAATAATGGAAAATAAATTATTATTATTATTATTATTATTATTATTATTATTATTATTATTATTATTATTATTATTATTATTATTATTATTATTATTATTATTATTATTATTATTATTATTATTATTATTATTATTATTATTATTATTATTATTATTATTATTATTATTATTATTATTATTATTATTATTATTAATAGCTTATTCTTATGCAGCTGCAGAAGATTTAATTTAATAATTTTAACTTGTGCTTTCAACTGAACGGGTTCTAACTCGGTAACAGAGTCTGGGTTTCTCCGTTCAGCGTCGAAGATGAGACCAATTTTATCAGCGCTCTTCGTGCTGCCTTAAATAGAAATGTTAAAACCCCTACATTTTCATGATCTTGGACTTCCAGTACCATTCTGTTGTGCAGACACTCCAAACTCAAGAGTCTGCGGCCGCCCCGATGTCTTGGGAAGTACAACCATGCAACGGACGACCTAAGATGCAAACTTCTATTGAGATGCATCATTTTGAGTGTTCCTATGTCGAGTTGTCGCAGCTCGGCTTGCGTCTATTTCACTACTCCGAAGGAGTAGAGGAGGATCAGAACGGCAAGCATATTAGAAGCACTCACATTATTCTTACCCGACAGTTCGGAAGATCGGATCTGCCGGAGGCGGTGTCTGAATTTCATTATGTATTTTTATAGCTTCAGTGTACGACTGGATTACAAATTCATCATTATCTATCTATTATTATTAAGAGTAGTACCTATAATTTGTTTAATGGAAGCAAGTGTTTTAAAGACCAGTTATCCACGAATACTTTCCGATATTTTTTTTATTGGTAGAAAAAATAAAGGTTTTGCATTTGTTAGTAATAGAGAGTTTTTGAACCCCTTAAATCGTCGTTATCGTTATTCTGCGCATGTGCAGTGCCTAAAAGAGTATCATTTTTGGCACTGCGCATGCGCAGAATAACGATAACGATAACGACATGCTAAAATTTAAGGGGTTCAAAAACTCTCTATTATTTGATTTGACGTTATAGGGTATTCCTGTCAGATCAATAATCAAAAAATTGTCATTTAGACTTCACACGTTTCTCGGATTGTTAATGTTGCCATGGTAACTTTAAAAAACGGTCGTTTTTGAAAGTTCGATTTAAACACGCTCAGGCGTGCTTTAGATAGGTAAAATGGGGCACCAATAAAAAAAATATATTTTTTCTATTCTGAGTCGTAAAGATGCATTAAGATGTTTATTGAGAAACGCAATTGCGGATCGAAAACAACCCTTTTCGACACTCATATTTTTGTGTTTAAATGTTAGTAGTAACAAATTTATATCCTTTGTTTTGTATACCTAATGTGCTAATTTAGCAAATTATAGCCTAACTAAATTTTCAAAATATAATTATTTTCTTTCAATTAAAAAACTTTTTTATCAAGTACAGGTAACTACAATAAATTTGTCATATTTTTTCATCAAATATATAACTAAAGTGTATTGTACCTTAACTCACCTCAACTCAAATTCACCTCAATCAGTTTTTTAAAGTGTACCTACCTACCTCAGTAGGAAATACATACGTTTTAGTATAAAATAAATAAAATAAATCTCAAAAAATGATAAACGATAAATGTCAATGATACCAACTGCCGCAGAATATTAGTGGTGTGCAAAAAGTATCTATCAAACAGAAAAGATTGGATACTTCGCTAAGTTTGAAGTATCCGGTCGTTCTTTGTATAAGAATATTCGGTACCTACTATATTTATAAAAGCTTAGATACATCAGATACTTTTTTTTTACTTATCGGCTGAAAACTGTAAATAGGCGACCAGAAATTTTGCATTAAAAAGGAGTACATTTTTTGATTATCAAATTTTAATTCTAATACCAAAGAAACAAACTACATTATAATGAAATAGGTAGGTACGTACCACTTACCAGTGATTGTACAACTTGGGTATAAAAAACAAAAATCTTGACAGAATTCTAAAATATCTTTTATAATTTGACTTATGATGTAGTAGGTACGTATAGTAGGCAGTAGGAGGCGTGCAACTATTTTGTCAGATTACAAGAGTACATTTTGGGATAATATTGGCAAAAAGAGTATAGAGTACATGATTCAAAAATAGAGAACATTTTACTAAGGTTGTGTTCCGATATTAAACTTGGTTAACCAAAATCCCGGTTAAGCGTTCCATTAAATAAAAATTCCTGAAAATTGTTTAATTTTGGAACTGTGGTCACCTGAAAAAGGTTAACCAAACGTCAAAATATTGACCGTGCTCTGGGAGCGGTTCATTGGTCAACCGAAGAGTTAGCAGGTTAGGTTTTAGCGTTGAGAGAAGAAATATCAATTCTCTCAACGATTTTAATTATATTTTGTTTAGATGGTGAAGGCAGATAGGGTGGTGTTCTTGCGTTAAGAGTTATACCTAATAAATATTTATAAATTCTACTTTTCTGTATTGTATTCTGTAGTCCACTTGACCAAGTCGACTGAAAGCTACACTTATATCTACTTATAAACTACTTATATCTTACTATAATATACCAAATTATGTGCTGTTTCATTTATTTTTTGACTGAATACTAGAGTAATAGTTAAGCACGGAATATGAAGGTATTTAAGGTTGAATGAATCCCAATAAAAACAATTCATCATCCATGTTGATTAACCAGCCAGTTCCTTAATTACACATTTTTCAGGTTTACCAATATTTCGGTTAACCGAAATCCTAGTTGGTCTCGGATAATATCGGAACACTACCTAAAATAGAGTACGTCTGGTCACCCTACTGTAAATACTGCTACAGTGACTTTAATGCGAATGAAGCCCGCCATCTAGCGAGTAGCGGTGAAATGTCCTTAAAATCCTTCAACTAACTACAGAAATCTTTAATCCTGCAAATTTGTAAGTTCTCATTTAACGTTTGCAAGTAATCTGTAAGCCATAGATTATACAGAAGACTGTAAGCTAAGCTTATAAGCTTACGTGCTACTTGTTACTTGTCAATATTTGTCAGTGTTGTCAGTTGTGCGTTGTGGGATTCCCTGCGAGTTAAGTATATAAACAAGGATAATACATACATAGTCGTTGAGTGAGCAAATTATATAGCTCACTCAACGACATAGTATAATAAATAGAAAGACAAGTCAGCTCAGAAGTCAAGCAAGCTATAATATTTTCAGTTTTCAATAAACGATGAGTTTGTCTTTCCAAAATAAGAAAAGTGCAGTGTGGTTGCATTTTAATTTAATTGAAACAAATAAAGCAAGATGTAATATTTGCAGCAATGTGCTTTCCTACAAAGATATATTTTTTAAATTATTACAAAGGAGATTTTAGCTGCATGTAAAAGGGATCGATATGGACACCTGGACACCTGATGAAGTTGAAATTGTAGAAATATATACAGAACAGGACTGGGAAGAAAATTTAGATATTTTAAAACATTTTTATTTAACTAAATTTATTTTTCATATATGTGGTAGGTAATCAATAATGTAATCAACCTTTATAGAAGTATGTATTTTATATAATAAATAGTTAATTTTGAAGGTATACATTTATCATTCTACATTCTATATCAATATTTTCTATTAAATGATACAGGGCCAGAAATATTGTTGCATTTGGCAACCCTGTATACAATGTTACCAAACTATCGTTATCCTTGATGTGGTTCCGAACTTTAAGGTTTTTCAGCTGTTCCAAATCTTCGATTTTCTTTTTTAAAAAGTAGTTTTCGGCTTCAACTACAGCTGATGAGGTGGGATATACAGCTTGGAACATGAAGGCTGTGGTTCCACTGAAGTGCCCGGCTGGGAAGGTTCTGGAAGATCGCTCAAGACACTAGTTCCAGCACTGCTGCTGGGATCATCCACAACAATCCTGAAAGTAAAATTGTTATTTAATTTAAAAATCAAACACATGGAACTTTTAATAAAAGGGCAATTAAAAACTCGATTTAATTATAGTCACATGCCAATTTGACAAACTTAGTTTTTGATCGTTCGTTATGATACCTAAGTGATTATTATTGCACTGTATTTATTTAGCAGTCAACGCAATGAAATCTGTATAACGTATAGGTACATATTTCACATAAATATCACTCTCATTTCCATTTTAGATGGTGGAGATGACACATCTGGTTCAAAATAACCTTCTCGTCGACGCTTTGATGGTAGGCCTTCCAGATGCTCCTGAACTACCACTCTCTGCTCTCTTCTTTTTCTCTTTTCAGGACTTGTATAAGTATAAGTGAATTTCTTTGTCACATTGTGCAAAAAGATTTCAGGCCCATTCCAGCCTCGTCCAGATTCGTCGCTACGTCTGTCATAATATACAATATATTTATATTAAAAATTTAAACAGTTACCTATCCAAAATTAAAAGGTATATTTCAAACCTACCTCACAAGTTTTTTTTCATCGGTTTCGTTCCTTAGGGTCCTTCGGAAATATTCTACAAGTTTCTCGTTGATTGTAGTGCTTGTAATCCGGAGCCCAGCACATAACCATGGCGAATGAAAGATTGGTACTGTAAAAATCATTATATAAACATTAATATTTTTACAATAAACTATATAAAGTGAGGTTATGTAAATTTAGATTGTATTAATATTTCAGTTATTATTACCCATCTGTTAATTTATTTAATCATTTAATTTATTTAATTAAACTCCAATATATTATATTGGAGTTTAATTAAATAGAGACAGATAGTGACTCCTATGAATCGGTAAACTGGAGATGCTAATTAGAAGCGGTCGGAAAAAAATATTATGTTAAACTCGTACAAAAAATACGTTTTCGAGACTCGTAAAATTGCCGGACTCCGCTTTTCCCTCGTCCCGAAAACGTATTTTTTGTACTAGTTAAACAAATAACTATTTTATACAGTTGCTATGGCGATCTCAAACAGTCCCGAAATGACCCTCTTTTTATACAAAATAATTTAATGTAATAGTGTCTTATATTCGTATGGTTGGAAAAATATTTTAATTTGACAAATTGTTCACATTTTTCTGTTGTAAAAATGCTACGGCTTTTAAGTTCACTTACCCTTAGTCATTGGCGTAACTGGAATTTTTGGGCCCTTGTGCCGAAATCTTCTCGGGCCCCCGCCCCCTTAATTAATTACGCAATCGACGCAACGCGAACTCGAGATTCGCCAACACCCGACCGCGTTGTAATAGTTAACTTCTTTATTCGGACTCGGACTGGGCCTCTCCGGGGCCCCTCAAGCTTTTGGGCCCTAGTGCGTCGCACACTGCCGCCCCAGCGTAGTTACGCCACTGTTGGCCATGACGGCTTTAGAAGAGCTAAATGAATGTTACTGTAACCTACTTACTAAAAATTATCAACAATCGTGCCGGGAATTATTATTAAATTAACAATATTTCGAAAACTACCAATTTTCGGAATAGAAACCAATTAAAATTAAATCATAAAGGCTCACGTATAGTAAAAATGGGTAGGTAATTATTACTTTGCTTTCTGAAAACGTCACTTTTTATATAAAATTTTAAAACGTCTAAACTTAGATAAATAGGAGATTATACATGAAACGTGTTTAGAATCCCGCGTAGAATCTAAAAATGAAATAATATATCGGTGAATTCACATAGAAGCTTAGAAGCTATGCAAACTTAGGCCAGGTTTGCGTAGAAGATGTACCATCCATTACATTACAATAGGATGTAAAGCCGGAGATCCCTTGTCTATGAAATGATAGGCAAGTAACAGATCACTCCCTGGTATAAAAAGTGGGGGTTCGGCCAAATTTCTAAGTTGGGGGTTGTACCTTAACACTGGATATAATTTCATAATTCTCAATAATTTTAAATTGGCAGGTAAAAAGTGGGACGGATATTACCTGGACAATGATGGTTAAATACCCTTAATTTATGGTATGGGCGGAGGGGGGGTGGGGGGCATTTTCAGTAATGTGGATTACTTTAATGTAATAATTATTCCCTTTAGTTTGCAAGTGCATTTTATTTGTACAACATGTCAGGAGAAAGTGCTTGTGCCCAGGATTTTTACTTGAGTTTGTTTGAAGATGATCAGGAGCTATGTGGTAAGTATTTTTAAATATATTTTCGTTTTAACATCGCTTAGTTGCACAAAAATATGTGTAGATCAGATTAGTTAAATCGTAGTAGGTATAGTAACAATGTTTTTACATCAACAAATAGTTTTGGAGTATCTGACCATACGCGAAATAACATTTTAGTACAATTCATTCATAGTTATAGGCATGTAATATTCTTCCTTGTCAACTATTTTATTTTTCATATTATTGCAGTACGATATCTATACACAAAAGTTTTAGGAAATTTCTCTGATGAATGGATGTGGGTAGTGAAAATTAGTTGACTATTAAATTTGGTTCAAGTAATAGCACGTTTATCTCACATTAAATCAAATAATCATGGATACGTCCTAAATCCTAGCAAGATAGTCATAGTATACGGTGCTATGTTGTATAATAAAAGTTCACTCAATATAAAATTCACTTTCCTTAAAGCACTGTACTCCTGTTTTGTACGTAAATTTATGAAATAACATAATATTTTTTGTTCCAGAGTTTATCCTTAGATGTGCGACGGAGTATGAATCGTCGTCATCATCATCTGCCACGCCGAGTGCAAAGAGTCAGTCTGCACAAAATGGTACGTTTTTTCCAGATCCATATTTATGATATCTCACAGTAAAATAAATCAAAGAATACAAAATCTTCAAAGATATAATTTTATACACAACATTGATGAAACATTCAACATGCTTTTATCTATATTTCATAATAATTATTAATTTAATTTTTAACACAACACTCATACCGGTTTCATTTTTATTTTCAGACTCCAGTTGCCTCGTCCACACGCAACATGTCGCAAATCGCTGTCATGGTCCTGAAGATACCACACCAAGGAATGAATACCTCCAGGAAGGAATAAAACTGTGGAATGTTTGCCAAAAAAAACTTAATCAGATCGGTGACGTCGATCTATGTATGGCCAAATTTGTCATGTTAAAGAACATGACTATCATGGTTGAGAAACTGATTCATTCTCAAAATAATAAGCCGAGCCAGAAAGAGGGTAGCTGTAGCATCTATGATTGGAAATTAGAGGATATAGATGAGATTTTAGATAATAAAGAAAACCTGGATATGTTGAAACTAGAAAATATTTTGCCCGAGTTGTCTGATCTAGAGGAAATTCTCACAAGTCCTCATGATGATTATGAGCCTTCGCCTAAGCGAATGAGGCTGTAATCATCACTGAGGACATACATCGAATTTCTTTATTTTGTATGTAATTTGTTTTATGTAATAAACAATCTGATGAATATATATCGTCTTTGATTAATTTATAAAAAAACAATTTTTGTATTTCAATAATTTGTGTTTCTTTAATTGGTCACAAAATAAAGAAATTATGACTTGCAGTATGTTTTTATTTACCTTACTAGTTAAATACTTACCTAAGATGATTTAGGGTGCACACCTATTAAATATATCACTAGAAACAATAAGTGTATCGTTCTGATATTTTCAAGATAATTTCTTAATTATTTTTATTTGCTGTAATTACTGAAGAGACCAATGCTAGAGCAGCTTTTTTTAGATATTGTGTAATTTCATATCCTCTATTCCATATTATCAAATAAAACTAGTAGTAATATTAAAATGTTATGTAAGATGTGTGTATCGCCACTATAAAATATAGCTTATATAACAATATAAACATGCTCATTGTAGTATTTTTTGGGATTACACCACCTGTAAATTAATAAGAAATAGGAAACCAGAAAAGTATCATGCGGCACCATGCTGTTGGAACCACTTATTTGCTAGGTTCAAATTATCCAGTTGAGGCCACAAAAAATTGCTAATTATCTCGCGGTGTCGTTTTCTCCATTGACGATAAGAGCGTCACGCAGCCTCATCTTCAAAAAAGTATGGCCCTTTACAGAAAACCGTAAGCTTTATGGGACGCATTTGTAATCCGTGAATGGCTGTAGGGTTTTCTATTGCCCAGATACGGCAGTTTGGTTTATTTACAAAACCATTAATTGGTTGGAAAGTTCAGGATTTTCATTCACACTCTGGTTGACAATATCAATATTCGGTCTTGAACGGCATCGACAAGTATGGGTACGTAGTTTTTGGTCCTCGACGAACCCCGTGTTTTCGAATTTGCTTACAATTCGACGAATTGTAAGTGCGTAGAAGGTCGATGGATACGCGTTGAGTGGCTGCAATTGAACGAACATTTTGATAATAAATTTTACCGATTTCTAAGCGTTGTTGATCGTTGCATTATTTGTCAAAGTTTACTGATTGCATTTGTTTCAATAAAACAAGGATGGGTACATGCTACATACACAGTTTAAGAATGGCGGCCAATTTAACTTGCACCCTCCTTTGATCGTTTAGAACTTTTTATGTATGAACATTTGAAATATTTAAATGCTTAATAAACTTTCCTGATATATTTTTGAAAATCAGAGAAAATCACGAATATCGCAAAAACCTAGTAAAGAGTAGGGTGTTCCATTTGAAGTAAAAAAATTGTTGGCGTTTAAAATTGTCAAAATGTAACTTGAAACAAGAATCTTTGAGGGATTATTAATTTTAAATTTTCATAATACTCCTTATCGGTAATCCCTAATAGTGCTTAGAAATATATAACAGAATAACAATGAAGTATTATGGGAATAAAGGTTTTATTCCCGTAATACCTTTATTAGCGTTCTTGTTTGTCGGTATATACTTGAAATATGTACCAACAGGTAAAATGTTTGTAATGATTTAAATTAAATGGTTAAAATATTATTTGAGTTTATAAAGATCATCGTTTTTAACTAACAGTTGAATTATTATGTTGTTTCAAACTGTATTTCGTTTATCAAGGGGACTGTGGAGTGAACAGTGCCCTTTATCAGTTTTACAGTTTTATCTATATTTCATAATAATTATTAATTTAATTTAAAACACAATAGGACTCATCGTTTTTTTTTACTTTCAGACTTCAATACGAGTTGCCTGGGTAGAGTTCGGTTCAATAGCCAGGACTTGTACCAAGGCGCAACATAACGAGAACATAAAGAAAAAACGACTTTTTTTATATATACCTATAACTATAGCCTCTATAATTTTAAATTGGACAAGTGGGACTTCGAAGATGTAATAAGGCTGCTGAAAAACACACTGATGAGTGTGGATTCAGTGTTAAAATTACTCGTTTTTTTTACTGTGTAAAGGGTCAATTTTGTTAAAGGAAGAATCTCACTTCAGAATGACAGAATTTCCACAGGAAAAATGACTGTCGAAGATTTGAATATTTTGGGTGTAGAAAGAATCTTGGCAGAGTTACCTTCTCCACAGGAAATGTTCACCAGTCCTAATCATATTTCTGAGCCCTCACCTAAGCGAATGAAGCGATAACCATATCTAAGAGAGAATTGAGCTGCGTAATATATCGAACTAACGAAATTAGACAGACAATGAATTAGGTTACGACGGGTTAGTTATTATAACTTACTAATGTCAATTTTTTATTCTGTGATAGTATAATAATTCTGCATTCAAATGTAATGTTGACTTGTGTAGACAAGAAACGAATAGTGAGAAAGATTTGTTTTTGCATTTGTACGGCCATTTTAAAAATATAAAAAAATGCAATGTGTCCTTTTTCTAATATCTGCAAAAATATGAATTATTTTACAAATGTAGGCAGTTTTCGTTCCCATGTTTTAAGAAAACACAAATTTATTAAAAATAAATTAAAAGAAAATGAATTACACTTACAATTAGCTAACTATGGAACTTCTACGATTAGCGTATTTGAGGATAATAAAGATTATCAAAGATATTAGATAAAAATATTATTAAGTGAATATAAATTAACACTCTTTTCAGATGGAGATAAGGAGAATTATGCCTATGTTGAGAAGGAAAATATCGACTTGGAAGGCTACTTAGAGTCAGGAGGCATTAAAAGTTGCCTTTTCCCTATTCTTCATCCTTAACCTGAAATATCCATGTAAGATGTAGGCAATAATGGAACACCTCCAAAGAATGTTTCTAAAAATTCACCCAGATGCTGGGTCTAAATAAAAAAAAATTTCAAGTACCTACAAAGAAAAAAGTTCTCAACTTTATGAATAGCTTGAACAAGCACAAGATATGTAAAGTGTCTTTTCTAATAGAACGTTAGTATGTAACCGCGGGAGGGAGGACGTCATTACTTTTTGTAATATATGGAAACAATAATTATTATTTCACATTGTCAATTAAGTTATTTTTAGTTATATATGATATCAGTGACTTTAGGGTAAGAACAAAATTATTTTATTTAATATGATAAGAATTTATTTATATTTTATAAACACATAAGTTACCTCTATGTTCCTATGTAGCTACCTATATGTAGGTACCTATTCAATGTTTTCGATATAGTTTTTTTTTGATATTGAGTAGTTTTAAATTTTTTACAGGTTCCAAAAATATATCCGAAAATTACAACGCTCCTCAGGAAAGAAAAGCAGGTGGAACTTGTCGTTTTTTCATATCAAATCAATCATTTATTCTATGTAATATATTAGACAACATTTGGTAATATAAAGCATCATTCTCCAAATGGGAAGTAATGTTTTATGCTCAAATTTTATCAGTATATTACTTTTAATAAACCGTAGGTGTGACATGGAAGTACGACAATGTATTATCACATTGTACAATGTATTATTACTACATGATAATACACTGTAATATGTAATAATACATTGTAAGGCCGTGCATTTTTAAAGTATATATGCTGAAATTTTACATAAAACTTACATTGTATTATTTTTCTCTTATAGTAATAATACAGTATAAATACTTTAATATTACATAAACAGGACCGTTCTTTATCCGTTTTAGTTATGTATTAATTCATATTTTTTTTGAGATTATTAGTAAATGTCTTATGGACTTTTACACTACATAATACGTTTTATTTTACATTATTAATAATGAAAAATGTTACAATATATGTTTTTGTAACAAAAAGCCAACGTAAAATTATGTAATTTTACAGAAATCGTGTTTTCAGTGTAACTTTGTATAAGGTCATCTATTCCGACAATTTGTAGTTTTCGAAATATGGGCAATTTAATCTTTTTCTATTGCAAAAATGCTATCTATGGCTTTCGTTGCATCTAAAAAAATTAGAAAAATATGCGACGGTCGGAGGTCTTCGTGGATCTAAATTATTATTATATGATATTGAATTTAGTGTAATGAAAAACATCAACTAAGAAGATATTGGAATTTCTATTTATATCTCATTTCTATTAATTTCGTATTATTTTATTTCAAACTAAATTGAACGTATATTATAGCCAAACTATAGAAGACTATCTGGCCGTAAGAGAAAAAGAAATAAAAACATATACCCACCCTACCTTTACCTTAATACTAAAGTAATATCGGGGAAATTTAGACACCAAAAAATTCGATTCCACTTGTTGTTCGAGTCATATTAATTATTCCTTCAGTCAACGCCAAGATGAAAATCTGCTCTGGCTAAAATAAATGTAGAGTGTCGCATCTAAGATTCATTCTTTAACAATTAGCTCTCTTATTTAAGAGATACTTTTATACTTAACATTACAGACAAAAATGTTAAATATAATAGTTTCACCGAATTATGTAGGCCATCTTCAATAAATATTTGTCATTATGTCGTATTAGTTTAGCCCGGGCACTATGCAACTTTGCTTTTCTCGATGGAACACCCATATTTTTTTCATTTTCAGAAACAAAATGCAATTAAAAACATGTAGCATACCTAAACCACAAGTATGGAATATCTTTATACTTGTACCTACCACCTACCTAAACTCGGCCGTCCATAGATAAGTATTTGACATTCTATAAAAATTTGAGTTTCACGGATCTCTAAGAATCTTCATAACTTTTTTCGTATTGGAGATCTTTATTTGCCTTTGACAACATACAAAAAACACAAACTGTGCTATCTTCTATATTTAAAATAAATTCAAAGATATTATCCCAATTGTTTCTTTTTTCAAGTTACATCCTGGAAATTTTAAACGGAAAACCAGTAGAACCAGTAAAAATAATGGGAGTAGCTAAATAAATATATAACAATATAGCAATAAACCAAGAAATAGCCTGGACTACTGGCATATTAATATGCTAATTTAAGGCCTATCATCTATATTACCATATTTGTTTGAGGGATTATTACTTGGAAATGTATAATACTTCTTATCGATAATCTCTATTAGTACCAGTAATAAATATATAAGAGAATAACAATGAAGCAATAAATAGCCTGTCCTACTAGGATAGGCTAATACTCCTAATACCTACCTTTATTACCGTACTTGTTTCTTGGTATACTTGAAATATGTACCAACAGGTAATGTTTTCCTAATGATTTAAATGGTTAAAATATTATTTCAGATAATAAAGATCATCGTTTTTAACTAACAGTTGAATTATTATGTTGTTTCAAACTGTATTTTGTTTATCAAGGGCACTGTGGAGCATACATGAAGTGAATAAACATATTACGGGTAGGTGCATATATGGCTTTATTAAATGCACCTATTTAAAATATATCAGATGATAAAGGCAATTTATTTCTAAATTAACAACTTCTTCGATGCTAGATTGTGCTTCTGTAACGAAGTTACTTTTTGATCCGTAGTATCTAATTTAAACAAGAATCATATATGACCCGTTTCATTTTAACACACCGTACATAAGTATATGAATATTTTATGACCAACTCATATCCAAGTAATGCATTAATGTTTTCCCGTATACCTAGTTTTACTGTTATAGGATATTTGTTAATAGATAAGACCTTAAATAATATACATTTATATTATTAAAACCGGCCGATATCCGACATCCAAGAAATTCCAAACGCTGTTTTTACACCGCTTCGCAGTTTTTGTTCCAAGCAAAATACATGAATATTTTCGAGTTGTATGTACCCTAAAATATGAATTGAATGCATTGGAACTGGATAATATTTGATTCAATTAAAATACTTATGCTACCGCTACTTGAAATTTGATAAAGTCAGAATGTAAGATATGCATTAAAGTATTTTATGACAAAGTTTGGAATTAATAGTTCTCCGTACAATCAGGTTACGACAATTAATTTGTTAAAAATGATCAACAATCGTCCCGGGAATTATTATTAAATTAACAATATTTCGAAAACTACAAATTTTCGGAATGGACAACCTTATTTAAAGTTAGCCTTACTTTCAATGCTGACAGTTTTTTTAATTTCATCTTTAGTTTTATTTTTGAGCAACTACGTTATTAAGTATTGCAATATTGTACAAAGCCTGCTACAGTAGGTTCCTTTCTACATAGAAACCAATTAAAATTAAATAATAAAGGCTCACGTATAGTAAAAATGGGTAATTACTTTGCTTTCTGCAAACGTCACTTTTTATATAAAATTTTAAAACGTCTAAACTTAGATATGAGAGATTATACATGAAACGTGTTTAGAATCCCGCGTAGAATCTAAAAATGAAATAATATATCGGTGAATTCACAGAAGCTATGCAAACTGAGGCCGGAGGTTTGCGTAGAAGATGTACCATCCATTACATTACAATAGCATGTAAAGCCGGAGATCCCTTGTCTACGAAATGATAGGCAAGTAATAGGTCTCTTCCTACTACAAAAAGTGGGGTTTCGGCCAAATTTCTAGGTTGGGGGTTGTACCTTACCACTGGATATAATTTCATAATTCTCAATAATTTTAAATTGGCAGGTAAAAAGTGGGACGGATAGTACCTGGACCATGATGGTTAATACCCTTAATTTATGGTACGGGCGGGAGGGGGGTTGGTGCATTTTCAGTAATGTGGATTACTTTAATGTAACAATTATTCCCTTTAGTTTGCAAGTGCATTTTATTTGTGCAACATGTCAGGAGAAAGTGCTTGTGCCCAGGATTTTTACTTGAGTTTGTTTGAAGATGATCAGGAGCTATGTGGTAAGTATTTTTAAATATATTTTCGTTTTAACATCGCTTAGTTGCACAAAAATTTGTGTAGATCAGATTAGTTAAATCGTAGTAGGTATAGTAACAATGTTTTTACATCAACAAATAGTTTTGGAGTGTCTGATCATACGCGAAATAACATTTTAGTACAATTCATTCATAGTTACAGGCATGTAATATTCTTCCTTGTCAACTATTTTATTTTTCATATTATTGCAATACGATATCTATACACAAAAGTTTTAGGAAATTTCTCTGATGAATGGATGTGGGTAGTGAAAATTAGTTGATTATTAAATTTGGTTCAAGTAATAGCAATAGTAATAGCGTTTATCTCACATTAAATCAAGTAATCATGGATACGTCCTAAATCCTAGCAAGATAGTCATAGTATACGGTGCTATGTTGTATAGGTAATAAAAGTTCACTCAATATAAAATTCACTTTCCTTATGCCGGCTCCACACTCGCGCGCGAATCGCGGCGTGAATTCACGCCGCGATTCGCGCGCGATTTTTGCACGAAAAACATGCCTCTCCACACTCGCAAACTTCGCAGTGTAGTTCGCGCGTTCAAGAGAGATGGACCCAGAGGTAGCCATTGCTGCTGCCGCTGCGCTTTGCACTATAGCGTGTTATAATTATTTACATATTAAAAATAAACATCAAATAAACAAAAAATGGAAAAAAAGAAGGTGGTGGATGACAGCGATTCATCGTACCAGAACAAGGTAGGTATGAAAAAATAATTTACCGTTGTGTGGGTAGAGTGGACACTATTTGTAGCTACTAATAGCATATAGCTATCTCGAAACGAATACCATATTAGCGCTGTAACCACAAATTGTGTCTACCCTAAGGAAGGTATTTTATGATAATGTCATTAATTTAAATTGTTTATTGCAGTTTAACGATGGAAAGGCAGTTATCTGAATTATTTTGTGAACCTTCTGGCGAATTTAAAAAGTTTACTAGAATGTCTCTGGAGGATTTCGAAAATTTACTAAATAAAGTTTCACCGATGATTGCTAAACAAGATACTCAATTACGGAAAGCTATTCCGCCTCGAGTACGCTTGGCAATTACATTGCGATTTTTGGCCAGTGGAGATAGCTTCGAGAGTCTTCACTATCTATTCAAAATTTCACCACAACTGATTTCGAAGATTGTACCTGAAGTGTGCCTTGCCCTAAATGAAGTCTTGAAGGAGGAGATTAAGGTATGTAATAAAAAAATGTATAAATATCTGTACCTCAGAGCTAAACTATATTAACTTAATTTTTTGCGAAAATGAGATTATTTGACATTCCTACACAGTTTCTCGTGCTCTTTCACGTGCTAAACAGTAATAACTCCTACTCATGATGTTTTTTTAGCTCCGAGATACAAATATATAAATGTATAAATATATTATAAAGTAGGTACATATGTATTTAAAGTATAAATAAAAGTATAACTTCTACTTATAATGATAAAAAAAATGTTTTTACTTCTTAACTTTCTTAACGAAAAATGTATATATATCATTCTTCTGCTCCTATCTTCATGCCATGTTGAAGGCCTCAGTAATTATAGTTGAATATTCTGGAGTGTCGACAGCTTGCTTAGTCGCAGGATGCACCATTGCATTAGATGTTATTAGAATGTGCCCACCCGTTCTTTTCTCATTATTAGGTCCATTGATGACTGGAAATGAATAATGTTGTGGGGTGTCAGGAGTGTTAACAGCTTGCTTAGTTGCTGAGTGTACTACTTCATTGGATGTTAGTATAATTTGTCCACCCGGTTTTTTCTCATTATTATCATTATTAGGAATGTGGATGACTGGTACGGAATAATGTATTGGGGGTTCAAAGTAAGTTGAATGTGAAGTGCTGGCCCTTTCTTGTATCACATAAGAATCAGAGTAGGAGGTAGTAGATGTTTGAGAACGATTGAATTCATTGCAGTTGTAGGAATAGGAGGAGTGGGGTGATGGAGACGGTGAAGAAACATAAGTAGTCGACGGAGCTGGAGCTGGAGCTGGACAAGATGCAAGAATTCGTGGAGAGCCTCGACGGCGTATAAACATACCATCTATTTCATACATAAATTGTAACCTATCGTCTTCTGACAGTGTCCTCAACTTTTTCGCTAATATTCTTCCATATAAGTCACAATCGTCCTCGTGTTGAGAATGCGAATTTTTATTAATTGTCGTTTTGAGTGTCTCAAGAGCATTGGTAACAACATTACCAGCGGCTAACAGCTCAGGTGGATGCTTGCGTCGACGGACTGTTTCTGATACCTTCCTTGGAATATCTACGTTCTCACTTTGATCTTCCTGTTCAGCGCCGTCTTCATCCTGAGTCACTAATTGTTCTTCCTGAAATGAAATACAACGATTTAATATATGTATCTACTTTACTTTATTTACTACTAATACTAATTATTACTATTTTTTTACAGATTCCGTCGCGTGCAGAAGAATGGCTAAACATCGAAAAAGGATTTGCCAGTAACTTTCCACGAGCTATTGGGGCCATTGATGGAAAGCACATAGTGCCCAGATCATTCAGGATCAGAGTATTTCAACTACAAGAAAACATTCAGCATAGTGTTGTTAGCTGTAGTAGACAGCAATTATAAGTTCATATTTGCTGATGTAGGCTGTCAAGGCCGTATAAGCGACGGTGGCGTATTTACTAATAGTGCATTCTGGCAAAAAATATGCTCGAATCGTTTAAACATACCCACACCACGTCCCCTCCCTGGATCAGACGTAGATGTCCCATATGTCTTCGTTGGTGACGGTGCATTCGCACTTACACAACATGTGATGAAACCTTATCCTGGAAATCACGATTGGGGATCTCCAAAACGTTTATTTAATTTAAGATTGGCCAGAGCACGAGTTGTAGTTGAGAACACGTTTGGAATATTATCTACGAAATTTCGAGTATTTAAAAATACAATTCAGTTATCCCCAGAAAAAGTGTCTCTTATAACAATGACTTGTATATTACTCCACAATTACTTAAGAAGTAGTAAGACTTCATCATCTATATATATGCCACCAGGAACCCTCGATACTTACGACAATGACACACTTATAACACCTGGTTCATGGAGGAATGAAATGGATGCGGCTTGTGCAATTCGTGATATGCCACAGATACCCCGACGCGCACTTTTAGACGCCAGAGAAATAAGAGACGAATTCACCAATTATTTTTCTAGATTAGGTTAGA
Organism: Pogonocherus hispidulus; assembly: GCA_963924545.1. Taxonomy (NCBI): domain Eukaryota; kingdom Metazoa; phylum Arthropoda; class Insecta; order Coleoptera; family Cerambycidae; genus Pogonocherus; species Pogonocherus hispidulus. The sequence continues at coordinate 56,515,773 of OZ004699.1, read as the reverse complement.
TTACTAAGTAGAATTTGTGACAGAATATAATAAATTAATACCTCCTGTGCAAATAAAATATGTGTAGACTCACCGTATTTTGAGTTTTCTTGCAAGTTAAGCCTTCCCCGAGAAATGAATCCATCACTTCATAGGCAAACCAGATTGGTTTATAAATTTCACTCGTACCTGCTCCAGAGCGTTGCGAATCCCTTACTTTTTTCCTGTATGTTCTATAGCTCGACATTAGTGAGTCTTTTTTCTTCTTTAAATCTGCAACTGGGATGTCCATAACCTCACTTATTCGCATCCATGCATCATGGTTTTTCTGTTTATGTTTATAATCTTTGTGTTTTACATCCCACAGAACGGATTCAGCTTGATAACACTCTATCAGTGTTAATTCTTGTTCATTGCTCCAAGAGACGCTCATACTGCTCATAGTTGTAGGGAAATGTACCTTTAAAAATACATTTATTTGATATAATACATTTGTTATGGTTAGAGTAATAAATCAGGTTATTATTATTAAGTACGGGTAATTATTAATAACAGTAGCAACAGTTTCTCAGTGTAATGACTTATCAACCTATTTTTTAATTATTGACTTCAAATTAAACCAACTTAACCTCACTTAACTTAACCTTGTGTGTTGGTTTGTCTTAATTACCGTAATTATCAATACTTCCAATTTACCACTCTACATTTAATGGAAAAAAATATGCTAGTATTTTCAACTTACCAAAGAATATACACAGAATCGTCCTCTCTTTGGACACTACACAACAATCACCAAGAAATGACTTCCACACAGACAGAGCACAGACTTAATTCACGCCGCCAGTGTGGATGCATTCGCGTTCGCGCCTTGCGAAAGTCCCGTGAACCCTTTGACGCGGGCCAAAAAACCGACTCCGAACGGGGAACGGCGCGAAGCGCGAACGCGAAGGCGCGAAAGCATCGCGAAAGCCTCCACACTCGTGTTCGCGCTATTTCGCGGGCTTTCGCGGCGCGAGTGTGGAGCCGGCATTAAAGCATTGTACTCCTGTTTTGTACGTAGATTTATGAAATAACATAATATTTTTTGTTCCAGAGTTTATCCTTAGATGTGCGACGGAGTATGAATCGTCGTCATCATCATCTGCCACGCCGAGTGCAAAGAGTCAGTCTGCACAAAATGGTACGTTTTTTCCAGATCCATATTTATGATATCTCACAGTAAAATAAATCAAAGAATACAAAATCTTCAAAGATATAATTTTATACATAACATTGATGAAAACATTCAACATGCTTTTATCTATATTTCATAATAATTATTAATTTAATTTTTAACACAACACTCATACCGTTTTCATTTTTATTTTCAGACTCCAGTTGCCTCGTCCACACGCAACATGTCGCAAATCGCTGTCATGGTCCTGAAGATACCACACCAAGGAATGAATACCTCCAGGAAGGAATAAAACTGTGGAATGTTTGCCAAAAAAAACTTAATCAGATCGGTGACGTCGATGTATTTATGGCCAAATTTGTCATGTTAAAGAACATGACTATCCGGGTTGAGAAACTGATTCATTCTCAAAATAATAAGCCGAGCCAGAAAGAGAGTAGCTGTAGCATCTATGATTGGAAATTAGAGGATATAGATGAGATTTTAGATAATAAAGAAAACCTGGATATGTTGAAACTAGAAAATATTTTGCCCGAGTTGTCTGATCTAGAGGAAATTCTCACAAGTCCTCATGATGATTATGAGCCTTCGCCTAAGCGAATGAGGCTGTAATCATCACTGAGGACATACATCGAATTTCTTTATTTTGTATGTAATTTGTTTTATGTAATAAACAATCTGATGAATATATATCGTCTTTGATTAATTTATAAAAAAACAATTTTTGTATTTCAATAATTTGTGTTTCTTTAATTGGTCACAAAATAAAGAAATTATGACTTGCAGTATGTTTTTATTTACCTTACTAGTTAAATACTTACCTAAGATGATTTAGGGTGCACATCTATTAAATATATCACTAGAAACAATAAGTGTATCGTTCTGATATTTTCATAGCGAATAAAAAACTTCGCATACATCAATTAAAGATAATTTCATAATTATTTTTATTTGCTGTAATTACTGAGGAGACCAATGCTAGAGCAGCTTTTTTAGATATTCTGTAATTTCATATCCTCTATTCCATATTATGAAATAAAACTAGTAGTAATATTAAAATGTTATGTAAGATGTGTGTATCGCCACTATAAAATATATCTTATATAACAATACAAACATGCTCATTGTAGTATTTTTTGGGATTACACCACCTGTAAATTAATAAGAAATAGGAAACCAGAAAAATATCATGTGGTACCATGCTGTTGCCCCCACTTATTTGCTAGGTTCAAATTATCCAGTTGAGGCTACAAAAGAAATGGTAATTATCTCGCGATGTCGTTTTCTCCATTGACGATAAGAGCGTCACGCAGCCTCATCTTCAAAAAAGTATGGCCCTTACACCGTGTGCTGAAAAACTGCTGAAAACCGTAAACTTTATGGGACGCATTTGTAATCCGTGAATGGCTGTAGGGTTTTCTATTGCCCAGATACGGCAGTTTGGTTTATTTACAAAACCATTAATTGGTTGGAAAGTTCAGGATTTTCATTCACACTCTGGTTGACAATATCAATATTCGGTCTTGAACGGCATCGACAAGTATGGGTACGTAGTTTTTGATTCTCGACGAACCCCGTGTTTTCGAATTTGCTTACAATTCGACGAATTGTAAGTGCGTAGAAGGTCGATGGATACGCGTTGAGTGGCTGCAATTGAACGAACATTTTGATAATAAATTTTACCGATTTCTAAGCGTTGTTGATCGTTGCATTATGACTTGTCAAGGTTTACTGATTACATTTGTTTCAATAAAACAAGGATGGGTACATGCTACATACACAGTTTAAGAATCGCGGCCAATTTAACTTGCACCCTCTTTTGATCGTTTAGAACTTTTTATGTATGAACATTTGAAATATTTAAATGCTTAATAAACTTTCCTGATATATTTTTGAAAATCAGAGAAAATCACGAATATCGCAAAAACCTAGTAAAGAGTAGGGTGTTCCATTTGAAGTAAAAAAATTGTTGGCGTTTAAAATTGTCAAAATGTAACTTGAAACAAGAATCTTTGAGGGATTATTAATTTTAAATTTTCATAATACTCCTTATCGGTAATCCCTAATAGTACTTAGAAATATATAACAGAATAACAATGAAGTATTATGGGAATAAAGGTTTTATTCCCGTAATACCTTTATTAGCGTTCTTGTTTGTCGGTATATATTTAAAATATGTACCAACAGGTAAAATGTTTGTAATGATTTAAATTAAATGGTTAAAATATTATTTGAGTTTATAAAGATCATCGTTTTTAACTAACAGTTGAATTATTATGTTGTTTCAAACTGTATTTCGTTTATCAAGGGGACTGTGGAGTGAACAGTGCCCTTTATCAGTTTTACAGTTTTATCTATATTTCATAATAATTATTAATTTAATTTAAAACACAATAGGACTCATCGTTTTTTTTTACTTTCAGACTTCAATACGAGTTGCCTGGGTAGAGTTCGGTTCAATAGCCAGGACTTGTACCAAGGCGCAACATAACGAGAACATAAAGAAAAAACGATTTTTTTATATATACCTATAACTATAGCCTCTATAATTTTAAATTGGACAAGTGGGACTTCGAAGATGTAATAAGGCTGCTGAAAAACACACTGATGAGTGTGGATTCAGTGTTAAAATTACTCGTTTTTTTTACTGTGTAAAGGGTCAATTTTGTTAAAGGAAGAATCTCACTTCAGAATGAGAGAATTTCCACAGGAAAAATGACTGTCGAAGATTTGAATATTTTGGGTGTAGAAAGAATCTTGGCAGAGTTACCTTCTCCACAGGAAATGTTCACCAGTCCTAATCATATTTCTGAGCTCTCACCTAAGCGAATGAAGCGATAACCATATCTAAGAGAGAATTGAGCTGCATAATATATCGAACTAACGAAATTAGACAGACAATGAATTAGGTTACGACGGGTTAGTTATTATAACTTACTAATGTCAATTTTTTATTCTGTGATAGTATAATAATTCTGCATTCAAATGTAATGTTGACTTGTGTAGACAAGAAACGAATAGTGAGAAAGATTTGTTTTTGCATTTGTACGGCCATTTTAAAAATATAAAAAAATGCAATGTGTCCTTTTTCTAATATCTGCAAAAATATGAATTATTTTAAAAATGTAGGCAGTTTTCGTTCCCATGTTTTAAGAAAACACAAATTTATTAAAAATAAATTAAAAGAAAATGAATTACACTTACAATTAGCTAACTATGGAACTTCTACGATTAGCGTATTTGAGGATAATAAAGATTATCAAAGATATTAGATAAAAATATTATTAAGTGAATATAAATTAACACTCTTTTCAGATGGAGATAAGGAGAATTATGCCTATGTTGAGAAGGAAAATATCGACTTGGAAGGCTACTTAGAGTCAGGAGGCATTAAAAGTTGCCTTTTCCCTATTCTTCATCCTTAACCTGAAATATCCATGTAAGATGTAGGCAATAATGGAACACCTCCAAAGAATGTTTCTAAAAATTCACCCAGATGCTGGGTCTAAATAAAAAAAAATTTCAAGTACCTACAAAGAAAAAAGTTCTCAACTTTATGAATAGCTTGAACAAGCACAAGATATGTAAAGTGTCTTCTAATAGAACGTTAGTATGTAACCGCGGGAGGGAGGACGTCATTACTTTTTGTAATATATGGAAACAATAATTATTATTTCACATTGTCAATTAAGTTATTTTTAGTTATATATGATATCAGTGACTTTAGGGCAAGAACAAAATTATTTTATTTAATATGATAAGAATTTATTTATATTTTATAAACACATAAGTTACCTCTATGTTCCTATGTAGCTACCTATATGTAGGTACCTATTCAATGTTTTCGATATAGTTTTTTTTTTGATATTGAGTAGTTTTAAATTTTTTACAGGTTCCAAAAATATATCCGAAAATTACAACGCTCCTCAGGAAAGAAAAGCAGATGGAACTTGTCGTTTTTTCATATCAAATCGATCATTTATTCTATGTAATATATTAGACAACATTTGGTAATATAAAGCATCATTCTCCAAATGGGAAGTAATGTTTTATGCTCAAATTTTATCAGTATATTACTTTTAATAAACCGTAGGTGTGACTTGGAAGTACGACAATGTATTATCACATTGTACAATGTATTATTACTAAATGATAATACACTGTAATATGTAATAATACATTGTAAGGCCGTGCATTTTTAAAGTATATATGCTGAAATTTTACATAAAACTTACATTGTATTATTTTTCTCTTATAGTAATAATACAGTATAAATACTTTAATATTACATAAACAGGACCGTTCTTTATCCGTTTTAGTTATGTATTAATTCATATTTTTTTTGAGATTATTAGTAAATGTCTTATGGACTTTTACACTACATAATACGTTTTATTTTACATTATTAATAATGAAAAATGTTACAATATATGTTTTTGTAACAAAAAGCCAACGTAAAATTATGTAATTTTACAGAAATCGTGTTTTCAGTGTAACTTTGTATAAGGTCATCTATTCCGACAATTTGCAGTTTTCGAAATATGGGCAATTTAATCTTTTTCTATTGCAAAAATGCTATCTATGGCTTTCGTTGCATCTAAAAAAATTAGAAAAATATGCGACGGTCGGAGGTCTTCGTGGATCTAAATTATTATTATATGATATTGAATTTAGTGTAATGAAAAACATCAACTAAGAAGATATTGGAATTTATATTTATATCTCATTTCCATTAATTTCGTATTATTTTATTTCAAACTAAATTGAACGTATATTACAGCCAAAATATAGAAGACTATCTGGCCGTAAAGGAAAAAGAAATAAAAACATATACCCACCCTACCTTTACCTTAATACTAAAGTAATATCGGGGAAATTTAGACACCAAAAAATTCGATTCCACTTGTTGTTCGAGTCATATTAATTATTCCTTCAGTCAACGCCAAGATGAAAATCTGCTCTGGCTAAAATAAATGTAGAGTGTCGCATCTAAGATTCATTCTTTAACAATTAGCTCTCTTATTTAAGAGATACTTTTATATTTAACATTACAGACAAAAATTTTAAATATAATAGTTTCACCGAATTATGTAGGCCATCTTCAATAAATATTTGTCATTATTTCGTATTAGTTTAGCCCGGGCACTATGCAACTTTGCTTTTTTCGATGGAACACCCATATTTTTTTCATTTTCAGAAACAAAATGCAATTAAAAACATGTAGCATACCTAAACCACAAGTATGGAATATCTTTATACTTGTACCTAAACTCGGCCGTCCATAGATATTTGACATTCTATAAAAATTTGAGTTTCACGGATCTCTAAGAATCTTCATAACTTTTTTCGTATTGGAGATCTTTATTTGCCTTTGACAACATACAAAAACACAAACTGTGCTATCTTCTATATTTAAAATAAATTCAAAGATATTATCCCAATTGTTTCTTTTTTCAAGTTACATCCTGGAAATTTTAAACGGAAAACCAGTATAACCAGTAAAAATAACGGGACTTTGCTATATAAACTTATTTTCAAATCCCCCGTTTTCAACATACAGTTAGTACTAGTAATAAATATATAACAATATAGCAATAAACCAAGAAATAGCATGGACTACTGGCATATTAATATGATAATTTAAGGCCTATCATCTATATTACCATATTTGATTGAGGGATTATTACTTGGAAATGTATAATACTTCTTATCGATAATCTCTATTAGTACCAGTAATAAATATATAAGAGAATAACAATGAAGAAATAAAAGCCTGTGCTACTAGGATAGGCTAATTCTCCTAATACCTACCTTTATTACCGTACTTGTTTCTTGGTATACTTGAAATATGTACCAACAGGTAATGTTTTCCTAATGATTTAAATGGTTAAAATATTATTTCAGATTATAAAGATCATCGTTTTTAACTAACAGTTGAATTATTATGTTGCTTCAAACTGTATTTTGTTTATCAAGGGCACTGTGGAGCATACATGAAGTGAATAAACATATTACGGGTAGGTGCATATATGGCTTTATTAAATGCACCTATTTAAAATATATCAGATTATAAAGGCAATTTATTTCTAAATTAATAACTTCTTCGATGCTAGATTGTCCTTCTGTAACGAAGTTACTTTTTGATCCGTAGTATCTAATTTAAACAAGAATCATATATGACCCGTTACATTTTAACACACCGTACATAGGTATATGAATATTTTATGACCAACTCATATCCAAGTAATGCATTAATGTTTTCCCGTATACCTAGTTTTACTGTTATAGGATATTTGTTAATAGATAAGACCTTAAATAATATACATTTATATTATTAAAACCTGCCGATATCCGACATCCAAGAAATTCCAAACGCTGTTTTTACACCGCTTCGCAGTTTTTGTTCCAAGCAAAATACATGAATATTTTCGAGTTGTATGTACCCTAAAATATGAATTGAATGCATTGGAACTGGATAATATTTGATTCAATTAAAATACTTATGCTACCGCTACTTGAAATTTGATAAAGTCAGAATGTAAGATATCCATTAAAGTATTTTATGACAAAGTTTGGAATTAATAGTTCTCCGTACAATCAGGTTACGACAATTAATTTGTTAAAAATGATCAACAATCGTCCCGGGAATTATTATTAAATTAACAATATTTCGAAAACTACAAATTTTCGGAATGGACAACCTTATTTAAAGAAAGCCTTACTTTCAATGCTGACAGTTTTTTTAATTTCATCTTTAGTTTTATTTTTGAGCAACTACGTTATTAAGTATTGTAATATTGTACAAAGCCTGCTACAGTAGGTTTCTTTCTACATAGAAACCAATTAAAATTAAATAATAAAGGCTCACGTATAGTAAAAATGGGTAATTACTTTGCTTTCTGCAAACGTCACTTTTTATATAAAATTTTAAACGTCTAAACTTAGATATGAGAGATTGATTATACATGAAACGTGTTTAGAATCCCGCGTAGAATCTAAAAATGAAATAATATATCGGTGAATTCACAGAAGCTATGCAAACTGAGGCCGGAGGTTTGCGTAGAAGATGTACCATCCATTACATTACAATAGCATGTAAAGCCGGAGATCCCTTGTCTACGAAATGATAGGCAAGTAATAGGTCTCTTCCTACTACAAAAAGTGGGGTTTCGGCCAAATTTCTAGGTTGGGGGTTGTACCTTACCACTGGATATAATTTCATAATTCTCAATAATTTTAAATTGGCAGGTAAAAAGTGGGACGGATAGTACCTGGACCATGATGGTTAATACCCTTAATTTATGGTACGGGCGGGAGGGGGGTTGGTGCATTTTCAGTAATGTGGATTACTTTAATGTAACAATTATTCCCTTTAGTTTGCAAGTGCATTTTATTTGTGCAACATGTCAGGAGAAAGTGCTTGTGCCCAGGATTTTTACTTGAGTTTGTTTGAAGATGATCAGGAGCTATGTGGTAAGTATTTTTAAATATATTTTCGTTTTAACATCGCTTAGTTGCACAAAAATTTGTGTAGATCAGATTAGTTAAATCGTAGTAGGTATAGTAACAATGTTTTTACATCAACAAATAGTTTTGGAGTGTCTGATCATACGCGAAATAACATTTTAGTACAATTCATTCATAGTTACAGGCATGTAATATTCTTCCTTGTCAACTATTTTATTTTTCATATTATTGCAATACGATATCTATACACAAAAGTTTTAGGAAATTTCTCTGATGAATGGATGTGGGTAGTGAAAATTAGTTGATTATTAAATTTGGTTCAAGTAATAGCAATAGTAATAGCGTTTATCTCACATTAAATCAAGTAATCATGGATACGTCCTAAATCCTAGCAAGATAGTCATAGTATACGGTGCTATGTTGTATAGGTAATAAAAGTTCACTCAATATAAAATTCACTTTTCTTCAAGCACTATACTGAACTCCAGTTTTGTACGTAAATTTATGAAATAACATAGTATTTATTGTTCCAGAGTTTATCCTTACATGTGCGACGGAGTGTGGATCGTCGTCATCATTATCTGCCACACCGAGTGCAAAGAGTCAGTCTGCTCAAAATGGTACGTTTTTTCCAGATCCATATTTATGATATCTCACAGTAAAATAAATCAAAGAATACAAAATCTTCAAAGATATAATTTTATACATAACATTGATGAAAACATTCAACACGCTTTTACCTATATTTCATAATAATTATTAATTTAATTTTTAACACGATTCTCACACCGTTTTCATTTTTATTTTCAGACTCCAGTTGCCTCGTCCACACGCAACATGTCGCAAATCGCTGTCATAGTCCTGAAGATACCACACCAAGGAATGAATGCCTCCAGGAAGGAATAAAACTGTGGAATGTTTGTCAAAAAAAACTTAATCAGATCGGTGACATCGATGTATGTATGGCCAAATTTGTCATGTTAAAGAACATGAATATCCGGATTCGGAAACTGATCCATTCCCAAAATAATAAGCTGAGCCAGAAAGAGAGTTACTGTAGCATCTATGATTGGAAATTAGAAGATATAGATGAGGTTTTAGATAATAAAGAAAACCTGGATATGTTGAAACTAGAAAATATCTTGGCCGAGCTGTCTGACCTAGAGGAAAGTGTCACAAGTCCTCATGATGATTATGAGCCTTCGCCTAAACGAATGAGGCTGTAATCATCACTGAGAACATACATCGAATTTCTTTATTTTGTATGTAATTTGTTTTATGTAATAAACAATCTGATGAACATCTTTCGTCTTTGATTAATTTATAAAAAAAAAACAATTTTTGTATTTCAATAATTTGTGTTTCTTTAATTGGTCACAAAATAACGAAATTATGACTTGCAGTGTGTTTTTATTTACCTTACTAGTTAAATACTTACCTAAGATGATTTAGGGTGCACACCTATTAAATATATCACTAGAAACAATAAGTGTATCGTTCTGATATTTTCATAGCGAATACAAAACTTCTCATACATCAATTAAAGATAATTTCATAATTATTTTTATTTGCTGTAATTACTGAAGAAACCAATGCTAGAGCAGCTTTTTTTTTGATATTCTGTAATTTCATATCCTCTATTCCATATTAAATGAAATGAAATAAAACTAGTACCTAGTAATATTAAAATGTTATGCAAGTTGTGTGTATCGCCACTATAAAATATAGCTTATATTATAATATAAACATGCTCATTCCCATTGCTCATTGTAGACTTTTTTGGGATTACACCACCTGTAATTTAATAGTAAGTAAGAATTAATCTAATTAAAGTAAGAAATAGGAAACCAGAAAAATATCATGTGGCACCATATGCTGTTGGAACCACTTATTTGCCAGGTCCAAATTATTCAGTTGAGGCTACAAAAAAAATGCTAATTATCTCGCGATGTCGTTTACTCCATTGACGATAAGAGCGTCACCAGCCTCATCTTCAAAAAAGTATGGCCCTTACACCGTGTGCTGAAAAACTGCTGAAAACAGTAAGCTTTAGGGGACGCATTTGTAAACCGTGAATGGCTGCAGGGTTGTCTATTGCCCAGATACGGCAGTTTGGTTTATTTACAAAACCATTAATTGGTTGGAAAGTTCAGGATTTTCATTCACACTCTGGTTGACAGTATCAATATTCGGTCTTGAACGGCTTCGACAAGTACGCGTACGTAGTTTTTGATCCTCGACGGACCCCGTGTTTTCGAATTTGCTTACAATTTGAGGAATTGTAAGTGCGTAGAAGGTCGATCATGGATGCCACGAATTGCCCGTAATACGCGATGAGTGGCTGCAATTGAACGAACATTTTGATAATAAATTTTACCGATTTCGAAGCGTTGTTGATTGGTATATCGTTGCATTATGACTTGTCAAAGTTTACTGATTGCATTTTTTTCAATAAAATTATGGATGGGTACATACTACATAGACAGTTTAACAATGGCGGCCAATTTAACTTGCACCCTCTTTTGATCGTTCATAACTTTTTATTTATGAACATTTGAAGTACTTAAATGCTTAATAAACTTTCCTGATATATTTTTGAAAATCAGAGAAAATCACGAATATCGCAAAAATCTAGTAAAAAGTAGAGGGTGTTCCAGTTGAAGTAAAAAAAATTGTTGGCGTTTAAAATTGTCAAAATGTACCTTGAAACAAGAAACTTTGAGGGATTATTAATTTTAAATTTTCATAATACTCCTTATCGGTAAGCCCTAATAGTGCTTAGAAATATATAACAGAATTATAATGAAGTATTATGGGAATAAAGGTTTTATTCCTATAATACCTTTATTGCCGTTCTTGTTTGTCGGTACACTTGAAATATGTAGGTATATATTTTATACATATAAAAGCATTTAACATACTTATAAGCATTTTAAATATATTTTTGTTATAACATCGTTAAGTTGCACAAAAATTTGTGTAGATCAGATTAATTAAATAGTAATATGTGTAGCAACATAATTTTTTTACGTCGCCAAATAGTTTTGGAATGTCTGACCGTGTATATGCTAAATAACTTTTTAGTACAATTCATTCATAAGGTATACACAAAAATGTTAATTAATTTCTCTGATGAATGCATGTGGGTAGTGAAAATTAGTTGACATTTAAATTTGGTTCAAGTAATAGCACGTTTATCTCACTTTAAATCAACTAATCGTGGATACATCCTAAATTCTAGCAGATATTCATATAGTATATTCTGCTAAGTTGTATAATATTACATTTTTACATACATAATGTACCAATATACAGAATATTGTAACGATTTTTCGATGATAATATTAGACAGCTTTAGGTTAATTTGTTTATTTTTATTATGTGACCGTTACCAGCCAATAGAACCATAATGATAAGTTATTTTATTGTTATAAGCCGTCTATTTAGTTCAGAATAATTTCAGTCGAATTTAACTATTGCATTGTCATGTATTTATTTTGAGGTTCGCCCTGTATATAAAAATACATTTAAGTTTTCTGGTAAAGTTTAAATATTTCATAGTGGCAGTTAGCAATAAACAATACATATGTTCATTTATTAAATAAGCCTATCTACCGAAATTCGAGACCGCTGTTTTTATAGTTTCACCGACTTTTTGTCACCGCCGCTAAATGTGTAAAACGCCGAGTTCTAGGTACCTTAAAAATTATGTTTAATGTATTGGAGATTTAAAAGCCATATATATTAAAACGCGTCGACTCTGTCTCCCTCTAAATTCCGTCGCCGAATCCGCAAAGTTTCAAAGCTGTCTCCTCCGTGGGGCTATCTCGGAACGATCTCCGCGGATCACCGGAGGACGCCCCCGGCCTTTCTCCAATGCGTAGGGGTATTTTCGTTCCGTTTCCTACGCGTTTTCCCAATTTAAAGCCCTTTTTAAGAAACCTCTGCAAAATTTTCGTCGATCGCCGTTCGGCGAGAGAGATGCGGCTAGCACCGACGTTGGTCCTCGCGCCTAATGGTCCCGTCACGCCCGCCGAAATACCGACTTTTCGCGGGACTCCCTAGACTCTTTTTCTAATTTTACGGCTTCGAGAACGGCTTCACGCGAAAGTTCCGTTCTTTCTCTAATCCTTTCAGATTTTTTTTCGAGACCGTACGTCGACTCCTTCTACGTCTATTTCGTCTTCGAAAATCTCGAGTCGCGTCCGTCTCATCTTCTTTCTCATTTTATTTACCGATGTAAGATTACACTAACGAGACAAGCACCTCCCACGAAAACTGTCAAATTAATTAAACTTCAGATAGGTTATTTTCCTACGAGAAATATTGCTAACGGAATCAATAGTACTGACTGCCAAACACTTATGATTACCAAAATACTGAAGCAAAATGTTTTTCCAATTAGAAAATCGGTAAAAATTATTTTTTCAGGTTGACACGTACAGTTTACGTACTTCAATGTCTCAAGGTAAACATTTGACAGCAGGCGTGATAGCACAACGGGAAAGTCGTAGGATTCTAAACTTCATAATGCTGATATCGCGAGTTCGAGTCACGCTGGAGTCTAACTTTTTTTTACTTTTTAATTCCAATTATTTATTAGTATTGGTATTTAGTTATTCTGTTTCATTATCCGCAACTTTTATTCTTTCTACACGTAAAGTTTGGAATTAATTCGATCATTGAGGCAGTCTGTTCGTTATTTTAGCTTACAAACGTAAATATCTACAATATTTTTGGTCCTATTGATACAATTGATAATAATGTTTACTTAAAAATAAATTCTACTTTCAGTACTTAAAAAATTATGATGTTTTACCATCAAGAATAGAGTACCCTTACAATTCATCAAAATATTAAGAAAAATCGTTTAGTATAATTACGATACTAAATAATTACGATAATTTTGTATCATTCCAGATACAAAATTTCTTTATTACCTATGTATTTTCTTAAAAATAATATTATTTTAGATGCATTTGTCACTCAAAGGGTGACCCCAGGCCGCAGGCCTGGACCCCCGGTAGGGCTAGAAATGGGAACGAAAATCGCGATAGCGATTTTCTCCCATTTCTAGTATATAATATATGTCATTATGACATTCAAGTGAATATTATAATGTTTGACATTACATATTGATCTACTATCAATATGCTACGCATATAGTATATGCTATATACTATACTTACCTATTTTACTCAGTGGCTGCATGTATGTGTCTACATTTTTTGATAGAGTATATATTCTTACAAGTAGAGTGTAATGTAAGACTTGCTAGGACTATCTCTAATGGTAAGCAAGATATCCTCAAAAGATAGTGCCTGTAAAAGTTTGGCAGGGATATCGAACACAAGTTTTTCTAGGTTATAGAGATTATAGATTTGCAGTCACAGCAAGGAGAAATTCATAATATTTTACGTAAAAGTGTACTTTATGTCAAAAGACGATTTATTCAAATGAACAACTATATTAGAGAAAATTGAAATTAATTGAAAAACATTAAAAAAGTCGTTATATCTTATTACAGTTAAGTTGATATATTGGATTAATTGTCATTATTAATAAATGTTGAAATTGTTGTCCATGCGCAAGTTCGCAGTGACGTAAATAAACACTTACAATGGTGTGTTGAATAATATTGGAAGGAATTAGTCTCATTTCGGCCCATTTTAATAATAATAATATTAATAATTATTGGCAATAGTAATATTAATCTTTTGACGTAAAATACATTTAGGTACCCATCTTTTGAAGATATAGCTATCTCTCACCATTAGAGATAGCTTAGCTCGCTTACCATTCTAAGGTTAATCTTGATATTCATCGCGACGTCACGACATTTGAATACTCAATTTCGTGTGACACTATCTACACAAACATTACTTATCTTTTTAGTCACAGTACCCAAGTACCTACTATAAAGTACGTCAAAACTCCATATGGTTAAACCAAAGTCTACATGTAGACTTTGGTTAAACTTTTCCAAACATATTGATTAATTTTACAATTGAATATACTGGTTCCAACGGGATACCTACTACTGCTCGAAACTGCGCATGAGCGATAGTGTTTGAACGTTTATAACAATTTTATCATCTTGTAACAGGGCAGCAATTATTTATAAACATAAACACACCGAATAAATGGACAACCTCCCTTTTGAAAGCCTCAGGCTTGTGTAGAGGGACGGTGCAGATGAAAAAAACGCAGACACAACCATTCCCTGGGAGAGGTGCCATTTCTCCCCTAGCGACATTCGAATTCGCGCCGCGATATACCATTCTGTTAGTCACATGATAAGCTACCACCCAGCACCTAATTGTATAACCGTGATATCAGTGTATTCTGTATAAGTGTATAAGTTATATGTAGCTAAAATGGAGAGGATGTTATTTTCATTTGGAAAACTCTGGTGATATGATGAAAGATAATTACGAGTAATTAGACCCATGTTCCTCAACAACTAAATCAGAATGGAAAACTGTATAGAAGAAGGTACAAAATAAACAATATTTTGATGTAATAAACAAAATTCCAATTAAAATATCAAAAGGACATTAGAAGGCCATAAAGATTATTGATTTAATCCTTGGTGAGACGAAATTACAGATAATCTTGTAATAAGTACATAATACAGACAATAATAATAAAATTCTTCTTAGAATTTATATACCCTTAAGACATACCTACTGGATAAAGGTGACCCTTTCCCTCTTTCTTTTTCCCTCCATGAGTCCACCAACAGTATAAATTCTTAGGTATTCACCTACTCATATCATTCTGCTTTGAACTTTTGTGCGATAAGTTTGTGTTTTTTGTGCGATAAGTGTGCGACTTTTCAAAACAGTCAATAATGTCTGATAAAATCTCTATGAGTTTAGACCAAATTATAAAAACAAATAACAAAAAACGAGGTGTCGGCAATGCTGCATTTAATTACCGCACTGTTGGGGTGTCTGCGAACCTTGTCATATCAAATTTAGATGTTGTAATTAGCGACGATGAGATCTACGAACTTTTTGTTGAATTCGGACCTCTGAAAAGTGCTAGTGTGCATTGTGATGGATTAGGGAGATCGCTAGGTTCTGCCTATGTTAGTTTTCTAAGAAGCTGTGATGCCATTAACGCCATGAAGGAGTATAACGGAGTGCTTCTAGATGGTCGGAACATCAAAATTCAACTTACTACTTCAGGAGTTCCTAACTCCGTTCAGAAAATAAATTCCAGGGGAGGCAGAAACAGGAGGAACCAAGGTTAGTTAAACTTTCATTTATCGAGTCAAGAGTCTCATAAAAATACATCTTAAAAATAAAA
The DNA here is from genome assembly GCA_963924545.1 of Pogonocherus hispidulus. Lineage (NCBI taxonomy): Eukaryota > Metazoa > Arthropoda > Insecta > Coleoptera > Cerambycidae > Pogonocherus > Pogonocherus hispidulus. The sequence continues at coordinate 56,499,839 of OZ004699.1, read as the reverse complement.
ATGGATGCTATTAAAAATGTGTCATGATAATATTAGTGCCTACATTATTATTTCAATAGTTTTAAGTCTTGTAGTTTCTTTTGGAATTACACTATCTGTAAAATAATAGAAATAGGAAACCAGAAGTATTCAAAGTAAAGGTTGAAAGTGTAGTAGCAAGGCAAACTTCTAATGTTTGCTGCAAAAAACACTATAATTATTATATAAATTTTATCAGTCCATGGTTTTTCAGTGTGACATAAAATTCTGTAATATTGTAGAATTGTGTTTAAATAAAAAAATGTATATAATAAAAATTCAAAAGGCATCACATGCACTGGTCACTATGTTATTATTAATTTTCTCCTGTCTCGCCAATATATTAGAAAAAGCTTTGCTTATTATTATTTTTTCTCCGTCAGGTCGTACACAGAGTAGCAAAAAACATCAGCGCAACAGCAGAGGAGCTAGCTGGTCTAATGATCTGTCTAGACAAAGAATTAGACCTTTATAATGAACAAAGAATTACGTCGACACATGCCCACACACAAGAGAACGGGACAACGGACCAAATCGAAAATCGCACCTGCATAGAAGAAGGAAAAAAGAGAGCAACGGAGTCGACTGAAGAAGCAAGGGAGAACTATGTCCAAGAAAGAGAATGTATTGAGCAGATGGAAACAACAACGAACGATAGTAATATAACTGTTCAGCCAGAATTAAACTCTTGCACCGAAGAAAAGAAACCTTCGGCGGAGGAGTTGGCCGAGCAATTACAAATGTATATCCCAGAAAATAGTTTGACTGAAAGTATGGAGAAAACAGGAGATAAAGTGACATTAAATTCTCACATAAAAGTAGAGCCAACCGATCTAATGGTTACGACGAGTTAATTAGCATTACTATAAATTCATAAATATATATTGGACACCATAAATGTTTTCATAGATGTAAAATCTTATTTCTAAATTAAATAACGTAAATAACCCAAAAATAAATGTTTTTAATTTATCCTTCTTAATATCATCCAAATTATATATATTTGTAGTTTTGATAATTATCGTCTCTAACTATTTATTTGCATTATCTCATTATTTTTAGTTAGATAAAACTAATTCTCAAAAAAGATAAACAGCCCTGACTGGTCTATTCCGTGCAAGGGTTTATTTTCTATTGTCACTTGTAATCTCCCTAGTGACTGAATTATTTCTAGAAATTTATCTGAGGGCAGCGAATATTTTGGAAATTAACCCGAGTTTCAGACGAGGGATAATTTTCTTAAAATATTTATAACCGAGGAAAAATTTCCTGTATTAATTCAATCAAGGGGGATTAGGTAAGAAAATTTCGAACCTATAAAAATTTTAGAAATAGTGAACATTTTTATCACGAATGAAAAAAAAATCAAAATTATATAACGAATATAAAAATAATTAATTTATTAATTAATTTTAAAAGTTCAGTTTTTTGTCATATTTATTCCTCACTAAAACGAGATGAATTCTTGCTATAATTTCAAAACCACTTAAATTTAGTTACATACTGAAATTTACTACTGTTCAGTAAACGTTAAATACAATTTGGAATACAACAATTTATTTTAATACATATTACTTTCTGCACCCAATTTGCTTTTTTGCGTCAAAAAATAACTTTAGATTCGAAAGCTACTCTGTCATTATTGTGACATTTAAAATGACAGAAAAATTTCCAGTGTAATTTCGTGGGAAGTTGAAGAGGATGAATATTTCCGGAATTTTTTTTGTTACCATGGTAATGATTCGAAATGAAAGTGTGTGATTGGTTGGAAAAAGTGGGTGAGAGAACAGGAAACTGGCTCACCCCGGTACCAGTTTTATTTTACAAAAAATACATTTAAAGGCAATATAAAAATGACTCAGCCACTTTCGGTTTCACCGGTAATAATCCCAACTTTTAAAAGTTAAATGGACACCCTAAATATTTTTATATATTTGTAAATCAGGAATCACAAGCACCAACAATTTTTTAAATTTTTGACTAAACTAAAATCATCAGAACATACCTAATTATCCTTTGGCAGAACCCACTATTACTTTTCACTGATAGCCTGTTATAAAAGCAATGTATGTTTTCTTCAAAGTTGTTTAAAAAAAATTTTTTTATTTAGACAGGGAATGTAATGGGCTCACGGGGTATAAAAAATTCAGCCTGTTTAACAAATCTATTGATACCAAATAAGAATTGGAGGAAAAATTTTATGAAAACGGTTGGATTATTGCTACTATATTTTCTACTAAATAATCCTACAATATATTAGGATTGACTTAAACGTTCTAAGCCGTTTGAAATTTCAATAAGGGTTTAAGTCATCATGTTCAATCCTTTTTTTCAAGCTGCCTGGCTTCGAGGCGGCTTGAAATTGACGACATAAACCTAGTATTTTATTTAAATAGCAATAATTAAAAATACTTATGCAATCGATATCTATGTACTATTGGCTGTACTTTTGAGATAGCACATTTAATGATGAATGATATGGTAAAGTTTGAGCTAGCTAACTCTTCCCGAAACTACACAAAGTGCACTTATTTGCCTGTTAGGCGTTTGTAGCGTTAAATATTTATTTCCACTAAAGGAAATATGTTTATGGAAGGTTGTTATTTTATTTTTGATCCGTGTTAACCAGTATTGGTGGTATTTATGTTATGTATAGAATTGCATTTATGAGAATAATAATAGGATTCAACTAGATTTAAGTTATTGAATTGTTATTTGATAGTTGGGTATTAGAAACTACCCTGTATATGGTTTTATGTTGATATTGTAAATTAATTAGTGAATTATATTAATATTTTTACTGTTTTCGAGAAAATATATTAAGCAGATGACTTAAATCCGCCACTGTGATTGGCTAAGCCAGGTTCGATCAGGACATAAAAGCCATGGTATCACTACTTTAGTTCCCTTTTGTGCTCCGATTTTCCTGGCCGCCGGGATAAATAAATTTAGTAGTGAATTATTGTGAAAGTGGGCGATACCTACAGCAGGAGTAAGTTACATTGTTTTACCGCAGTGCTTATTGCCTATTGTTGCTATTAACCGTTAGTATTAACTGCTTGTGCTTGGTAGGTAATATTTGCTACCGAATATAATTACTTTGATTAATTATATTGATAATTTATTCATTAACAGTTTTATTAGTAGTATTTGATACCGAATATAATTACTTTGATTAATTATATTGATAATTTATTCATCAACCGTTTTGTTATTACCTTTTTAGTAATAATAGCTACCAAATCTAATTGATTATTGTTTAAGTTTGTGGTTAGTTGACTGGTTCCCTGTTAGTTGCTTAATAATAATTTGATTGCCTGTATATCTACCGCTGTATTATAACCTGCTCACAATAATTATTAGTACCTATTTGTATTTCCGCCTGTATATTAATATTTAATTGCTTTGACTATTTGTGTATTAATATTTAATTGCTTTGACTATTTACCTCTGCTGCCTCCCCTGATTAACAAATATATGGCTATTGATATTTTATACTGGTTTATTTTTTATGCTGGGTTATTTGCCGACCGATTTATTTAAAGTTTAAGGTTTACGTATACCCCCCTTCATTTTAAACTGGAAGTTCAAAAATTATGAAAAAATTCAGGTACACTTGTTGATGCAAGATGAATAAAATAGCAAATAATGAAAAATATCTGTCGACTAGTTTTTGAAAAAAAAGTGAAAAAACCTTGAAAAAAAACTAGTTTTTATTTTTTTTCTCAAAAACTAGAAGACAGATGTTGATTAAAATTTTTGAGATTAATGTGATTTCTATTGCAAATACGTCGAATTTTTTTGAAAATTTTTGAACTTACAGTTTTCGAAAAAAATGCATTTTTAGTAAAAAATTGCTTATAACACAATTAATATAAAGAAATTTTAGGATTTAAAAGTATATTATAATGCCATAGTCTTTTAGTGATGGACAGGGCCAAAAATGTTTGAAGTTTTTAGAGATATTTTTAAAATATTAAATAATAATTGATCAAAATCGCCTTCAACAATAATCAACCAGAACGTGCTGTCCTCTGTTAGTCATCTTTCCAACTTAATGTCCTGAATTACATAGTTGCCAGATCGTGACGGCACTTTGAGACTGGTTACGGAGGTAAAATCATGAAACTTTAACTTTAGAGTTTAGAGAATACAGTGGAAGCGATAATACCGCATTATATTATGCGAATATTTTTCAATAATTCACTGAATTAGGTATCATTTGAATATTTTTAAACTAAAATGTACCTATTGTTAATGGATTGTTACAATATAAAAAAAAATAAAAAAAGTGGTTCCGTCGGGGTTCGAACTCTTGCCGGACTGGCAAACATATATTATTTTAGATCGCTAAATTTTATTAGGCTACCTATAACATTTTTAGCAGACTTTTATTACAATAGAAATTATTTAAAAAAATAGTTAAACTAGAGAAATGGTTAGAAAAAATTTAAATGAGGAAGGAAATATGTACGTACTAGAACCAAAGAGCGGAGATAATCTAGAACTGCAACCTATAATATTTATGTTTGGAAAAAAGTTGATATTATAAACCTTCCACACTAATCACACTGTTATTGAGTGGACATTATAACGTTGAAAATGATATCATAATATCATTTTCTCATAAAAAATACAAAACTTTTTGGGCAATGATATGCACCCTTATTCAAATTCGAGTTTATATCATTAAAAAATTATAACAAAATTATTTATGACAGCACTTAAATATTTTAAAATTAAAATATTAATCAGAGCTACCAAAGTCTATATAGGAGTTAATTAGTTGGTTTAGGTACTCTAAACTGCGGAATTGCGTTGAAAATACAGTGGACATAATATATATTTTTTTAATATTCTCTGTATATTTCAGCTTTTTTTTAACATAAGTACGTGTGTCTATATAACAGTCAGTGTCAGGGAGGAGAAGCTGCTTCCACAAATTAGCACCTAAATAACTTGTTTTAGTAATTCACGACGTTAACGTGGTTCGAAATTTTTAACTCTAATTTCGCCCATTTTAGCTAAAATTTGGCACAAAATATATTTAGACAATACACTCTAATTCCCTTATACAGAAAAAATTATAAATATCTATAAATAATATATAGAATGGTAATTTTACTGTTTATGGTCTAATCCTACTGAAAATAAAGATTTGGAGGTTTTTAGAATTGTGAATTACAAACTCTTCCAAAATTCAAGATAGAGGCGTTAATATACCGAATTTTGTCACTCATGGTTTGATTTAACTGAGAATTGGGATCAGTGGGTTCTCAATGTCGGGAAAATCAGTATAAGGGCGTTTTCAAGAACATGAATATCAATATACCTATGCAAAATGCCGGTACAATTTGGCAGGCGATTTTTTCTGTTTATTGGCCGATTCCACTAAAAATCGATAATATGAAGGTTTTCAAAGTCACGAATTGCGATTTTTTTATGTACAATTAGAAATTAAGCATGGTGGAATAAATGATAAATACCTATATCACAGTATAATGCTTTAGCATTATACTGTGCCTATATATGGATGCCACTCCATGAAAAATCACATAGATATAACATTTCAGTTTAACTATATAAAGTAAAACACTTATAAAATATACAGAGTGGGCCACTAGTACGTCGATGATCTATGCCTCTGCATTGAAAGTTATACAATTGTTAATAAATACCAAAATGTTTCTAGTTATATCAGATTTGCTAATATTATTTGCTGTAGTTTCTAAGTAATTTATGGCTATAATAAAAAACTGTTTTTTATTGCTTTTTGGATATAATTTTGCAATTAATTTTGATTTAAATAATATATAAATATATATTAAATATAAAATGAAAATAAGATAATTTTTTGTCATATTCTTAGACACTATTAAAGGGTGAAATAGGACGGGGAAATCTAAGAGTTTTGGACTAATCCTTGTGATTAGAATGAGCGGTCGTAGAGATATTATTATTATCATTAATATAAATTGATCAAATGTAAGATTAAAACAATTTTTAAATGCATGGAAATTATTTGAAATTTTCGATAAATATTACAATTCCCAAAAGATAATATCGCCTTACATGATGTGAACAGTTCAGAAAAAAATAGTATTGATACTTACGAACTATGGAATACTAATGGCATTATAATCAACTAAATGATGTATGTAAGTCTTTCAAAATTTTGGTCATTTTCTACATTAATTGGTCATTATATTCAAGTTTGGTATAGGGAATGCTAATAAAAGTGGTGAAAGAATATTAATTAAGGAATTAAAAAATGTAAAAATATAGGTGTGACATTTAGAAAATGAAAATATTAATTTGTATTGCGGTACTTATTGTACGACTTCCTGTACTTAGTCGAAAATAATTTAAAAATGTATTAAATTCTACAAACATTTCCCATAAAAAATATATTTTTTATAACCAAGTTGTATGAGTCGCCCATATATTATTATTTTTAAAAATAAGCTTGCGTTTGAAGAATTTTGAACAATTACTACTTTTTTGTTTCTGTTATTTACCTACCGACGGCGAGCTGGGAGACGAGCAACCCCCAACCTGGAATTTTTGCCGAAACCCCACTTTGTCGTGCGGCTGCGGCTACGTATCTTTTATTGTGTAATGTTTTATTGTATAATGCTATGCAAAAATTTTTCCAATAGCTCAACGGAACAATGGTGACATTAGCGTTAAAAATTTTGAACCACGTTTACTTACATTCTTATGTATTTACACACACAAGTGAAGTCTAAAAGCTTGTATAAGAAAATTCTATATAAAGTTTGTAATTTGATGAAATTTTAAGTAAATAAAAGGTTAATTCGCGGAATGTTAAACATTTTTTTATATATTGGTATGTGAAAGAGTGTATCGATATATGAAAGTGTTAAAAAATATTAAATTATGTTTGTAAAAAAGTGATAATCGATAGAAATAATTAAGAAATCAGCCCAAATATATCGTAGTCATTTCTAATAACAAAAACCTAACCTGAACAAAAATATGTTTGTTTTATTTGGTTATACCTACTTCCGAATAAAAATGCAATGTGCATATAATTTATAATAATTATTCTCTTACTTCACCGATATTTTTCTTTATGCAAGCTAAGCTGTCGCTATCGCGTGGAACCCAGAATCCAAAAGAAAATAAGTATCTAAAGTTGTATAATTATGTATAAACAAGTTTTAATCATATTGAAATGTAAAACATAGATCCCTATTTATTTTTAAAAATTATGAATCCTCCTTGATTTTCTAATTAATGTCGTAGGCATTTTGTAAAAAGAAAATACTGGCAGACGTTAAATTCTAGTTAAAACATAATATTACTAAGTATATTATTTTCTAAATTTTGTGGCCCAGCTAAACCTAAGGATTTTTAACTTATATAAACCGGTCAACTCATTTCATCTGACAGGTGAAGGACGAATATGTATCTCATCGCATTAGCAAAGTGGTGGAGCGCACTTTCTCCCGTTTTTTGTTCCACCGCTGTACTGCGTGCTCTCTTCTTCGTATGTGCATTTCACCCGCCTCATAAACACATAAAATGATACGAGTTCTAAAAGTGCTGAAAACCGGCAACGCTGCATAGAAGTTTACTATGATTTCCAAGTTTGGTACCTGCTTTACCAGCCTGACACTAGTTCCATCTTGTGGATGAGAAACAAAGTAATTGGGGGTATACTTGTATCTTAAGCGATTGAAGCGATAACCATATCTAAGAGAGAATTGAGCTGCAACGAAACGAAATTAACGAAATTAGATAGAAATGAATTAGTTACAATTATGTATCTAATAAAAAATCTGAGGAATATATATCGTCTTTGATTAATTTGTGTTTCATTAATTCGTCAGAAAATAACGAATTATGATTTATGACTTTCAGTGTCTTTTACAAGGTAGTGTGTTTTTATTTACCTGACTAGTTAAATACTTAGGTACCTAATATGATTTAGGGTGCACGTCTATTAAATATATCCCTAGAAACAATAAATGTATCGTTCCGATATTTACACAGCTAATACAAAACTTGAGATGCATCAATTAATGGTAATTTCACGAATATATCTTTATATGAAGTGAAACCAACGCTGGAGCTGATTTTTAGGTATTCGGTAATGAACAAAAGGCGATTAACATTTTTTAGATCCTTTATTCCATATTACAAAATAAAATATCTTAAATAAATAAACAAGTAGTAATATTAAAATGTCATGTAGGATCTGCATATCGCCACTATAAAATATAGCTTATATAACAATATAAATATATTCATTGTAGTATTTTTTGAAATGACACCACCTGTAAAATAATAAGAAACAGGAAACCAGGAAAATAGAATATAAACATATATACAGGGTGTCCCGCGGCGATCGATACAGGTGAGCGGTTGGAAATATTTGAAAATTTGGTAGTATACTAATATAGTGGCACTTCCGGTTATAGGTACCGGAAACAGTTGTCAACTTGCTTATTTAGGACACCCTATATATTGTTTCGTTTCTGAATTCTACATCAAATTCCAAACACACTCCACGTATATAATATCCTATACGCGATTCATTTCAAGATCGTAGCGCCAAAATGGCAGAAATCTATACTAACCTATGCTTACTGACACTGACGTTTGAAATTTTATTCATCAAAGATTTGTTGTCGAGAACTTTAAACCAGGTAAAAACCTTGTAAAACTATTTTGAAAGGGGTAAGTAGTGATATAAAATTAAAATAGATTTCAATATTTTACGAGCGTTCAAATCAAAAAATGAAACTTAACCTCAAAATATGTCAAATTCTTTATTGGGCATACGGCATACATACCTTTATGGAACTAGTCATCCTTAGAGAAAAGTAAAGAGCACACTCTCTACTTTGCGTTCTTTAGCTTCTTTATCCATACTCGTCTCCTGTAACTCTGTAATGCTCAACGTATAGTTTCCGCGATAGCTCCAGATTTTCCCGCTTTTGGAAAAGTATGAATCTGATCTCGGGGTTTTTCTTTGTACAAGAGGAACAATGACGCTCACAACAATAATGATTCATATCTAATCAAAGCAATTAACTAATATAACAACGGATATTTCAAAATTCACAATAGACATACATACGCAAAACTGAACCAATAACCCAAGCGTTAGTTGTGCGTGCCGGCAGTAGGTAGCGTATTGCTTAGCAAGAATCGCCTATACCTAACTCTAACCGTTTTTGACACATTTCAAATTTTATTTTTAACTTGGGTGATTTTTATGTAGAAATGGACTACTTTAACAGACTTCGTATAATATTTTGATAATAAAGTGCACATGGTAACTACTCAAAAAATAAGAATAAAAATGGAATTGAAGAAACTGTCAAACAAAAGCCAATTTTTTAAATGGGAACATCTTGTTTTTATTATCTTATCTTATTCAGCATTAACAATGAGGGTAACTTTGTATCAGGTCATCTATTCCGAAAATTTGTAGTTTTCGAAATATGGGCAATTTAATATTTTTCTATTGCAAAAATGCTATCTATGGCTTTTGTTGTATCTAAAAAAATTAGAAAAATATGCAACGGTCGGAGGTCTTCGTGGATCTAGATTATTATTATATGATATTGAATTTAGTGTAATGAAAAACATCAACTAAGAAGATATTGGAAAATCTATTTAGGTAGATACCTATATCTCATTCATATTAATTTCGTATTATTTTATTTCAAACTAAATTGAACGTATATTATAGCCAAAATGTAGAAGACTATCTGGCCGTAAGAGAAAAAGAAATAAAAACATATACCACGACCTTACCTTTACCTTTATAATATCGGAGATAATCAGACATGCACCAAAAAATTCGATTCCACTTGTTGTTCGAGTCTTATTAATTCCTTCAGTCAACGCCAAGATAAAAATCTGCTCTGCGGCTAAAATATATATAGAGTGTCGCATCTAAGATTCATTCTTTAACAATTAGCTCTCTTATTTAAGAGATACTTTTATATTTAACGTTACAGACAAAAATGTTAAATATAATAGTTTCACCGAATTATGTAGGCCATCTTCAATAAATATTTGTCATTATGTCGTATTAGTTTAGCCCGGGCAATATGCAACTTTGCTTTTTTCGATGGAATACCCATATTTTTTTCATTTTCAGAAACAAAATGCAATTAAAAACATGTAGCATACCTAAACCACAAGTATAGTATATCTTTATACTTGTACCTAAACTCGGCCGTCCATAGATATTTGACATTCTATAAAAATTTGAGTTTCATGGATCTCTAAGAATCTTCATAACTTTTTTCGTATTGGAGATCTTTATTTGCCTTTGACAACATACAAAAAACACAAACTGTGCTATCTTCTATATTTAAAATAAATTCAAAGATATTATCCCAATTGTTTCTTTTTTCAAGTTACATCCTAGAAATTTTAAACGGAAAACCAGTAGAACCAGTAAAAATAACGGGACTTGCCTATATACACTTATTTTCAAATCCCCCGTTTTTAAGATACAGTTAGTACTAGCAATAAATACATAACAATATAGCAATAAACCAAGAAATAGCCTGGACTACTGGCATACTAATATGCTAATTTAAGGCCTATCATCTATATTACCATATTTGTTTGAGGGATTATTAAGTACTTGGAAATACATAATACTTCTTATCGGTAATCCCTATTAGTACTAGTAATAAATATATAAGAGAATAACAATGAAGCAATAAATAGCCTGTGCTACTAGGATAGGCTAATTCTCCTAATACCTACCTTTATTACCGTACTTGTTTCTTGGTATAGGTACTTGAAATATGTACCAACAGGTAATGTTTTCGTAATGATTTAAATGGATAAAATATTATTTCAGTTTATAAAGATCATCGTTTTTAACTAAAAGTTGAATTATTATGTTGTTTCAAACTGTATTTCGTTTATCAAGGGCACTGTGGAGCATACATGAACTGAATAAACATATTATGGGTCGGTGCATATACCTATGGTTTTATTAAATGCATATATTTAAAATATATCAGATGATAGAGGCAATTCATTTCTAAATTAATAACTTCTTCGATGCTAGATTGTCCTTCATTCTATCCTTACATTCTATTAATTGTATCTCTTTCAATTAAAGATATATTTATTAACTCACAGAAGACGTAAAATATGGTATACCATTTAGAACAAATAGATTCCGATTAAAAGAAGTAGATTTATTTTTTCATACATATATCCATACTTCAAAGAATTATATCGAAAACACAAAGAAAGGGTATTGTAGGTGACGGTAGGTAGATCTCCTGGTAGTCCCCGGTCTCATCCAGTATTATACAAGATGAATTTCATCTAAAGAATATACAAAGTATTGTATTAGTCTCTAACGCATTTCATAAGGCGTCTATCGCACTTGTCCTTTAGAAAATTTGCCGCTTTGCGGCTAGTTTTCTAAACATGGACGTGTGCGATAAACGTAAGTCTTATGATACCTACTCCTGGTTTAATATACACTCACCGGTGTGAAACTAGCAGCACAATGCTACTGTGGTTACAAGGAAGTTTCAGGAAAAGAATAATAATGGATACGAGTACGAATCCTGCTTAGTATTTTTTTCTTAGCTCGTGTAAAGAATTAAATCAATGCACGGACTAGCGTCGACTTTCTGTGGAGTTGTTTGGAGTTTATGAAATAACGTGACATTTTTTAATTGAATGACCTCTCCTAACTAACCCGTAGAGTTTAGGTCCTATCTGATTCTAGAAAAGTATCTACGCCTCCTATTTACTTAGTGGTCAAGAAACTTCGAAATTTGATTTGTATTATTAGAGCAAGTTGCAAAAAATCGATAATACTCCTCTTTTGTTGAAAAATACACATTCCGGTCAAATTCTCGGAGAAGATTTCAGATTCGGTACCTATATCCGTAATTAAATCGAGAGAGTAGAATCTGGAGTTGTTCATTTTCGAAATAAAGGCAAACAATTTATATGTACCTAGGAACCTAGGTATGGCTGCTCATCCTGTATGGCTTACCCGTAGATTTTAGGTCTGTTGTTTTGATACCAGAAATGCTTTATATCTACACATTTTCTGGATAGATTTCAGATTGGTATTCGTAAGTAAACCGGGGTAGTAGAATTGAATGCACTATTGACATTGACATAATAATAGGCCAGTCATATAGTACACTAGAAATCGCTAAAATCGCAAACTAACGGCTAGTTCTGATTTTTTAATATGTTGTTAGGACTACTACCAGTAGTGTATATCCAAGTTTGCAGCTTCAAACGACCTGTGCTAACTTCGTAATACTCGAAAAACCGCGAAATTTTCTCACTTTTTTCGGTGTTTTCACTATATCTCCTAAACTATGCGTTTGTTCATAAAACATGTTATTACGTTTTTTAAAATAGATTAAATTTGCTACCAGTCCAGATTTGAGTCCAGAACCACCTCTGTAGGTATAATAGTTATCAAGATACAGCCCTCCAAAAATTGTCAATATTTTCCAAAAAAGTGAAATTTTAAGATTTGGTCAACTTTCATCCCCAAAATCGGGGAAAATACTCATTTTACGGGTAAAGTCATAGGGGAGATGTTGTAGCGAATATAATAAGCTTTAATTTAAGCACCTAACGACCTTCTTAGGTCTGATAGTTTCCTCACAATGCTTAAAAATCCAAAAAAAGGGAAAACTACATTTTTCGCAAATTTACTCTGTTGAGTTTCTCACGATGGTTTGAGGGTTAAGTATTTGACAAAAACACACGTGAAATTCTTCAAATGTGTATTATGTTAGTTGAATGTGATTAAAAAAGAAAAAACTGAAGCCCCCCCTTCCCCCTGGACAGTAATTCAGTGGTCCGCTTTGAGATCCCAAGTGAAATTTGAATTCATGTTTTTATTTGCCCATATTATCTCTGGGGCATTGAGTTTGAGACACCCTGTACATAGTACTGAATATCAAAACGTTCTAACATATTTAGAAGTTTATATAGCTACTGTCTACTAAGCAGGAAAAATAAAAAGTGTCCAAGTTTAACGTACTTACTTACATTTTAATTTATTCATGCACTGCAAATTTAGGTACTTTATTTCATATCTGTTTACTTATACAAATTTTACTATCATGCGAAACATATACAGATTATACTTATAACCTGCAACACGGTGCAGTAACACAAATAACAAGTTATTTTAATTTCTTCACGAACTGCAAATTTACTTTATTTCATATCTGGTTAGACAAATTTTACTATAATACGAAACACATATACAGATTATACATATAACCAGAGACGTATAGAATCTGTATCAGTCTCTAATATAACCTACAACACGATGCAGTCACACAAATAACGAATTTTGCATCGTTTGGGATAGGCTGTGAAGAACGTTTTTTACAGAAAAGTGGGAGATGTGACGGTGGCCCCTTGCCATATTCGTCAACCTCATTCAATCGTGGAGATTTGAGAGTCCCCTTAGGATTTGAGTTGTTTCTCCACGCCTTCACATCTGCCCTTTTCTGGTATGGCAAGAACAAACTCTGAAGGGCCATCCCGAAATATCCTCAACTCATGACCACAGCTGAAGTGTTCCTCCAACCTACCTCCACCCACCAAGCCATCGCAGATGCCGGAGCGAAGTGCCTAGTAGCAGTAGCTTTGTATGGAGGAGACTACACTGAGGATACCCTCCAGAGCCTGCGCTATAAAAACTGCGCTGTGAAAACAACCGTCTCGGCTTGCCTTGCTGACCTCGCCTGTTTGCCTCCTCCCTTCTGAAATTTCTATCAAGTGGGTGTAGCGGAGGCGGCTGTACCTGCCTAAAAGTCTCAAATGCTCGGCATTTTGCAAATTTTGCTCCGGCATCTCTTGCCAAAACGTCGCCGTAATTCAGAATGCCGAAGGAGGAGAAGACGACGACTACGATGTCAATGGTCTACTGCCTATTTTTTCAAGCTGAATCGGACAATTTCGAACCACCCACGAAGCGGGCAAAATGAACTATTCCAACCCAACAATATCTCTTGTAAATATGTAAATCAATATCAATTATAATTAGGTATAATATATTTAGTATCAATAAATAAAAATGTTGAATTAATTACATTAATATTATTAATAGGCTAAATATATATATTTCTTGTGGATGTACATGGGTTTTCCTTTGCATCTACCCTCAAACCATCGTGAGAACTCAACAGAGCAAATTTGCGAGGAATTCAGTTTTCAAATTATTCGGATTTTTAAGCATTGTGAGGAAAGTACGTCGTTCTGTACTTAAATTAAAGCTAATTACACTCGCTACAACATCTCCTCCTATAACTTTACCCGTAAAATGAGTATATTCCCCGATTTCGGGGACGAAAGTTGACCAAATCTTAAAATTTCACTTTTTTGGAAAAAATTGCCAATTTTTGGAGGGCTGTATCTTGGTAACTATTGTACCTGCATAGCTGGTTCTTATCTCAAATTGTAGCAAATTTAATCTTCTTTAAAAAATCTAATAACATATTTTATGAACAAACGCATAATTTAGGAGATATAGTGAAAATACCGAAAAAAGTGCGAAAATTTCGCGGTTTTTCGAGTGCTACGAAGTTAGCACAGGTCTTTCAAAGCTGAAAACTTGGATATAGGTACACTAGTGGTAGTAGTCCTAACAACATATCTAAAAATCAGAACGAGCCGTTAGTTTGCGATTTTAATGTACCCACTATATGACTGGACTATAATAAGCTTCTATGGAATCTACACTTAGGTACGCCTAAGGATTTTACTGAAATCCTTGGCCTACGCCTATTTACTCTAGGATCAAAATTAATTTAATAGACAATAAAACTTACATACTGTCACTGTAAGGCAAATGTAAATTATTTATATTTATATTTGCTGTTTATTGTCAAGGCAGCCCTGTGTCCTGAATATAGCCAGGTGAAAATGTAAGAAGATAAGTTAGAAAATATTTTTTAATAACTCGAAATATCTACTTTAATCTCGAAATTTCCACTTTAATCTAGAAATTTTGACTTTAATCTGGAAATTACGACTTTCAACTCGGAATTGCCTTGCAAACGTAGGTACCTACTAAATTGGAATATACATGTTATAAAACATCATATAATAATTACTAATTATTGATAAATGTATCTAATGTTTAATTATATTTCCTTGTTTACATAAATACAAAATATATATATTCTTTGTTGACCGTAATAATAACACGTAGATCCAGTTGTTTGTTACCTGACCAAAATTTATTTTTTTTTTTAATAAGCCACATCAGACATCTAAAGTGACCACGTTAACTAAAATATAATTTTACAGTGATTTCAAAAATATAATATAATAACGATCTATTTATAAAAATGACCTTGAACGTGTTCCTCTGTAGTTAATCTACTGTAAATTTCAAAATATTTTTAAGTGCGCCTTTGGACACTATGATCACTCTAATGAGCAACCCTGCATAGTTATGTAAATAGGTATCGGATGAAACAGGAAGTAGGCTCTACCCTATATACAGGGTGGGCGAAATTCTAGGCTCACTATTGGGATCTCGGAAACGGTAAGAGATACGAAAACGGTTAAATTGGGGCAAAGTTGCGTAATTTTGTGACCAATAATATGCCGTCAAGAAATCCAGAATATCTACATTCGTTTTTGAGTTATTTCAAAAAAACCAAAATTTTGAGTTTTCGTTTTTAATTTTTTTCAGCTTTAATTGAGACGATATCAAAAAACTGACAAGACTTTTTCATTCATTGTGATTTTTATGCTCTATAACGTGGCAGTACCAAATTTCCGTTACGGCGTTTCATCCGATCAGGACCATCTTCAACTTTATTTTTTTAAATAGGGACCCATAATGTTTCTTACGAAAAACGATAGGATTTTTTATTCTGATTCCAATGATGTATGATACTTTATAGTTGTCTGTGCAGTTTTGAAAATCTCGTTCTATGTGGTTGTGCGTAGCCCCCATTAGTGAATGCTATGGGTTGTGGCCTTTCTGGGTATGTTTCAAAATATGCTTGTTCAGATCTGGTTGAATTTTTGTAATATTTATAATAAATAAATAAATATCAATCATATCACATTTTATTATTTGTAAATGGCATTATTACCTATTATTTAAAGCGAAGCTCTTTAAACGTCAAATTGTATTGACAATTAAAATTGTTTTATAACAAATGTCATCAGCCCAAAGCATACTAGATTCGATCGTCTTAAAAGTTATTCCCAGTATTTGAGCAAAAAGAATAATTAAAACTATAAAGTATCATACATCATTGGAATCAGAATAAAAAATCCTATCGTTTTTACATTATGGGTCCCTATTTAAAAAAATAAAGTTGAAGATGGTAGGTACTAATCGGACGAAACGCCGTAACGGAAATTTTGTGCTGCCACGTTATAGAGCATAAAAAGTGGTAATAAAAAGTCGTGTCAGTTTTTTGATATCGTCTCAAATAAAGCTAAAAAAAAATTAAAAACGAAAACTCAAAATTTTGGTTTTTTTGAAATAACTCAAAAACGAATGTAGATATTCTGGATTTCTTGACGGCATATTATTGGACACAAAATTACGCAACTTTGCCCCAATTTAACCGTTTTCGTATCTCTTACCGTTTCCGAGATCCCAATAGTGAGCCTAGAATTTCGCCCACACTGTGTAGGTAAATTGATTATTTTACTAGATACCTATATCCGTTAATTTTGAAGATAGAACCTATGAAGTCAAAATCTGCATTTATGGCGACATTATGCAAAATACTCACAACCAATTCCGAGTAGATCGCAACTGCATGGTTACATTTATGTATTTAAAGTTCCTGTCACGAATTAAATCATTCAATGAAGGGTTTAATAGATCTATCTCTAGGTACCTAATAGTAGGAGAGATTTATGACCAAAAGAAAATATTACCGAAAGAAAGAAGACAAAAGAATAAGAGATTAAAAAGAATAGATATTAAAGAAATTTTGAGATTGAAGTCGAAATTTCGGGTTTTTAAAAAATATTTTCTACGTTAGCCCTTCGTAGGTACCTCTACCTACTATAGAATGTAGGTATACTTTCCAATGCGTTTCAATTATATTAAAAAAACACAATCAAACATGTTTTCTATGCAAAAAATAACGACGTACTTAATAGGAGAAAACTTTCAGTAGGTACAATCTTAAACTGAATATTGCTTTGTAGTAAGTATCTACCTACCTACTCTGTAACGGTGTAACCCGACAAGTAAATTTTCAGACCCAATATATATTTTTTTTCCAGAACTAATGAATCATTCTACCTAAGAATGTACAGGAAACGTAATGCTACAGAACAGAAACGTAGATTGGCTTGGCATATATTATTTTTATGATTTTAGTTTTCGGTTTTGCCGGTAGGTATCCGCATCCGCACGTGTCAGCAGGCGCCTCCATTGCAAGGCGCAAACGTCCCAGCACTGGCTAGACGGGCTTCTGGATGGGAGGACTACGACTACGACACTCCCAGGTTAGGGATATAGAAGCAGATGTCGAATACAATGAAGATCAATTAGGTACCAAAGCGTTTATATAGGGTCCATGAGTGACGTCATTATAGCGCCTTACAAAATGGATCGCGTCTGGTGTAATAAGAGAGGGCGCAAGCACAGCCTACCAAACAATGGTAGGCTGTGGCGCAAGTACGATTCATGCATCAATTGGAAACTAATTTTATCGTTGTTGGAACACAATCTTTAGTTCAGATAATATCCGGTAGAAGCGTCAGCAGCGTTGCTTTGAATTGTTGATTTCGATTTTCGATGAATTAGCCTTAAAAAAATCTCAGGTAACAAATAATAAAAAGTAATAAGTTGAAAATTTATTCAAATCGCATGTTTCAGTTTTTAATTCTCAGTTACCCACTCCGTACCAGAGTTTTGGAACTGCAGCAAATGCTCATGCCAGTCGGGTAACCGCTGGTGCGAAGTGCAGAGATACAGAACACCTCTTGTGCGGAGATAAATAAGACACAGGGGATACATATTGTCACACTTTTATTGGTAGATTGTAGATTATATAAGAAATACCGGAATAAAGTTTTAACCCAGCTAATTCCAAATCTTAAAAATGTGGCAATAAATTTCGGAAGATATTGAGAGATTAGGTACCTACCTTCGCATTCACTTAAAATATCACTCATGAAAATAAAATTGTAACACTTCAAACAATTTTTAAAAAATCGATTTTCTCTAAAAATTTAGGTTAGTTTAGTTAAGATTTGCCAGTTTAATTTTCTATGATCTTATCTACTATCCACTACGCATGCGTCTGACTAGTAGTTCCTAAACAAGGAATTTATATAGGTACATGGAACAATTATCAAAGCTGCGCGAGTATTCCAATTTTGAATCCGCCATTTTGATGTCTGAAAATTGGTGTGAAATTTAACAGAATTAACCTAGCCTCTTCAATTATAGATAGCAATAACAAATAAAAACCACAGAAAGCAGCAAGTAAAACTTTTGACTAAGAAAAAATCTAAATAGGTATAAGAAATGTTCAATATTTTATAGTTTACAATTATTTGTGAAAAATAAAATATATCGTCAGCAAACTTTCTTGTAAAATTGATGAAGGTACAAACGAAATATTTTGTGTACCTATCTATGTATCTTATTGTTCACATTATTTATGTAAAATACACCATTAGCCGTATAGAAAAGTAAATATTTTAAATGCATTATGCATATAAAATTTAACTATCCTTTACCTTACTTTAACTATCCTGGCTTATTTTTTGTATTGTTTATGTTCGCAGTTTTCATAATTTACCATTATATTAGCTAGGAACTATGATTGCATGTCTCTTAAAACTTTCAATTCTTGTTATAAAATCCGAATTTACATGGAATAATTATGAAAGTCCAATATTCAAATATTGTCACTCAAAGTCTATAAATCAAAGGAACACAATAATAAACACACAAACAGAATCAAACCAAGAGAATTACAATAAAATAAACCAAGACGCCAAAAATACAAAACAAACAGTATTTACCAAATTTAACTAGGTATACCACTGTTGCCGTGTTAGGAAGATTTGAACCATCGAATTTTTAGATTAGAAAGAAAAAGACACTAGAATTCTAGGGTCTTGGTCAGGTGTATCAATACAAAATGTAGAAGTTGGGAGCAGTGTGACATAAAAATGGCGGCTCCCATGTTTCCACAAAAAATTGGATGCGCAGTCGTCTATAATCGTTCCATGTATACATATAAATTCCTTGTTCCTAACTAATCTTTAAAACAATTTGATAGTCACCAAACCGTTGGAAACCTAATCACTTTTTTGTTGGAAGGGTAAAATATTTTTACTAATTTGAGAATGATTATGTTGAAACGGGTAAATATGATCTGCGCAGACTCCTGTCAGTTTGCTGATAATTTCGTGCTGAGTACCTTCCTATAGGAACAAACCTTTTATCTTGAAGTGTTAAGTATATCTGGTCTTTTATAAATTACCGTTTTATCAGTTTGTATAGATTAGATTCAAGTATAGTTTATAATATTTGTTTTCTATTATCTAGGCATATATAGGTAGTTGGTGGTGAATATTGATAGTAGGTATGCTTGTGGCTCTGATTGCAGATAATATCGCAGGGTCATTGCCTGATGAATATAATGTTTATTGTCACTTAGGTACCCATGTCTATTATTGGTACCTATATTGCACACCTGCTTCTAGTAGTTTATATCCGGATCTAAATATTCCGTGTAAATATATATTCCGGATAAACTATTTCCTATTATTATTATTCGTGACGCATAAAGTATGCACTGCTCAGTTCTTCGCTGATTTATTTATCTTGTATACAGGTTAATATCAAGTCTATAACTAGAAATTATTTTTGGTTTTAAAAC
Source organism: Pogonocherus hispidulus (assembly GCA_963924545.1). Lineage (NCBI taxonomy): Eukaryota > Metazoa > Arthropoda > Insecta > Coleoptera > Cerambycidae > Pogonocherus > Pogonocherus hispidulus. The sequence goes on along the minus strand of OZ004699.1, from coordinate 56,479,929 downwards.
GATCTTACCATATTGCATGTATGAATAAGCGGCTGATTTTTGTGACTGGGAATATTTTGATAAGATTACATTGCTACATCGATGAGGTGTAGTTGTAGCATCCTTTTTATTTTATCCTGAAGTGTTTTATCAGGTTTATTATGGGCTACCGTTTTATCAGTTGGTATATAGCTATTGTATTGCAGTGATGGGTTTTTAGTCGCTAATTATATATTTAGCCAATGCTAATTGTATAACTAGCATTTAACCGGCTAAAAATATTATAATTAGCCGTTAGCATAATATACAGTTTATTTAATTTTTCACACATCAGATTAACTTTTTTGCAATCATATATGTACCAATAAAATATATATTCATATACCTACCTACTAGGTAGGTAAATCATAATAGGTATTATTAGGACATCATATTGTAAGTCATAGATACCTAAGGAGAAATTAAATTTAGAAATAGCGATTATTTTGTATTTTATTTTATAATATCGCAATCCTTATCATTTAATTATAAGTCTCCGAATGAAACACATCAAAAATAAAAATAATCATACAAATTAAAAAATAAAAAATAAAACTAAATTGAATTAAATAAAAAAAATAAAAAAAAAGTTCCAGTATATCTCCCTATGAGATTTCCACTGTATTTCCACTGTCACTATAATATTTAGCCAGCTAATTTTGAAACGAAATTTAGCCGACGGATAATTATCCATAATTATCCCGTTAATTATAAACGGATAATTATCCGGCACATCACTGTTGTATTGTTATTATTATTATTATTATTATTATTAATATCTGAAATGAAATGTTTTCCTCATCTTTTTGTAATTATGCAGTAGATAGTACCTAAGTACTATTTATGTATATGAATAAGGATAATACTAGTACCTGTACAGTGTGTACCTTATTCTTATACTACCTACTTAGTTCAAATATTTTTCTGGAAATTTATATTTACCACCTGTAAAATAAAAACTAGAAAATAAATATGCAGACGACAAATAATGTAGTATTAAGATAAACTTCTAATCTTTTTTTCAAAAGAGTATTGTATGAAACGTAATAAATAAGTATAATTTTTTATTAAATTAAATAAATTTTCAGTCATTGCAACCATTATATATGACTAAATACCTACCTTTTAATAGATCGAATGCATTTTTTAAAGGTAGGTAGGTCACTACAAAAGAAATAGAGAGAACGGCACTGGCTTGTATAAAAGTATTGCAACGAATAATTAATCGGATTATTTTATTATTATTATTACTATTATATTTCTGTAAACGGAATATATCCCTCGATTATTGTAATAATCTGATCAATAATTGATTAATTCGAATCGGATCTGAATCATCGTGCTAAAATAATCGTCTTGAACGAATAATAATGGAAAAGACAAATTAGATGTTCCTGAACACGTGACAAAAAATTGCTCCCGTGGCTCAAATAAAGTAATTGTTATGGTTTTTACTACGAATAGATACCTGTTATTCAGAAATTGTAAAACCACCTTTTATCTTCAAATAACACTTGGGAAGGAAATTGAATCTTACTAGAATTCAGCATTATTGAAGGGAATGAAGCTGGTCAGAGCCAGTGAACTTGGAAGTTCCAGCTTGGAACTTACTCAAGAGCCAGCGGCACTTGCCGCCTCCGCCCGAGACAGAGGTGGGTTATATATGCAGGTGAACAAAGAAGACAAGACAGAGAACTACCTACCCAGCCTACAGGGTAGAGCCGGAACAGAAGGAGACCTCACAAATCGCCCACGCCCATCCCTTTTGTGATCAGGGTTGGTGAAGGATGGGGTTCACCTTTACGAGGCCACAGCCTTCTTTACTAGAGAAGGCTGTGGCGAGGCAGTCCAGACCTGACGATACAGCGATGGGCGAGAGTAAAGAGTGATAATCCCGCTCGACCCCAAACCATCCCAGGTCATGACCACGGTCAATGGATGTTGGCGATGGGAATGAGTTTTATGGTAAATTTTCGTCTGTCATGTCATAACAAAACAAGAGAAATGTTACAAAAAGCGTTTTCATGTATTTATAACAGTGATGGGTTTTTAGCCGCTAATTATATATTTAGCCAATGCCAATTATATAATTAGCATATTTAGCCGACTGAAAATATTATAATTCGCCGTTATCAGAATAATGACTATACACATTGTTTTTTAATTTTTGATACATCAGACCAGAATACCTACCTATTCACTATTCATATACCTTTCTCAAAGCACTGCCAACTTCCTGACTTATATGGTTAACTAATATGCTACTTAATTACTACACTGACCAATATCGGGAGACTAATTTACTTTAATTCGATCATTACAAGATTAGATTCATTAATTTACTAATTACCTACTAATTTGGATTGCCTAACAAAAAGGCCAACAAAGAGGTTAGGTTATCCCTCTACATAGCCTGCGAGCATGGTCTTGTTGGATATTTAGCCTGCTAATTTTGAGAGTGCTTTTAGCAGGCGGCTAATTATCGATAATTATCCGGTTAATTATAACCATGCAGATAATTATCCGGCACATCACTAATTTATAAAATGTATCCTACCTTTAGCAATTAAAATATGTTAAATAATCTTGGAGGCATTACAATTCTTCCTCATACATTTACCTACGCGTTCTGTTTAAATCATGACGGCGGACAGGTCACTGGAATGCCTAAATTAGATTTTTTGAGAGGTTAGGTAGTTAAAGGAGCACACATCCGATCTCATCTGATTCTGATATCAGTTCTGTAAATATTTAAGAGATGGGAATACCGGTTCCTCTTCTGTCGCGTTACTTTCGCGACAGCTCCAGAAAAATACCGCGACAAATTACCCCGCAGTGGCATATTAGTTCCCTTTTTTTTGTTCCTTTCCAGTCACGGATTTCTTAAAATAAACAAGAAATTCGTGTTTCCAGTACAGCACAATCGTTACTCAGTAACGGGTTATTTCATCAATGTGGAACGGTTCCAATAAAATACCGCTCCAAAATCGCGGTATTCAAATACCGATACACCTCTAAAAAATTTATTTAGTTGGCACAAATGGCGTGTTCTTTAACTTTAATTCAATATTTCGATGTGATGGATTCAAAAACATGACCTGATTGGTTCATTTGAAAAATTCTGCATTCTGATAGGTTCTACAGGGTCCACTCACACCAAACTGTTGAGTTAAAGAACAAGCGCACAAATTCCAATTGATTCCAATTGATTAATATTGGATTGTGGTCTTTCAAATTTATTCTTTGGTCTTTGTTTTCCATATGATCTGTGATCTGTGGTGTTGATCCTCGTGGTGGTGGTTGAAGAAGTTTCTGTTTCTAGGTAATTAACTCTGTGATAATTAATTTTATGTGTTTATGTATTAATTTGTTATTAGTTCAGCATTTCTATTATTATTCTGGAATTTCTAGTTAATATGATTATGACTTTTCCATTAATTTATGGCGGTCTTGCTGGTCAAAAGACGGATGGATAAACTATTTTCTTCTAGAAATTGGTAAGTAGTTATGGGTATTAATAGTGATGTAACTACCTACATATTTTCTATATTGAGTAGGTATCTATGTCATTTTAGCGAATATGTATCCGTTTTAACGTATTATGAGTACCTACCTACCTACCTAGATATAACTAGGTACTTAGTTGGAATCCAACTCTCTTGAGCCTATTGATCAACTTCTGGTTTAATTGGAAATTAAAATAAGTGTTGGAAATCAGATGTCCTGTATATTTTTTTAGATTTAGGTACCTATATTGAGTTCGTTGGCCATTTAGTGCTATAAGGTTTGGTACCTTTACTTTTAGAAACTATAGGTAAAGCATAAAGATATTTGTAAAAGTTCTTGAAAGCAGTTACCTATCTAAAAAATTATATCTTTTAGCTTTAAAAATGAAGAAAACATTGAAAAGTTACTGTTTAAAAAATAAAAATAGAAAAACTAATAAAAAATCCTCAAAGTAGCAATTCAATCCTTTCTAAATGTGTTCTTCGTTTTTAAGGCCAGATACTATATGCAATTGGAAAGTTATTTTTATTCATAATTTCATACTTGAATGTGTATGTGTTGGAATAACCTGTTAGAGTTATGCTCAGTTTATGACCTTACCTAATCAATTAGCAAACTCTTAATAGTATCTAGGTATGTCAACAGCAAGAAATTTCTGTAGAAAGTTATATTTTATTTACAGTTTCAAGTTTACTTTGGCATCTAGATGAAAAACCTGCTTCTCAAAATAACTTTCTAATTTTACTTTTAGCAAAAGTTTACCACTTTTCTGTTGAAATAGGTTCACTGAGAGCATAAACAATTTATAACTAATTTTGATAAAATTAAATCTATGATACTACTAATACCTATGTAAAACAATGCGATACATATTTCTCTGTTCATAAAGATTTATCAAGTTACTATATACCTAGGTACTTTGATCTGCACCAACATATTTTTTGTCCCTATGAAATTTTATTTATTCACACTGTAAGTACTTAACTACAGATAATATATTAATCGGATGAATATATTATCTTTTAAATTTTCTTTAAAGACTTGCCCGTTCTCATGAAGAGTAAACCTTTTGAAAACCATTTAGAGTGTCAATATTGCTTCGAACGTCAAATTTATACAAAATTATGATTATATCTAGATACATAGTTCTTCTGAACTTGTCAAAAATTTATTTAGCAGGTTCCTCAAGACAATCTAAATTGGAAATTAAAAGTTTAATTTTTTTTTTCATCTTTTTTGCTCTTATATCAAACTTTTATTGTATGTAATGTCTGTAACTTATTTGTGGTGCATTTTGACGATTCATGGTTTGTTTCTTTTGGGATTAGGTACACCACCTGTAAAATAACAAGAAGCAGAAAACCAGAAGCATACAAATTAAATATCCAAAGTACTACTTTTTATATAAAGAGTTCTTATCGTACAAACAGTCTACAGAAGAGTTGAGGATCAACTCGAACGTATAGAAGAAGGCCAGTTAAGTGTTTAATTTCTTTTAAATTTTATTATAACTATTTTATTTAGACATATTTTAAAATATGACATAAAATATAGAATTTTGTATAAAACTGAAAAACCACTGATAAAATTTAGTTAATATATCAAATATTATTTTATCACGTTAGGTATACAGTGGTGTTTTGGGGCAAACTTTAGAAGTTTGCCTTGTTACTACACTTTAATTTGTATTCTTCTGGTTTTCTGCTTTTTGATATTTTACAGGGGGTGTAATCCCAAAAGAAACAAACTATTTTATTGTATGTGTTTATGTATCATCATTTAAAAGAATTAATTGTAAGTAACTACTGTGTATGCTATATGCAGTTCCCCCACTGTTGAATTTTTCTTTTTAATAAGTGCTATCATAATTAAAAACAATATTTTTCAGTAAAACATTCAATGTGGTGTATGAACTACAAATAATATTTTTTAATTAGAATAATTACTTGCTATTTTCATATTTAATATCATGATTAATTTAAAGTCAGGGGTGCATATAACACTCACAGTGAGTAGTTGCTTACAACATAGTCTTTGAGATAATGAGGTTATTACCTTAGGGACCTAGGTCATAGCTAACAAGAAAAATTAAAACTTCATTGAATCATATTTGGGTAATATCATTATAGTGTACTAATCTCTGATAATATATAGGCTCGTTTATATGGGTTTAGTAAAGGAGAAAGTTACTGGAGCAAGTGACTAGCTTGGAAAATGTTATGCCAGTAAGTTTACCAGTAGTTACTGGTAAACTTACTGGCTTGTCCGTTCAACGTGTGAACAAGCTGGCTTCTTTACACGTGTTGTAACGTTTCATATTAGTAGATCAGTTTCGAACTAAAATTTGGTATGTAAAAATGGATTGAACACACTTTCGGAAATATTTCATCTACATTGAAGCTACCTGTCATGCTTGTCTGTTTCTGTAACTTGAGCTATCCATGCACGTTCAATAAAAATTCACATTCTCTGTACATTTTCATGAAACGTAAAGTTGTGGTTTTATCCCACTCTGACATTTGAAAGCAAATGTTTAAAAATGAGTACCTACTTAACACTTAAAACTAGATACAAATGTATTTATATACCGTACCTATGCCGTTGTCCTAAATGCACTAACCTTCGTCTGACAATACAAATACAATACAAATCTGTATGGAAAACAAGGAGGTCATTTTGGTGGTATTCTTGGATCTAAAAAGAGCGTTTGAAACAATAAATAAGCAGATGCTGATTTCTAGGCTGGAGCAAATAGGATTAACAAATACTGTTTTAAATTGGTTCAAAAGTTATTTAAAAAACAGAACACAATGTGTTAAATATAAATGTGCAGTATCAGATAAATTGAAAGTAAATCATGGTGTACCTCAAGGTACTATCCTGGGCCCTATTCTGTTTGCTTTGTATATAAATGGTATTGTGGATAATGTTCAGAAATGTAAAATTTCGATGTTTGCTGATGATACAGTTGTATATATAAGTGGCACAGACATTGATCAGATGTGTGAAACAATTAATGTTGAATTAGATCGTGTTAATAAGTGGCTACTGAAAAGTAGCATGCAACTTAATTTAGATAAAACCAAATTTATGTTAATAGGAAATAATTATAAGATAAATAAGTTAAGTATTGGTATAGATACTAATGTTGCTGTTAATGGCTATAATATTGAGAGAGTAGATCATATAAAATACTTAGGAGTTATTATAGATGAAAATTTGAACTTCAAGAAACATTGTGATTATGTATTAAATAAGTTATCAAAAAAAGTATATTGGTTTAGAAGAGTAGGTAAAAATGTGTCTCTGAATACTAGGGTGTTAATATACAACTCAATAATTGGTCCACATTTTGAGTATTGCTCAACTGTTTTATTCAATTTAAACCAAAATGAAATGAACAAACTCCAAAGAATGCAGAATAAAGCTATGAGAATTATACTAAAATGTAACCGTTACACACCAATAAAACTAATGCTTGAAATACTCAACTTTATGAGTGTTAACCAAAAAACTATTTTTAGGTCCTTAGATTTTATATATAGAATTAAGACAGGGAATGCTGCTGGGTATCTATGCAATAAAGTGCAAAATGTAAATGAAATTCACTCATATGATATTAGAAATAAATACAACTTTTATATAAGGTGTGCTAGGACAACTATGTTGAATAAAACAATTTTGTATAAGGGATTAAGGATGTTCAATGCATTGCCTATTGAACTGAAAAATTGTGAACACTACAAAAAGTTTAAAATTGCTTTGAAGGAATATGTACTAAAGACTTATACGTAGATTATAATAAAGTTTTTGTATGTTTTGTTTAGCTGTTGCTAATAAAGATTTTATTTATTTTATTTATTTTACAACTCGACAGAAAAACGGGTATTCACATGAAGAAAGTAGACTGGTTTCAATTCATTATTCGATAATTCCGTGGTGGGGGAAAGCTAGTGGGTAAGTAAGTTGAACTGCTCTCTACTTAATTTTCTTCAAGGGGATTGGAACCTTTGGTGTGAAGATATCACCGACATAGTTTTCCACATAACAGCAAAACAATATACTGCACTCGACGCGCGTTTCTCCAACCAAGTTGGGATCATCTGTAGATGATTAAAACTGAATACTTTTATGTAATAGTTTATCGAATGGAATGCATTGAAGCCAGTCTACTATCTTCATGTGAACGCATGTTTTCCAGTTGAGTGGTTAATAGCGGATTAGTGAATTTAGGACGACAGCATAGGTACGGTATATAAATATATTTCTGTATTTATCTAGTTTTAAGTGTTCATTTTTAGATTTTTTTTAGCCTTTAGTTTCATTTTTGGTAAATACCTATAAATAAATAGGGGACAGGCGGGCAAAACGGGGTAGGAGCCTAAAACGGGGTACTCTGTTTTTTTTCTACACCACTATCTCCATCTATACGGCGTTTCCTAAATTATAATACACACGCATGTATACGGTATTTGTCACAGAGCAGGCACCACTAGTTGCTAGTCGACCGTTGTGTTTAGCACATTTGCGTTTTTAGTACATAAAGTTTTAATATCGCCAGATAATAAATTCATTGTAAGTAGCAGTAAACTAATTTATTATCAAATAATATTATTACTATTTTAAAGTTTATGTTTTCTAAATACTTTATTTGCCATTGTGTAAAAAAAATTACTTCTAAAAAAAAATAAATACGCCTTAACCTAAAAATCTGCTCAGCTGGGCAAAATGGGGTACCAGCAGGTACGGTAAAACGGGGTACCCCATTTTGCCCTATGCAACTTTTCAGTAAATATTTTTTATTCGTTTTCAGATGGTATTTAAGTACAAAAGAAAGACTAATCGTCAAAATTGGTCAAAGGAGACTATGCAACAAGCTGTCAATGCTGTAGTAAGTGGTGAGATGGGGTATTATCGAGCATCTATTTCGTTTGCTGTTCCTCAGACAACTTTAGAGCGTCACGTTAAGAAACAACGAGATAATGCAAGTTATTCGGTTTCGAAAGTTTTAGGCAGTAAAAGGTCTGTTTTTAGTGCCGAACAAGAAGAAGAACTTGTTAATTATCTTAAAGATATGGAAGCCAGATTATTTGGACTGACTTTGACAGAATGCAGACAACTCGCTTTTCAACTTGCTGATCAAAATCGGATTGAGCACCCCTTTAATAAAGATCGAAAAATAGCTGGGAAGGGATGGATGCAAGGGTTTTTTAATAGGCACAAAGACTTGTCAATTAGAAAGCCGGAGGCTACGTCAGGTGCCCGTGCGATGGGTTTTAACAAGGTGGCTGTGCAACAATTCTTTAAACTGTTAGAAGAAACTGTCCAGAAATATCAACTAACTGCAGAAAAAATCTACAACGTTGACGAAACTGGAATTACGGTCAATTCAAAAGGGACTTCAAAAATTATAGCTTCAAAAGGAAAACGCCAAGTTGGCGCGTTTACGTCCGCGGAGAGGGGTGAAACTATCACTGCAGAGATTTGTTTCTCTGCATCAGGAGCCTATATGCCTCCCATGCTAATATTTCCCCGAAAGCGAATGCAGCAGGGGTTTTTGGATGGCCTCGTGCCTGGCGGATGGGTTGAGTTAAATGAAAAGGGGTGGATAGATAAGACATTGTTTTTTTCATGGTTTAAAAAGTTTGTCGAGTATTCTAAAGCTTCAAAAGATTCGCCGGTTCTGCTTCTGCTAGATGGTCACTCGTCACACACGAAAAACCTAGACGTAATCAATTATGGTAGAGAAAACGGGGTGGTAATGTTATGCTTCCCACCCCATTGCACTCACCGTCTTCAGGCCTTGGATGTTGCATTTATGAAGCCATTAAGCGCATATTATGATGACGAAGTAAGAAAATGGCTTCGAACAAATCCTGGACGAGTAGTAACACTTCATCAAATTTCTTCCTTATTCAGTGCTGCATATTTAAGAGCAGCTTCAATGATTACTGCTATAAATGGTTTTAAAGCAACCGGGGTGTGGCCTGTGGATACGGCCGTTTTTTCTGAAGCAGATTTCTTGCCGTCGGCTACAACTGACTTAGAAATGGATCCCAATGCGCTTGAAAGTCAAGTTGAACCTACTCAACAAGACAGAGACAAACATGTTGCACAGTCGATTAAAGAGAAAACGCCGGAGCCTGAACCAGGATCGTCCAAAAAAAGAGACACTAGTTTTGAGTTTGTAAGCCCCAAAGTGATCTTAGCAGTACCTAAAGTAAATCAGTCCAAGAAAAGGGTATCAAGAAAAAGGGGCAAAACCGCCATTTTAACGTCTTCACCCTATAAAACAGAACTGGAATTGGCTCAAGAAAAAAGTAAATCTATCAACCAGAAATCAGTAAAAAGAAAGATAGCAGATGATGAAAACAAATCACAGACAATCAAGAAATCTAAATTGGCAAAAACTAAAAAAGTAAAGTCAGATTCAGAAGGCGAAGATAGTGACACTGACTGCTTGTACTGCGGAGACTTTTATTCATGTTCAACAGAAGGATGGATAAGTTGTTCTGGCTGCCACAAATGGGCTCACAATTCATGTGCAGGTGTTGATGATGAAGATGACGAAGCAATACATATTTGCAGTCACTGTGAATAAACTTTTCTCAGTTTAAGTATATTACCCCATTTTGCCCTACAGGACGGGCATAATGGGGCAAGTTGATTTATTTTCTTTTTTGTGTAATATAAAATAAACGTTTACTTTTTTTAAGTTAAAATATTATTAATAAATAGTTAGTACTGTACTAATGACATTGCCTTATTTCCAGACCCCCAATACTTTAGATTTTTTTTAAATCCTACTTTAAACATTAAGTACCCCGTTTTGCCCGCCTGTCCCCTATATGTAATATTTGGATAAGCTAATATAAATATTACAAAAAATTTCCATGTATGTCTTCCAGTTCCAAATATGTATTGTGTACAAGGTGTTTTATTGCCAAGTTACTGTGCTAAGAAGAGTACTGTTGTACTCTTTTGTCATAAATCAATTATTTTTAGGTATATAGTAATTTTGAAGAGCAATTCTAGAATTTTTTTTTATATCTTGCAATTTTTCATAACTGCCATGGTGTTTGAGTAACAGCATGGTATACTGATTAATGACCTACAACTGGAATCGTAGAAAATCATATTTTATGTGAAACTTTATTTAAAAAAGTAACTTTTAAACAAATATTATTTCGCTTACTTTAGGACATATAGTACGCACCTTTTCTAAAGTAAGCAAAATAGTATTTATGTCCATATCTTGAAAGGGGTTGGAATCTTTGGTGTGAAGATAACACTGACGTAGTTTTCCACATAACACCAAAACACTACAGGTACTGCACTCGACGCGCGTTCGGCCAACCAAGTTGGCATCATCTGGAGATGTTTAAAACTGATTATCTGAAACAGTTTTAATGCCAACAGATGATGCCAACTTGGTTGGCGAAATGTGCGTTGACGTCGAGTGCAGTATTGAGTTTTGGTGTTAAGTGGAAAGCTATGTCAGTGTTATCTTATGTTTATAGACAAGAACAATTTTTCAATTGAAATATATGTACAGGGTGTATTTTTTAAAGGTAAACACCCCTGTATCTCCGTTATTAAGAGATTTACACTATATGTTCTTTGGAACTTTTTTCATCATTTTTTATAAACCATTTGATAATGTGTCGACTTACGTTTCATCACTTCCGGTTTCACCGGAAGTAACCCCAACTTTCAAAATTTGAATGGGACACCCTGTACATCCTCATACAGTATTGTTTATCATTCGATTTCAAATAAATTTGCAAATGGAACTACATTTCTAAAATCAAAAACAATGGTGCTATTTAAAAAAAATATTCAATATTCAATATTCTATTTAATTGCAGTAACAAACTTGAAGTACATAGTAGGCGTAAAATAAATGAAGGGTAGGTTGTTTGGTTGTCAATAATAGTTTTATTAGTCTTATAACTGCTGTCACTTTGTAATAGTTTGTGTATTGTGTAAAAAGTTAAAAATAATAATGGAAGAAATTGAAGAAAATTATAGTAACGAAGATATGTTTGAAATAATTGTTCTTTGTGGTATGTGTAACAAGCGTTACAGAGAAACATGTAGACAGTTTAACCTCAGATACCCAAATAAGAAAAAGCTTTATTATAAGACTCTTAACTCTTTTATAAATAATTTAAAAACTGTTGGAAAATTTAAAGTAAAAAGAAGACCCAATAATATTGTTTTGGAAATGAAGAAGTCGAGATACAGGTATTATTATCAGTAACTGAGAATCCAAATATTTCTCTTCGACAATTTTCTAATTTATATGATATTTCTCACTCAAGTATAACAGAAAATTTTGAATACAAATAATTACACTTAATTGTTATAAATATGCACTTCATCAGCATTTGCATATGGGTGACACACAAAGAAGAATTGATTTTTGTGAATGATTTATAGTTAAAAGTTAAGAGAATTTAGAATTTTTGAAAAACATTTTGTGGAGCGATGAAGCCAGTTTTACAAATAATTGTGTATTTAATAGACACAATTATAACTATTGGGCCACCGAGAATCTTCATTTGTATAAGGAAACTAATTTTCAAATGTCTTGGAAATTCAATGTATGGGTTGGTTTAATAAATAACCGCATTGTTGGCCCATATTTTTAGCACGAAAATCTTAAATTATTTAAATATTCATCGTCAAATTGAAAACGACTTTTTGGATATCTAATATTCCCCTAGCGAATAGGGGAATTCTCTTCTAAAAAATAATACAGAGATACAGAATTTTTGGATTATCGTAAATCATACTACGACTTGAATCAATGACATGCTCAGATAGAGAATAAATTCGTGTTTCAATTCAACAATCACTTGTATGTGATACCAAAAGATATTTTTAATTCCTAGATGTTTAAGTTGTGACCAGGAACATTGTATACTACATTAGTCCTTTTCGTAGGTTCCTTCCCTATTCTTGAGCTTAGTATAAACTTGGCCAGAGCCAAGTAGGTATATATTCATTATTATTATTATAGGTATTTGTTGTACTAAGTATTATGAATGCAAGTGTATCATCATCATTACGTCCATATAATAATTGCCAAACATCTACGAATCTAAAAAATTGCGATTTATCATGCACAAGTGATTGTAGAACTAAAAATCGGATTTGTATACTGAACATGTCATTGGTTCAGGTCATAATATGAATTGCGATAAAATAAAAATTCTCTATCGGGAGAAAAATTGACAAAACTCTTCTTTTTGGAAATAGTGGAAATCAATAAAAAAGAAAATGTTATGAATAGAAGAACTGACATTGATGGCCTAAACTATTTGTGTTTTAAATTTGAATATGCCTGTTTGAGTGGCAGTTGTGTGAATGAGTAACAATTTTACACATTTTTAGTTTTTATATCAAATAATTCACGTCAATAGACCAGTTATCTTCTCAAATTGTTCTTCACGGAAGTTCATTAGAGTATTTTTCTACATTTATTTAATAAAATTCAAAATATGGAAATAATTCAAGTTGGTACTATATACAGTGTGGCCCATTAAGAACCAGGACACCCTTTTAAAAAATTTTTGGTCAGCGCGATTCCAATGAAATTTTTTATATATATTAGCTTCCTAGATGTACTTGTTGAACCTATTACGATGGTCCAGCTGCAAATCCTCAGCCTACTACAATTTTTTTTTCAATACATTTTTTTTAAATTGCTTTAGGGATTTAGGGGACTACCTACATTGTTTTAACGTAATTATTAATTTGTGAAGTAAGTATAGGAACAGTATTCTAGATTAACAATAATTAGGTATTAGAGTTTCCAATGAAACTCTATATCTTTTAATCTATATCTTTTAAGTGAAATACAAATTCAATAAACTTGAAACATTTACGACTAAAAAAATTATTCTTCTATACATATTGATGAAATTTGGGCCACAGGGGTTTTAAATGATGCTGAAGAATGCCACAATGTCAGTTTTAATAAAAAAAATCTCTAAAGTGATTTTCAAAAAAAATTATTGAAAAAATTAGGAGTAGGTACATCTAGGAGGCTAATATATATATAAAAAAATTCATCGGAATCGCACTTACCAAAAATTTTTTAGAAGGGTGTCCTGGTTCTTAATGGGCCACACTGTATATAGTTTGTAGAAATGAAAGTAACTATCAGTTCAGTTCCTTCTACCTTACTTCTTTCAATTAGAATTATAAAAAGCTTGCAGATAAAATTCCAATATACAAAAAAGTAAATCTAGTAAAAAATATCTACCTATGAGTTTTCAATTAGTTCTAATATGTAGTTCCTTGCAACATTTATGTATAAGCAATTAACAACTATGAATTATGGAATTGTTTAATAGTTTTCACTACACCTACAAACTTTTGTTATTAATCTCAAATTCCTAGTAAGTACTCAAATATTATATACCTACTTTAATTAATATTAATTTTGTCCTATGTAATAGTAAAAGTAATTGTAGTCTTTTTCTTGTAGTTTACCTAAATAGGTAGTTCGTAAGTAGGTACTCTTTTGGCTTTTTATAGCCTTTTTTGAGATATAATTACCTACTTTTTAAATTTTTCTTGATTAAAATCTGACTTTTAATTAATCATGTTGTCTTCCTGCCACAAATTAATCACAAACTGATTTAGGGTGTATTAGAAATAACTGAAAATTACTTAAAAAAGTTGTTGAAAATACATTTTTAAAATATAATTCTCTATATTATTAATACCGATATCCACATATATCAGTAGTAGTAGTAGGTGTACCCACTGTCTTGCAGTCATAACTGCTTCAAAATTTTAGATTGTACATCTATTTAAAATCATTCTGAGCAGGTTACAAGTATTTTAATATACCTGTATAATTTAATTTATACCCTCCAAGTTTTTTATTATAAAGTTACATTAGCTATAGAAAGTTTTTTTTTTAATTGTGCCTGGATTATTTAATATTGTATCCTAATTTATCGATCTGTTGTGAAACCTCGATGGTATACTATGCACGATGCACAACGATATACCTACTTACACTATGGATATAGTCCTTCTCTATTATAACTTAAAAATATAATAAAATAAATAGTATATCTTCTGCGGAGAAATGAAATGGTAGTATCCGATGAATACCATATAGAGGAAATATTTTTAAAATTACAAATTTATAGTATTGCAGGAATGTGGTTTGTAGTACTTATTATGCAAAGTGTGTTACAAACTGAATTGATCTGTATCTATTTATGGGACAACCATTAGAGGTAAAATTTAGAAAATTTGCATGAGGAGGCTAATTGATGGTGCTGACGTTATCAAATATATTATTGACTTGGCACTTTCAGTTATACCAGAAGTCTATAACAACTTCCTTTTTTTAAATGGAATACTACCTATTTTATTGCATTTTTGAAGATTTTGATTAATTTAAGGATCATTTTTCCAGATTCTTTGTATCTAAAATGTACCCTTTTTGAAATTTAATTTTCTTCGAAAAATTTAGGCGCTTTAAATTTAAAAATTTTCACAACCAAGCGACGAAGAAAAATTTTTTATCGTAGCCTTAATATAAAATGTCAAGTGTACCTAAAATTGATGAAAAAGCTTAGTCGTGGTATACGGGGTATAGAAAAACATCCAGTCAACAATTAATTTTATAAAAACTCAATTTTTTTTAAATGGCAACCCCCATTTTCTTACTGTAATCTAATTCCTCTCAAAAAATGATGGTATTATGTGTAAAATTTGCAATATCTAAAGCGAAGTTTTTTTGAATGAATGGTGAAAAAATTTTTCTGATCAAATCTGATATTATCTAGTCATAGTTATTAATTAAGCGGGTTATGCTACCACAGGAAGGTGTTGGTCTATTTGAACATTTTATAAAAAACATTTCACATGCCCTTATTTTAACGACTCTATCATATTCACCATAAATTACTATGAAATTGAAGAAATTGTCATTATTCCCTCCTACATGTCACATTTTCCAAGTTTAAATTACCTGACAGGTTGATTAAACTATTTTTGTTTGCCTGTTGATCATCACAAGTAACTAGATGATATCAGGTTTGGTTTATCGCCAATAACAACTTTAAGAAATTATTTTATTAAGCAGTCGAGGTGGTTTCAATTAATCAATCTTTTCTTGATTGTAGAATATTCCACATGCTATTTTCCAAAAATTACGTAGCGACTCAATACAAAAATTTAGAAAGCCTCAACGTCCAATTATGACTTCATGAGCAATATTACATGTTGTTTTTGAGTCAGTAAATAATTGAGTTTGATAGAGATATATCTATGATAACTTTGATTTAAAAATTAACGAGGAATCCAAAACCAAAAATGTTTTATTTATTTTCATTTTATGCAAAAAAATATCTGCTTTATGTATGAGGTGACTGGCACTTGTTATGTCAAACTTTAGAAAATGTCCTCTTTAATGAAACAGATTGAAATTTAATAAACCAACAGCAATCTAAAATCCAAACTTATATTAAGTTAATATATTCATAGGATTAAAATCTTTCGGCAACAATGTATACCTGATTTATTTATTTTATTTTATTTTATTTTATTTTATTTCGTACATCGCCCAACAGACAAGCCAATTATAGGGTGAGGAAAAAGTACAGAATAACAATACCAAAAAAGTATTACATAGCAACTAACAATTAAAATATAAAAAATACAAATTATAAAAATTATCTAATCTTAGTTTATATAAAGAAAAAGAAGAAAAAAATAACTGATTATAAGTAGGTACGGTAGAGTCCTTTGATACAACTCAAAGTGGCATTAAAAATATCAAGTCCAGCCTGCAAGTTGTTACATAATGGACACATTTGAAAAACTTGAGAAAATTTGAGGCTATTAGTAGTAGGTCTAGATAAATAAAATACACAAGTATTGCGAGTTGATACTGCAGTAACGTGCATCTGAATTAAAGATAACAAAAAAGGACAGTCATATAAATTACAGAGAATCTTGTAAAGGAAAATTACACAGTGCATCTCTCTACGTTCCTTTAGACTTGATACCTTAAAACGTTCCAGTAGTGTATTTTGAGGGATACCTACGATATAGGCGGGTAAATACCATCTACTTGAAATGTAACTAGTTTTAAAAATTTTAAAATCGTCTCTGAACATTCTCAAGATTGTCCACATAAACATTATATCCAGGATTCTATACAACACTAGCAAACTCCAGTTTCGATCTAACCAAAGCCATTATACAGTAGCATGTAAATGCCAGCATCAGAGAATCCACGTGTCATTCTAATTAAAAGTTCTGTTTTATTTTTTTTTTTTTTTTTAGCAGATTCATGGTGGGCGATACAAGTGGATGCCTATGAATCTTCAAGAGGAACTTTTTCAGAGTCAGAGTTACATTCAATAAAGGATATCTAATAATAACTACATGAAAATTGATATGTTCACAAGTTCGACACATAAAATAAAAATCATACGTAACGGTGGAGTTTGAAGATACTTATAACGACCAATTTGTGCCAATAGATCTTGTGATGCCTTCATTGTGTAAGTAAAGTAGTTATTATTCTTTTTTTTAATTCGTGCTCAATACAAGGTGTCTCTAAAATTAGTGTACAATATTTTACCAGTGTGTTTGGTGGTTAAAAAGGACACTTTTTCTTCATATAGGCAAACATGGGTCAAAAATGCTTCGTAAGGGGGTTACAGCCCCTTAAAGGGAGCATTAAAGGGGTTATGTATTAAATTTGGTATCCTGCCTTGTATGCTGTAAATAAAATTTCAAAATTTGTATCACATACTTTCTAAACGTGAGGGGGGGGTGGGGGACAAATATTACTCAACCTTTTTGTGCTTTGGTTTTTTAACTTTTGATTGGGAAATGTTAAATTTTAATATTTTTTACTAAAAAAAAGGTACACCTGGTTCGTATCATAGGCCGCATCTTTTTCGAGCAAAATCACTATTTACTGTTTAATAACTGTTTTTGTATATAACTTTACCCTGGTTTTGTCATGTAAATATGAAATTTTCCACGTAAGCTCTTGTTGAACATCGATAAAATGCACCGTTTAGATATAAAATTGATTTTGAAATTTTAAGGAGGCATTTTTCGACCCATGTTTACATGAAGAAGAAAAAGTCCCCTTTTTAACCATAGAACACACCCGTAAAATACTACACATTAATTTCGTTACACCCTGTATATTAGTACCTATATTGTATGTATGCTAGTGCTGACTCTGAACGCTAAATGTTTTGATATTAATCTATGTATACTGTGTCTATACCTTTCTAGCAGCGTTTTTGATTTATAAGGTTTTATTAATAAATTGGCCCCAAAAATACATATGCCTTGTTTTGTCATAGCGGGTAAGCTATGAAATTGTTGTTTAGGCGATTTATTCACATTGATTTGTTGATTCTTGTTCCTATAATTTTTTTTTCAACAGTTATTGTGAGTTGATGGTCTAATGGTAGAGAATAATTACAAAATGCAGTTCTAAAGGTCATTCACGTTAAGTTTAAAGTGACGTCACCTTGTCAAAAAACGCGCCGTTGTCAGATGTAACTTTTTTAAGGATATTTAAGACAAACAGCTGATTTAGCTTTGGTGTGTTCAGAAAATCATTTCAAGCACAAAACTATTGAATATGATTATTAGCAAAATGATTACGGCAAATTAAATGTATAAGTATCTGAATAGTAATAGATTTTATATTTTCTTAACAAATAAACTAATTCTTTACTTAATGCAAAATATATTTTATAAAATGAAAAAATTGATCCTTAGGTACACTATGGTGTTGAGCAAGATTATCACAAAAGAGAAAAAGAGGGATTATTTCTGATTTTAAGTTTTTTTTAAATTTAATTAGGTATACACTACATTTTTTACATTTTTCTTATAATAGTACATTCATAATTACTTCAAATTAAGATTCATCCTTAACCTTAAGTGGCTACTAAAGCAAGAAGCTCAGTTTTAAACATGGAGAGGTCAAATTGCACATTATTATTCTTTAACCACTCTTGTACATCAACCTTTTTGTAGTGGTAGTATTTGGGACTTTATTAACTAAAGCGCTATGGTAGCTCGCATTGTCCATGACAATAGTAGAAGGTTCTTCCAGGTTTATCAGAAGTTTATGTTCAAACCATTCTATAAAATTATTGTCATTCATTTCGCCATGATAATCAGCATCTTTAGTTTTCGATGAAAATACTAATTCTGCTCCTGTAACCGTGCCTGTACGACATCCGGCATGAAGTACAATATATCTAAAATCAAATTGAACGTATTAAAAAATCAATATTTACCTGTTACCTACCAGTTATTACCTTGATCCGCCAACTTTTCTTTTTTTCACACTCCTAACATTATCATTTCGCCACGAACGACCAATAGTTCCATCTTGGAATATCCATGTTTCGTCTAGAAAAACAAATTGTCGTAATTCTTCTTTCTTAAGCCGAATATATATTCTTTCAAAAATATCACTCGTTGTAAAGCAATATGAGGTAACTCCATGAGAGTTTTATATTTGAAGCCAATTTTTTAACAATTTCCCAGAGAGAGGTTCGGCCACCCTTAAAAATATGACGAGCCAAAAGTACCTCCAGCAGGGTTTCTATGGTGATGTGTTTCTCTATAATAAAGCAGGATATTATCTTGAAATTAAAATATTAGTACTTTACTTAGGTACTGTTTTTATACATGTCATATATAACATTGTGGATGGCATCTTGAGTGAAACCATTAACATCGACAACTGGTTGTGAACGTGAACGCTTTCTTGCAGGACTATGTATTATTTCACCCTTATTGCACTTTGATGCAATATTATTTATTGTTGACATACTCACATTGAGAGCAGAAGCAACCCTCTGAAACAAAAATGACTTTAGGTTAGGTATTTTATACAGGCACAAATTATGATTGATGACTGATGAGAAAGAACCACCGACCACAAACAATTTGTGCTCGGAAAGCATAAGCTCGTAGAACTAGTCTTACAAATCAGACTTGTATCAGTTTTGGTACTGCGCATGTTTAGTATAACGATAAGGTAAAATTTAAGAGGTTCAAAATCTCCCTATTCAGGTACTTACATCTCTCACAGCAGTCAGGGGAAGTAATGGGCCCTGATTATCCCGTTCTTGTTTAAAATAATGGATGAAAGACAATACCATTTCCTGAGCTTGACGGCCCAAAGGGTTAGGCATCTTGCAGGCGGGAATTTAAAAAATGTCACAGAATCGCAACGGTTTTAGTTCTGAGAAGAACTGTTTTTAATATAAATAAAGTGAATAACTAGAAAACGAAAATAGAAAATACACGAGCCAAATTTAAGCAGAACCAAACACCAAAAAACCAGCAAACAATAGAGAGGCAATATAAATAAATAAAAGCTTGACAACGCAGAGAAGGGATGCCAAATATAAAACTCTTTGGAAATGGCAAATGCTATGCTAATTTATTGGTCATTTGTTTATCTAATATTGACAACAATTAATTACTGAAAATGACGTCACTTTAAACTTAACGTGAATGACCTTTATTAGATTTATTTGTTATGCACAGACAGTGTGATACTAAAATCAGGATAGTCAGAACTTGTAAAAAATTTAATGAGAAGTACCCAAATTTACCACAAATGAATAATGGAAAATGATAAATTTTAATCTTATAAATTTGTAAATTCGGGTACTTCTCATCTTCTACAAGTTCACTTGATTTTCCAATCATACTGTTTGTAGATAATAAATAAATCTAATAGAACTATATTTATGTAATTATCTCTGCCATTACTCACACCTGTTATGACTGTCAACGCACAATAACTAGAAAAAATCATCAAAAGTAGTGGACGAGTGTCGACAAATCAGTTTGAAGAAATTGAATTATTGGTAAAACAACAATTTTCATGGCCTACTCCCTTTAAGAAAATAAGGTGTCATGCATTTCTGGGGCAAATTTATAAATTCGAAAATGCTGCAAGTTAGGTGTAGGTACAGTATATACAGGGTGTTCCACGTAGACCTTCCATTAGACGTTTGTAGAATACTACGCCTACTGGAATTCTGAAAATTTATATACGGGGGTTTCTCACAATTTTCTATCGATTAAAAATATTCCCGGTGACGTCACACTTCCGTTTCTAACGGAAGTAAACATCAACTCGCTTATTTCAAACGGAATGTACTATTTTTTATTTAATTTTTGGATTCTATGTCAAATTTAAAGGTAAGTTTCATAAGAATACCCTATTCCTAAACTCAGTCGTTTCTGAGATATCTTGACTGCTTCAAAAATTTTGGAACAAACATACTTACGCTTAATCGGTTCTATCTCTTCAAGTTTTGAATCTAGAGGGCTAAAATTTTAGACGAGAAATACTAAAAGGTATCCAAACATCCCTAGTATTTGAAAGTTGATGCAAGTTACACAGGGCGTCGAAAAAACACCGACCAATTGTGTCAAATTGAAAGTTTAATAACTCGCTTATTTTAAATACGACACCCTATATTTTATAATGCTAATGGATGTAGCTTTTAATTCTCTTTCGATTGGTATTAGCATTCCCTATACCTAAATTCTACCGAGTTGAAGATATTTGGACATTATTGCTGCAACGATAAGAATCCGACAGTTAGCTGCAGGTTGGCTGGGGAAAAACATTAAATGTGAAGAAATTTTTATAAAACGTCATTCTCACCGTTTAGATAGTCATGTGGAATTTTTAAATAAGCACAAATTAGCATTTTGCGTACGTTTTTTAATTAGGTATTTGTTCGGAATTAACGTTACTTTAATATTACTCATTAAAACATTTGACACAACTAATACACTATGCATTTATTATAAATATCTACAATATTCAGCATTCACATAATGGTAACAATAACATTTAGAATAAAAAAATTATATTCTTTAATAGTCTTTTTTTTAATATTAAATTCTTTAATAGTCTTCTGACCATGTCCTTAGTTGGTCTGTGTTTATCTGGACTCTGCAAACTCACGACATGTTCTACTAACAATTCGATTACACTCCCCGTAAACGACAATTAAATTTAAAAAGCCTTCATTTGTGAAACCGGAGCATGCCATTATTATTATTAAAAATATTACAACTAAATCGGCAAACTCACTTTACAGCAATGACTGCAACTTTGCAAAATAAGTAAGTACGTTAAGTGACGTTTAAATTTTTTTTTCACAGCCAATTTGCAGCTGACTGTCGAATTATTTACGTTGCAGCAATAATGTCCAAATATCTTCAAATCGGTGGAATTTAGGTATAGGAATGCTAATACCAATCGAAAGAGAATTAAAAGCTATTTCCATTAGCTTTATAAAACATAGGGTGTTGTATTTAAAATACACACAATTGGTCGGTGTCTTTTCGACGCCCTGTGTAACTTGCATCAACTTTCGAATACTACAGATGTTTGGACCATTTAGTATTTCTACAGACCTTTTAGTATTTCTCATCTAAAGTTTTAGCTCTCTAGATTAAAAACTAGAAGAGAAAGAACCAATTAAGCGTAAGTATGTTTTTTCCAAATTTTTTGAAAAAGTCGAAATATCTCAGAAATGATTGAGTTTAGGGATAGGGTATTCTTATGAGAGTTACCTTTAAATTTGATGTAGAATCCAAAAATGAAATAAAACATAGTTCATTCCCTTTGAAAGAAGCGAGTTAATGTCTACTTCCGTTAGAACCGGAAGTGTGACGTCATCAGCAATATTTTTAATCGATAGAAAATTATGAGAAATCCCCGTATATAAATTTTCAGAATTCCAGTAGTCGTAGTATTCTAGAAACGTCTAATGGAAGGTCTACGTAGAACACCCTGTTTAGATTAATAGAGAAACGTGTCAGCTTTCAGTCGATAATAGTACAATAGCTACACATACACACAGGTTAAAAGGTTTTTGATCATAGGGAAAGATTTCGAAAGAGCGCTTTGCGCCTTGGTTTGCCCTAGAATTGCATCATAAAACACAATAGAAGTTTAAGTATTACCATAGACTAGTCATTAAGATTGCTCTATCTTAAAAATTATTAACAAGCTAAAATCCAGTTAAACTCAAATAATCATTTAGTAAATATCAGTTAGTACCAGAGGGCACTCTTCGAGACGGTGCGCCAGTC
Organism: Pogonocherus hispidulus; assembly: GCA_963924545.1. Classification (NCBI taxonomy): domain Eukaryota; kingdom Metazoa; phylum Arthropoda; class Insecta; order Coleoptera; family Cerambycidae; genus Pogonocherus; species Pogonocherus hispidulus. The sequence continues at coordinate 56,457,246 of OZ004699.1, read as the reverse complement.
TTCGCTCAAAGTTTTTTGTTTTCCTATGTTGCCACATTGCCACATAAGTAGCAATTTAATTAAACTGTTTTGAGTTAGGCATATTGTTAAGTGATCAACACACAACTTGGCTACTTAACGGGTGTATACAGTTGTAATAATAATTAAAAAATTCTCGTTATTATGAGTTTATAAACTGTAGATGTTTATCATAAAACAATGCAGATTTGAAAATGTAGGGGGGAGTCGGGCAGCCAGAATCACTTAATTTTGACTTTATTTTTTTCCGAAATATTAGCAATTATTTTTGTTTTGTGAAGTGTCATGTGCAAGCTAATTAATTATTATTAACAAATTTAAGTACAACTTATTTTACTTAAAAATAATTTTTAAATAAATTAAACGTTATTTTCTGTAATCTCGCATTTGATGCCTTTTGCCCGATCCCCTTGGGCAAAAAGAATCATGATACAAGGCAAAAGGAATCGCGGACAGAACAAATGGAATCAGATGCAGCGAAACAAACATTAATAAATATAATTTATTTAATCAAATATTTACAACATTCTAAATGAACGTGTAAAAAAAGCTTTTTCATAAAATATATAAAATCACTAATATAACTAATACCTAAACTAATAACTAATATTTTTTATTGTCTTTTGGCAAGGATTGAAGTTCTGCAGTGCTTGCAGATGTAAATTCGATTTTTGTAATCTGAACAAAGTGCATGGAATCAGCTCTCACAAAATGTTACACTGTATCCACTTTCACCCCGAACCGAATTGTTAAAAATGTCTTAAATTTAAAATGTGTTAAAAATTGTTAAAGAATCATGATTCTTTTTGCCCGATTCGGGTTGCCCGAAATGTAGTTGTGGAATTCTACTGAAGATAGAGGACCAACTATACATTCCACTGACACTATTTTGAAGTTGGAGTAAAATTTCGAGTCTGCGCTTTTTGTTCATGTATAAAACATGCCGATATAATGCTTATAGGTCGACTTACCGTTATTTAAAATCCTTATTGATAAGTATTCTGCAACATACAAACGGAAACCTCACAAAAAATATTTTTCCAGCTTAAAATAGCAATGCAAAATACACACGAATTACTTCACACTAGCCTACTGAATTATATTTTTTTTTTAGAATAGAATTTATTTGACAAGGTAAAGGTTAAAGCATACAATAGCCATAGATGATTCTATATAAGTACAATTAAATTTGTTTTAGCAAAATTTTTTTTTTTATTCTACCTAGGCCTGACGCCTGTATATAGTTTACATTAATATATTTATTATATGAACCACCCATGGAAAAATAAAAAATACATATACATATATACTCGGTATGCAACTTCATCGAGAATTTGGGAAACGTTGAAATGGGAGAGCGAAGAAATATAAAGTAAATAAATAATAACAAAAACTAATTAAACTTAATTAAATAATATAGTATAATTAAGTATTAAGTATTAGCATTTCCAGTCAAATAGGCAGTTATTTTAAAGCAGTATGGATTATTAATTCAGCTAAAGCAGTCGTTGCGACTTATAAAACTATTTAGTTAATTTAATTTATTAGATAATAAATATATTAATATTAAAAATATTAATTATTCGGGACGGGGAATGTGTAAAATGCTCTAATACCAAATTTATGTTGTCAGATTTTCATGGCTTTTCATCGCGGTCATCTAATACAATACTTATGTATAAAACACATTTATTTTTATTCTTTTTCAGTACAGTTCAGGTATTGTTAGATAGATTCAGAAAAATAAAATAGTGTAAAATGAAGCTCAATGGCAATTTGAAAAGTTATTAATATACAGATAGGGGAGAGTCGGGCAAAAAGGCTATAGTGGGCAAAAGGAATCAATAAAATATTTTTCAACCGACAACATCTACAAACTTGACAACAATGGTTAATAATTCAGTAGGTTAGTGCGAAGTAATTGGTGTGTATTTTGCATTGCTATTTTAAGCTGGAAAAAGATTTTTTGTGAGGTTTCCGTTTGTATGTTGCAGAATACTTATCAATAAGGATTTTAAATAACGGTAAGTAGACCTATAAGCATTATATCGGCATGTTTTATACATGAACAAAAAGCGCAGACTCTAAATTTTACTCTAACTTCAAAATAGTGTCAGTGGAATGTATAGTTGGTCCTCTATCTTCAGTAGAATTCCACAACTACAATTCGGGTAACCCGAATTGGGCAAAAAGAAGCATGATTCTTTAACAATTTTTAACACATTTTAAATGGATACAGTGTAACATTTGTGAGAGCTGGGTTCACTTTGTTCAGATTACAAAAATGGAATTTACATCTGCAACGACTGCAGAACTTCAATCCTTGCCAAAAGACGATAATAAAATTTTAGTTATTAGTATAGGTATTAGTTATTTTAGTAATTTTATATATTTTATGAAAAAGCTTTTTTACACGTTCATTTAGAATGTTTTAAATATTTGTTTAAATAAATATATTTATTAAAGTTTTGTTTCGCTACATTTGATTCCATTTGTTCGGTCCGCGATTCCTTTTGCCTTATAGCATGATTCCTTTTGCCCAATGGGATCGGGCAAAAGGCATCAAATGTGAGATTACAGAAAATAACGTTTAACTTATTTAAAAATTATTTTTAAGTAAAATAAGTTGTAAATTTGTTAATAACAATTAATTAACTTGCACATTACACTTTACAAAACAAAAATAATTTCTAATATTTCGGAAAAATAAAGTCAAAATTAACTGATTCTGGCTGCCTGACTCTCCCCTATCAGTTTAGTTCCTTCTACCTTACTACTTTGAATTTAGAATTATAAAAAGTTTACAGATAAAATTCCAATACACAAAAAAGTAAATCTAGTAAAAAAAAATCTGTATGAATTTTAAATTAGTGCTGTGTAGTGCCTTGCAGCATTTATATGTATAACCAATTAACAACTACAAATTATAGAATATGTTTAACAGTTTTCACTATACCTGCAAACTTTTGCATTCATCTCAAATTACTAGTAAGTACTCAAATATTATATACTGACTTAATAAATCTTGTTGTCTCCCTGCCATAAAATAGTCACAAGCTGGTGTAGGGTGGATTAGAAATAACTTAAAATGACTTACAAAAGTTGTTAAAAAATAGTTTTTTCAAATAGAATGATCTATATCATTAGTAGGTACCGATATATATCGGTTATAGTTGTAGCTGTACCTACTGTCTTCTAGTGATAAGTACTTCAAAATTTTAGATTGTACATTTATTTAAACTCATTCTGAGCAGGTTATAAGTAGTTCCCGTACAATTTAATTTATACCCTACAAATTTTTTATTATAAAGTTATATTAGTTATAGAAAGTTTTTTTTTTAATTGTGCCTGGATTATTTAATATTGTATCCCAATTTATCGATCTGTTGTGAAACCTCGATGGTATACCATGCACGATGCACAATGATATACCTACTTACACTATGGATATAGTCCTGCTCTATTAACTTAAAAATATAATAAAATAAATGGTATGATGCGGATAAATGAAATGGTAGTAGGTATCTGATGAATACACATAATATAGAGGAAATATTTTTAAAATTACAAATTTATAGCATTGTAGGAATATGATTTATAGTACTTATTATGCAAGGTGTGGTACAATCTGAATTGATCTGTATCTATTTATGGACAACCATTAGAGGTAAAATTTAGAAAATTTGCATGAGCTAATTGATGGATCTGACATCATAAAACATATTTTTGACTTCTTGGTACTTTCAGTTATACCTTCCTTGTTTTAAATGGAATACTACCTATTTTATTGCATTTTTGAAGTTTTTGATTAATTTAAGGATCATTTTTCCAGATTCCTTATATCTAAAATGTACCCTTTTTGAAATTTAATTTTCTTTGAAAAATTTAGGCGCTTTAAATTTAAAAATTTTCACAACCAAGCCACGAAGAAAAAAATTTTATCGCAGACTTTATATAAAATGTCAAGTGTACCTAAAATTGATGAAAAAGGTTAAAAGGTCATGTTATACAGGGTATATAAAAACATCCAGTCAACAATTTATTTTATAAAAACTCAAATTTCTTTAAATGGCAACCCCCATTTTCTTACTGTAATCTAATCCCTCTAAAAAAATAATGGTATTATGAGTAAAATTTGCAATGCCTAAAGTGAACCCTTCTTGAATGAATGGTGAAAAATTGATTTTTTTTTTATCTATAAGCAAATCTAATATTATCTAGTTACAGTCAAGACTCTTGATTATCCGAAATAATGGACCGGACCGATTTCGGATAATCGATATATCAGATAACGCGGAGATTGAGGAAAATCATTAATATGATGTACAGGGTATTCGCGTATATTTTCACCCCTACCTACAGGGGTTATTAAGAAAGTTAGAAAAAAAATTTAAATACAAAAGTTGTTTGGTTTTTCATGTATTATCTTTTAGCTGGGTCGAAAAAAATTGCAAGTCGTAAACTTAGGAAAACCAATTGAACATAATATTTTTAAACGGGACACTCTGTATAATTTTACACACTTGGGGAAAAATTTTTTTACTGATTTCAAAAATATATATTTTATTGACATTTCCACTGACAGTTTTTGAAATATTCGACAGCGAGTACCATAAAAAAATACAAAGAACTAAAAATATTTAACAGTAAAAACCAACAGTAATAAAACATATTTAACTATTTTCGATGTAACCTCCTTAGTTATTTAAACATTTTCTAATATTATCATTTTTTAATATTTTTTTTTATGATTTATTATAAACATTAAATATTAAATATTTCGAAAACTATCAGTGCAAATGTCAACAAAATATATATTTTTGAAATCAGACCAAACATTTTTCCCAAAGCGTCTAAAATTATACAGGGTGTCCCATTTAAAAATATTATATTCAATTGGTTTCCTCAAATTTACGACATGCAATTTTTTTTTCGACTTAGCCAAAAGATAATACGTGAAAACCAAACAACTTTTGTATTTAAAACTTTTTTCTAACTTTCTTAATAACCCCTGTAGGTAGGGGTCAAAATATACGCGAATACCCTGTACATTTGTGTCTATTTAAGCTCTGATTAAATATTTACATACTTAGGAAAAAGTAACTACATATACTTTTATAGATGTATGTAATAAATCCTAATAATATATAATCTGCATTCTATAGTGGTAATATATATTCAATATTCATAAATTCAAGAAAGAGGTAATTGGTCATTGTTTCGATTTTCATCGAATTATTTACATACATATTTCATAAATTTCGGATAATGCGGAGGCATAGCGAGAATCATTTCGGATAATCCGGTTCATGTGTCGTTTCGGATAATGCGGAGTTTGCATAATCGGGTTTCGGATAATCGGGAGTTTACTGTATTAATTAAGCGGGTTATGGTACCACAGGAAGGTGTTGGCCTATTTGAACATTTTATAAAAAAGATTTCACATGCCCTTTTAACGATCACCTTTTACGACTTTATCACATTCACCATAAATTACTATGAAATTGAAGAAATTGTCATTATTCCCTCCTACATGTCACATTTTCCAAGTTTAAATTACCTGACAGGTTGATTAAACTATTTTTGTTTGCCTGTCAATGATCACAAGTAACTAGATGATATCAGGTTTGATTTATCACCAATAACAACTTTAAGAAACTATTTTATTAAGCAGTCGAGACGCTTTCAATTAATAATAGCAACCTTTTCTTGATTGTAGAATATTCCACATAACATTTTCCAAAAATTACGTAGCGACTCAATACAAAAATTTGAAAACCTTTAACGTTTATTTATGACTGCCTGAGCAATATTACATGTTGTTTTTGAGACACTAAATAATTGCGTTTGATGTATACCTATCTGTATAATAACTTTGATTTAAAAAGTAAGAAGAAATCCGAAACCAAACATTTTTTATTTATAGTAAATAATAAAATAGTTTACCATTTTTATTGTATAGAAAAAATATCTACTTTATGTATAAGGGAACATTAAGGAGGAACATTAACGTAGAGGAAACTATCCCACCTAAATAGTACAATTAATGCTAAATGAGAGCTACTGGAACTTTGAACTTCGCATGCGTTACAGTTTGCGCCCTTCAAACACTGTCATTCATTCTAATTTAATCGCAACTAATGCAAACAATTTTTACAAATACAGACAAATTTGTAAATATCAGTGTATTTACAAATTGTTTGGCAATAATATTTAAATATAAGTAGAATACTTATATACGATACAAATATTGTTAAAATGTGCATTCCTTCCATTGGGCAAAATGGGGTTGCTACATATCTATTCGGAGATGTGCCTCCGTGATTATTTTTACACAAGTTCCTACTATCATAACCAACAATCCCAGGTAAAATTTAAGGCGTGACAAACGGTCTATATAAGAAAAAATATTTTATAATGCGTGTTCCTTCTATTCAGCAAAATGGGGTTGCTGCATAGTTATGAACACTATCAAAAAGAACAATACTTACCATTACCAACCGGGTAGTGTCATCTTGCTTGAAAAAAAATCTGATAGTTTAGCCTCATAGTGAAATGAGCCCATTTGAAATCTGTAGGTACCAAAGATTCAGCTGAATAAAGTAGGAAGTAAATGTGGCAATATTTTATATTTACGACATTTTTGAGGAAATCTTCGAGGAAAGGATAATTTCAGTTTATTACTGTTGCCAAGTATTATAAAACAAATTTTCTTTTCTTCCAGATCCACTATTGTTTGTGATTTAACGATACATACCCTGAAGAGAACACACTCATCTTCATTCGGCAAATTCAATCTTGGAAAGAAAAAGGTGAGGGTGATTTTCTGTAGCCACCACTTGGCTCTGGTCTGGTCACCACGACTGAAGAGCTGCTGGTACATCGGGTTGCAGTTTTGGCGTGGGCTGAGAAATATATCAAACATTTAAAATGAGAAACTGTGGCCAAGTAAAAGTAAATGATTTGAAAATGACCCCTTAATCTAAAAACTTTAACACCGCTCCTTTCTAGTTACAATCTGCCAGGTAAGCACAATCAAGTTATTTTATTTGTTAGACTTGTCTTGGTATTATGTCGGATAATATTTTGACCTGTTTTTATCATCTGATAGTTCTTTGGTACACCGTTTGGTAGCTTTCTCCCTCAGATACATTTCTTTATGTAGTTGGTGTGAGAAATAAAGTTGGTTCTCTTTGTGTAATAACGGCTGATTTATAGTTATCAATATCCCAACATTTATGCATTATCGTTATTCACATTATTTGTATTGTTAAAGAAAGGTAGCCTCATCTCTGTGTAACGGATGTGTTGAATTGTAGTATAGTATCTACAGGGTGACCCATTAAGAACGGAAACTCTCGCGTACAAAATTTGTTTATGGACCGATTTGAACCGGATTTTTTTCAAAAGATAGATCTCCAAAAGCTCTATGTTGATGCAAAATTTGAAGACGAGTTTTTTTTATGTGAAAAATAGCAAAATTTCGTTAGCGATTTTTTTATAAAAAATCTGACTACATCACTGAATTTAGGAGCCCCTCGAATGCATTTGTACCAATTTTTGCGAAAAAAAGTTTGTTCCTAAAAAAGTTATGACAATATCGGCATCACCAGTGTTTGCCTTTGTCGGTGAATTTATTCTTATATAAAAATCGAATAGACCCAAAGAGAAACAAAATGAAACAACTTAAACACTGGTGTAATTATTAATAAGAACCATAAAAACCAGTATACGCGAAATAACCAACAATTACTCTAATGCAAACAACAATTGATAGGTAAGTTCATCAAATTATTATTATTTTGTGGTTATTATGCCAAAACTTATAATATTACTTTGTTAGATAAAAAATAAATACATTATAATTTTTTATTCAAAAAGTGTGAATCAATTTGACAGACTCCTTTTTCATTTTGAAAAATGTAATTTTCTAATCATTACTTTTTTTTATCAATTGTTGTTTATATTAGAGTAATTGTTGGTTATTTTGTGTATACTGGTTTTTATGGTTCTTATTAATAATTACACTAGTGTTGAAGTTGTTTAATTTGGTTTCTCTTTGGGTTCTATTCGATTTTTATAAAAGAATAGGTTCACCAACAAAGGCAAACGCTGGTTATACCGATACTGTCATAACTTTTTTAGGAACAAACTTTTTTTTCTCAAGTCAAAAATTGGTACAAATGCATTCGAGTGGCTCCTAAATCCAGTGGTGTAGTCAGATTTTTTATAAAAAAGTTGCTAACAAAATTTTGCTATTTTTCACATAAAAAAAATTCGTAGTAGGCCTTGAAAATCAAAATTTCGTCTTCAAATTTTGCATCAACATAGAAGTTTTGGAGATCTATCTTTTGAAAACCATCCGGTTGAAATCGGTCCATAAACAACGAGTGTTTCCATTCTTAATGGGTCACCCTGTATACAGGGATGGGAAAAAATATGGATAATGTTTTATACAGTGCGTCCAGCCAGGAGCTTACCCATATCTCAAAGACAGCTGACACGGTCTTTCTAAAATTTTGTAAATGTGGTAAATACAGGGTGTTCTCGAAAAGTAAAATATTTCTACAGTTCTGTTACTTTGGTTGTACTGGAGGCAGATAACAACGTGTTTAATTTAAATGGAACACCCTGTATATTTCTCCATATTTTCATTCTACGTTAAAGTTTAAACCACTTTGTGTAGTAAACCCTATTCCTAAAATGTAGTTTTCGAGAGATTTCGGGAATTTTCTAAAATTTTTATTAAAAAAACTAATATATCAAAAACTCTGCATTTTAAGAATAGGGTTTATTACATCAAGTAGCCCAAAAAATGTATAGTCCGAATATTAGGACAAATATACAGGGTGCACCATTTATATTAAGCAAATTGTTATCTACTTCCCGTACAACCCGAAGTCACAGTCAAAATATTTTACTTGCCTAGAACACCCTGTATTTACTACATTTACAAAAATTTTAGAAAAATCATGTTGGTTTCGGACACACTGTATATAGACAACTGATAAACTCATTTAAGCGATAATACGTTTTAACAAATGCGAACATGGTGAGCCTACTAACAACGCTGACCAATTTGCGCTTTCACCAGATATGAAGACAACTTTTTTTTTTAAATGTGATACCCTTTATATATTTTTTTTAGATTCAGGTGGAGCTCGTCGTTAGCTGTTCAATGATATAATGTTTGATACCTTTACTTTCAGTAACTATGGATATATTTGTTAAAATTTATTCAAACTTTTATTTATAAATTGCGTTTAGTAGCCGTAAAAACGAAAAAGAAAATATTTGCAAATAATTGCATATCATTTTGAGTATTTAATGAGATAAATTTGATTTTTTTTTTTGTTATAGTCGCTTTCCAATGTTCTTTGTTTTTTGAGGGTATCCAGATGTACCTAATTTCTAAACAAACATTTTGATAAATTTAAATAAATATCTACGTAGCTACGTATGCACCAAATGTTATATCACTGAACAGCTAAAGTCGAGCTCTATCTAAATCTTAAAATATTTCAGATTATCTCATTTATACAAATAAATTATCTTAATTTCCAGTTAATCTGGAAGTTATACAGTGTTATTAGTATACCCACCATATTTGTCACATGCAAAAATGTCCCTTTATAGAATTTCGCTTAAATGGCATCATCAGTTTTCAATATTAATTATTAAAATTATTAAAACACCACACAAATTAAACAATTCCCAAATCCAAAGCGAAAGGCTGTCCGGCCATACATTGAAAAAACGCTGACCATAATACGCAGAGTGATCGAGAAATGCTGCCACAGTGCGCTTTAGCCTATTCCGCTGCTGAGGCAGTATCCTAGGTTATATACAGGCTGATCAAATTTGGGTCTTTGGGGATCTCGGAAATGGTAAGAAATACGAAGTTGGTTAAATGGGGGCAAAGTTGCGTAATCAGGGAGCCAACATAATGGCTGAAAAATGTCAAGGCGAAATTGATTGGTTTTTGAAATATTTGAAAAAAATTGAAATTTTGGAAATTCGTTTTTATTTTATTCCCACTTTATTTGAGTAGATATTGAAAAAAGAACAACATTTCTTCACAGCAACTTTTTGTGCTCTATCGAATAGCACAATTTTGCTTCTGTTTTGCTTGTATTCCGTCTAATCAACCAAGTTTTTTGCAAAAATAGTGTAGATCTCTTCAGTCCATTTAATATGTTTTTAAAAACAATTAGAAACGTATATTCCATTAATAATATTTAATAGTCGGCTTGAATTATGTATAATATTATTTGTTTTTTTTTTAACTGCTCATTTGGCTAGATTTGCACCTATAATATACCTACTGTGTTTAGTTATCTATTCTGCTTAGTATTGATTATTATTTTTTTTATAAGTATAATTTTTAGAGATGAGCCACTGATAAGTTTCCATGTTGGAAAGTTTCCAAAATGGGAACTTTCCGGGAAAGGAAGAATCCTGTTCAGGGAATATTTCCAGGAGATGTTCCCGAAAACATTTCAAGAAGTTTCCGGGAAATATTTCCGTATTACATAACCTTAGGATTAGGAATTTTGTTGTATTGAGGTTATCTGTTAAAGGCATTTTCGATTTTTGTATATCATTGGTGTCTTTTCACTGCTTTTCTTGTAATTTGTACATTTTATCAAGAATCTAGTTGACAAGTTAAAGTTACTAAAAAATAATAAGTACAAATAATTGCTGTAAATACATGTTGCAACAATTCCCAGCAAGTCAAATAAGTACCTACCTGCAATACCAAAAAATAAGTCAATACACATGTTCAAAAAACAAAAACAGTCTGCAAGTGGTGGGAAATATTTCTGGGCAACTCCCCTTGGAGATATTTCCCTGGAAAGTTCCCAAGGAAATATTCCCTGGGATTATTCACAGGACACATTTGGCAACATTGCTGAAATATATTTTGGGAATATTTCCAAAAAAATATCTGCTCGGGAATTTCCCATCTCTAATAATTTTATTAGTACTTATATGTACTTTTGCTAAATTGTTTGTAATTAGGCATTTGTGCCTATTCGGAAATAAATAAATAATCATATTTTTCATAAAACATTTTGACTGTCCAGGGCAGGGCCCATCATGAATGGGCCCTGCCCCGGCAGTTTTATTACATTTTTTGAAATTTCTGTCTCCTGACACTATGCTATGCATACGTTTTGTCCCCAGAAATCCATCTTCAATATTTCCATTACGATACATCATTTTTTTTAAATTCAGACTCGTGTTTTTCGGGGTTTTCTTTTGTTCAATATGTTGTAATGCTCAAAAAAGATAATCAAGAACACAGAAACACAAAAACAAATAATTTTCATGTATATTTTTATAACACATTAAAAATGCATTTTAAACGCAACAGAATTTGATGCAAGTAAAAAACAACAAAAAAACTTATAATAGATGTTCAAATTGCTACCCCCTTGTTTGATATATTTGTTAGTTATTTTGTTAATATTATTAATAGAGGGCTCAAGGTCCCTATGCCTAACCGGAGCTACTATTAGCGGAGCATAATCGAGTATGGCTCCAACATGACGGAGCACCCACTCGTAATTCAAAGGAGGTATCTGTATACTTAAATGCGGAATATCTGAGGCGATGGATCGGAAATAAAGTTTCTGTAAGGTGACCGCCAAGGTCTCTTGATCTTACAGTATGAGATTATTTCTTATGGAGTGTCATAAAAGATTATAGAGAAGCTTCGGCAATGAGGGGGCGCTCTGTCATGTTGGAGCCATATTCTATTATGCTCCGCTAAGGATATATATCGTCCAAGTATTCTTCTAGAGTATTTCTCAAAACTTAAGGAATGCTTTTTATCGAAGCTTTAGCTCCGGTTAGGCAGAGAGATCTCGTGCGCTCCATTAATACTAATAAAATAATTAATAAGTGTATCGAACAAGAGGGGATACCAATTTGACATTTATTAAGTTTTTTGTTGTTTTTGTTGTTATTTACTTAAATTACATTTTGTTGAATTTAAAATGCATTTTTAGTTTACTATGAAAATGTAGCATGAAATGAGTCTTCCTTGATAAGCTTTTTGATTTTTTTGAGCAATATGACACATTGAACGAAAGAAAACCCTGAAAAACAAGAGTCTGAATAAAAAAATGATGTATTGTAATGGTAATATTGAAGGTGGATTTTTCAGGAGAAAATGTCTGAATTTGTTTTGAACGATAGCAGTGTACTGTCAAGAGACACAGATTTCAAAAAATGTAATAAAACTTCCAGGGCCGTATTTAAAGAATTAAATTGATGATGGCTCTGGAAAGACGAAACCTTTTATGAAAAATTTCATTATGCCCATTGGATAGAGCACAAAAAGTTGCTGACCAGAAATGTTGTGGTTTTTTAATAAAGTTGGAATAAAATAAAAACGGATTTCCAAAATTTAAATTTTTTTCAAATATTTCAAACACCAATCAAGTTAGCCTTGACATTTTTCAGCTATTATGTTGGTCCCCTGATTGCGCAACTTTGCCCTCATTTAACGGACTTTGTATCTCTTTCCATTTCCGAGATCCCCATGCATTTGAATCAGTCTATATAGCACATCATTATAATAATTCTACCCATCCCTGAATACTTACCAGCATCTAGCGGGATAGCAGGCCGGCTGTGAGCCCTCAGCACATGCATTTATAACATCAGTCTCATTTTATTATTGTAATAAAAATTGGGAATTTTGAAAGGAACTTTGAAACGTTTAATAATATCATTATGTAACTTGTAAAAATTGTTTGTTAGAAACAAACAATTGTTGTTGTGCCTATAAAAAGATAAAGTTTTACAAAGAATTAGAAATATAATGGAACCAAAAGAGACGGGTGTGAAAACTGCAACGGTTTTGCGTTGTGGTGTTATTGCACGCTTGATCATCGCATGTTAGTATTGTGCTTTTTGTAATGCGGAAGGAAAAAAGGTTTTCGAAAGGCATATTTTGTTAAATGGCATACTAGTGAACTAGTTTATGTTACATGTTGTGGACTCATATAAATGGGCTGTAAATTTCAATTTTCATAAATCCGTGTATTGTATTATTGAAAAAAATTCAAAAATATTTTAATATAATTGTGACATGTTAGGCTTTTCTTGTTTGGCATATTTGCTGCCAAAAATGCAATAGCCACAGCCTACCAAACAAATCGGCTCACACACTTCTATCAGATACGTAGGATTTGATTCGAAATGAAATTGTGAAGTCATCGACACCATTTGGAGTTAGAATATAGGGCCGGAATAAAAGAATAGAATGTTGATAGACAGGATTGGACTTTTTTATATTACACTATTATTTATTTATTTGTTTTTATTTATTTATTTCAGCATAAAAGATTATAACAATTTTTGTCTATAGCTTGTTGATTTTAAGTATAATTAATTTGTAATACTCTCGCATCATTGAATACATTTTCGATTTACATGGATACATTTTGTTTAATATTACTTTCAATATTGTTTCAAGAAGAGCAAAGTAGATCGATTTTAACGCTTTTGCATTCATAAAGTGTCGGAGTTACAATGTTTTTATTTTTTATAAAAAATTACATGTATAAAAACTATTTTTGTGTTCGTCATGAAATAATGAGATTTTAATAGAATTAATTTTTTATAAACACTTACTGCCCCCCTTAACAAGAAAGTCGTAAGTGCAATTTTTGGCAAAATGAGGTTTTTTGGTTTTTTAATAACCCTGGGGTGTCTAGTATCGAATAAAATAGGAATTTTATCGAAATTCGTATTTTAAATATAAAAAAAATATGTTTAAAAAAGTGTCGTATTGTACATTCTAAGAGTAATTATGCATAATACATAACATAATCAACCCATGTGCACTGTTTTATCGTATGTACAACATTTTGATATAAAAAACATAATATAAATAACGTAAGTATGCACTTGCGTTGTTCTTGTCTAGAAATTTGGCATTATTTATCTCGACGAGACGAGAGGACCCCGCAACTATAAAATACGCTTATAATACTTAAAACCGATTAAAAACATGTTTCTTTAAGTATGATTTTATTTTCGGTATTCTAGTTTTATTTTGAATACAGTGTATTCATGTGGAAACTAGTAATTTATAAAAAATTAGGTATTTATATAGCCACTTACGTTTTTTATTTCTAGTATAATACAAGAATTACTTAATCAAAATAACGTAAGTGCACCTGTTTTATTAGAAAACGATTTTATTTACAAAGTAAACTACGTTTAACCTACGGTATAATATCGCAGTTAAAGTTCTAGAAAAATATTATCCCGCTTTGTGTAAAAGAAATAAAGTTATTGTAATTCTCTTATGTCCAGTTCTTTAAACGCCATTTTCTCATAGCTAAGCTAAATGCACTCACGACTTTCTTGTTAAGGACGGCAGTTTATTTACATATAGAACAGTACAGTGTACAGTATAGTATAAAAAACATTTAAAAATGACAAAATATAAAAAGCACATTCCTTTGTTTACATTACATCAAAAAACTATTGTTGATTAATTAATAAAAGTGTAAATAATAATGATTGATTTCGCCATACTATGAGTTTATTTTTCTTGGCATTTTTAATGCCATGTTCCTGTGTATATCTTTGAAAGTATAATAAATTCTATCTTTTATATACTTTTGTCTTTAATGACAAAATTTATGGGAAACTCTGAACAAGGATGGCAAAGTGGGATGGTTTGGGAAATACATAAAAACCTTTGACATACATCAGGCAAAATAATGAATTTTTCAAAATTGTCTTGGACAAGTATTTCAATTTTTGACATATACGTAACAAAATCATCGTGGGGATTCTTTAAATTCCCAAATATATCTTTGCTAGCATATTCATATGCACAAAAAAATATATAAAGCCATGTCATCTAAATCTTCATGTGCTTTAGAATATCCCAAGCATCTGGCAACCGTGAATTTCCTCACATTTATGTAGGAGATAGCCGCACAGATATCTAATACAAAAACTAGAATATTAACAGAATATTAATCACTGGAATCAATGCAAACAGTACCAAATCCACATCGCAAATGATGCCTTTCACGCTACTGACTTAATAGGTTCTAACCCGAGATGAAGGGCTGCGCGAGGATCGGGCCAAACTCTCCCCGTCAAGGAAGTCTGTGAGCTGATTTGTTTAGTAGGCTGTGCAATCGCTATGTATTACTAAGGAGTATTAAGGGTGTTACAGGTCGAATTTAAGTGGACCTGTAATACATTATTTTCCTACCGAACTCAATCGAGTCACAGTAAACGTGAGATTTATTTCTGTTCTACTACACATACACCTACCAAATATTTAGTAAAGTTCTGTATTTTTTGTTTTGTTGTTTTTGGCTCTTCGATTAAGTTAAATAGTCAGTAATGGTTGTAGGCTAGGATTTATCACTTGATAGAGTAAGAGTGGCTTGACTGGCACAGGTTAGACAAGGGCTCCGAGACTGTAATCTGCTAATAGTTCCCGTTTTGTTATGAGACTGGGGAAAAGGTTGAAACTGGCTCACTTTGTTGCAAGATATGTCCTGGGTATTCTCCAGTACACGGTTTTGAGGTACGAGTTGTTTATAGTCATTGAGACACCTTACAAGTTGGAGAGGTTAAGTAGAATTGTTGTCTTGATAACCACTTCCCGGTCGAGGGAAAATGTAGGTTTTAACCTGAGGACCAAATAGTGGATCTGGAAAGTTTTATCTATATCAGTAGTCTGATACCTGAAATAAAGGGTAGAGAAGGGCATTGGTAACCAACATTGTAGCTCTAGCTTATTAGATCAGCTATGAGAGTAATACCCACCCAACACACTCTGCTAGGGCATATTTGTGGAATTATGTGTCATTTTGTTGCTATTTCGCCTTTTTCAAGGAGTAGCATTGTTCCAATTTATTCGACAAACAACAGGTTATATGTGGAACTGACAAGTAGGGTTGCCAACTATAGATCTTAGCTCATGGGACCGAATTCGAATTAGCAATGTCTGAATTCGATGGTCGCCAATATTATAAAATTTTGGACTAACTAATGACATCGCTTGTGTCTTAAATTCGTTTCATAACCATCCGTAAAGAAAACCTGGGGACGTGAAACCCTTAGAGGGGTGTTATTTTTCCATTGTCGATTATGGAACCTCCCGTGATCTACCTGCCATAGCATGGCATAGAATATGTTTCCATGGGACAAGTTCTGGGGACAGTGTAGACAGTCCTTTTGGAGTTGTTTTTTTTTATCAAACTGGGGTTTACTTTCTACCTATTCTTGCTTTAGTTCGCTAGCGGGTTCCTGAAAGAGCTAGGCAGTTTTCGGGCTTTGACTGGTAGTTAAGAAACTCGTGGCGCCCTCTCCATTTTGATTATAATTTTGTTTCTGGCTAGTATACGCTCTATTAGTGATGACATAGCGCCAGCCATTTTGTTCTGGTAGGTCGCGGTTCACGATCTAAACAAAGCCCGATTAACAAGGCAAATTTACAGAAAAGTGCTATTTTGACGTTATTTGAAGATTTTAAGGGGAACAAACATCGAAAACGGTAAAAGTGTAGTAAATGTACCCTATAAACGCATTCATGCAAGACATATGGGTAATAATACCTGAAATATTAATAAAATCTAAATTTAACATAACCTCACTTTATATAGTTTATTGTAAAAATAACTTTATTTAATGATTTTTACAGTACCAATCTTACATTCACCATGGTTATGTGCTGGGCTCCGGATTGCAAGCACTACAATCAACGAGAAACTTGTAGATTTTTTATATTTCCGAAGGACCCTAAGGAACGCAACCGTTGGAAAAACTTGTGAGGTAGGTTTGAAATATACCTTTTAATTTTGGATAGGTAACTGTTTAATACAAATATATTGTATATTATGACACGTAGCGACGAACCTGGACCTGGTGCATTTTTATGCAGTTGTCATTTCCGTGATGGTAAAAGGGAAAGTGGGCCTGAAATCTTCTTGCACAATGTGACAAAGAAATTCACTTATACAAGTCCTGAAAAGAGAAAAAGAAGAGAGCAGAGAGTGGTAGTTCAGGAGCATCTGGAAGGCCTACCAGCAAAGCATCGACAAGGTTATTTTGAACCAGATGTATCATCTCCACCATCTGAAATAGAAATGTGAGTGATATTTATGTCAAAAATGTATACGTTATACAGATTTGATTGCGCTGACTGCTAAATAAATACAGTGCAATAATAATCACTTGTCATAACGAACAAACCGTTTAATCGACAAACCTAGTTTTTGATCGTTCGTTATGACAAGTAATTATTATTGCACTGTATTTATTTAGCAGTCAACGCAATGAAATCTGTATAACGTATACATATTTGACATAAATATCACTCACATTTCCATTTCAGATGGTGGAGATGACACATCTGGTTCAAAATAACCTTCTTGTCGATGCTTTGCTGGTAGGCCTTCCAGATGCTCCTGAACTACCACTCTCTGCTCTCTTCTTTTTCTCTTTTCAGGACTTGTATAAGTGAATTTCTTTGTCACATTGTGCAAGAAGATTTCAGGCCCACTTTCCCTTTTACCATCACGGAAATGACAACTGCATAAAAATGCACCAGGTCCAGGTTCGTCGCTACGTGTCATAAATATACAATATATTTGTATTAAACAGTTACCTATCCAAAATTAAAAGGTATATTTCAAACCTACCTCACAAGATTTTCCAATGGTTGCGTTCCTTAGGGTCCTTCGGAAATATAAAAAATCTACAAGTTTCTCGTTGATTGTAGTGCTTGCAATCCGGAGCCCAGCACATAACCATGGTGAATGTAAAATTGGTACTGTAAAAATCATTAAATAAAGTTATTTTTACAATAAACTATATAAAGTGAGGTTATGTTAAATTTAGATTTTATCAATATTTCAGTTATTATTACCCATATGTCTTGCATGAATGCGTTTATAGGGTACATTTACTACACTTTTACCGTTTTCGATGTTTTTTCCCCTTAAAATCTTCAAATAACGTCAAAATAGCACTTTTCTGTAAATTTGCCTTGTTAATCGGGCTTTGTTTAGATCGTGAACCGCGACCTACCAGAATAAAATGGCTGAAGCTACGTCACACTAATAGAGCGTATAAAAGCCACTTGGATCTAGCCGTAGCAAGGCAACTATTGCGCCTGGCCAATAAAAACGCATTGCCCATTTAAATATTGCCGCGCCTGAACAAAAACGAGATGAAAGTTTTAAACCTCACAAAACATACTAACATTACGAACCCTAACCATAGATTCTTTTAACTGTTATGTACATAGATTAATAACACGAAGCCCTAACAAATATCAAGAAGTTATTTTTCATATCATGTCTATGTTTACTATAATGGTCTGATTGATTTTAAGTTTATGGACTCATTAACAACATATTCTATGCAATTTTAACACAAAATTACCTTGTTTTTTTATTGCGACTTATTTTGTTAGGTATACGATATCCAAATATGCTGACAACTAAACAAACTAACTCTCGGTACAATTTAAGAAATATCATTGAATCTGATCAAATTAAGGCTGAAACACTATCAAAACATCTTCTGGCGATGATATGTACATAAATGAAGGTGGGAAAGTTTCCTTCACAAAAAAAAATGTAAAGCAAACATCAAACTAAATCATCAGACCTGTTTAAATAACATTATATAGGTATGTTCAATTTAAAATAGAACAATCTTTTTATTCTATAATCTATTGTGAATATAACAGAGAAAGTATGATCATCTATGTAAATTATGATTACCTTAAATTAAACCTTCCCTTGTATCCACCAAGTTATGTATATACCTAATACAATTAATATGATAAATAATGTCTGTAACTTATTTGTGGTGTGTTTTCATGATTCATAGTTTCTTTTGGTTATTTTACAGGTGGTGTAATCCCAAAAGAAACTATGAATAATAAATATGATAAATTTAAAGTTTTATTTGATACACTGGATATGATACTTATTCTATCATGTAGGTACACTGGGTAACAGATAATATTGAGATTGGTGACAAAGAAATAAAACACCATTCACTTTCTATACTTCAACTTTATATTAAACAATAATGTAAATATAACATGCAGATATAAAAAAATCTGACAGGTCAATGTTTATATTTTATATTGGATAGTATACTATCTACTACTATAGAAACTATCCATATAATGTATGGATAGTTTCTGAAAATATGAGTGTGGAGTCAAGAGGGACCGCTCAAGGGGGAGCAAAAAACTAATAAAACCTACATTTATGCAATGCATCAAGTTTTTAATTTTTGAAGTTTCAAAAAATTGTTATTTTTGTTTGCTTTGCCGATTTTATTTTTACTTCTAGAGTTGCATGTAGCAGTCAAAGGGGTATCAACACACCCATTATTTCAACCCGTCATCTAAAAAAAAATTGTTTCTCCCTCTCGAGCCGTTTTATGGGAAATAAAATTTTTATTGTGCGGTTAAAATTTTTCCCACAGTGGCAAGTAAATTTAAAATGTGTTTGTTGTCTCTTCAATGGAGCAATTTCGTCAGATTTGTGACTATGAAACCGTTTAACGCATGTTTTCGTAAATCGGTCAACCTTCCAAATTGTTTTTCACACTCACTGCACTTATTCATCATCAGGTATCAAATCAAAACGTATCTAGGTAATATCCATGGTAATATCTATTGTCTATTATACAGTCACTTGTAGTCAATGTAGCACAAAATAAAAAAAAGACTGTAGTCTACTCCAGAATTGAATTAGGTATTTATGGTATCTAATCTTAATTATCACAAAAATATGCAACTGTATACAACAAACACAATTTCTTTAGAGCATTATACTGTGCACAAAATATCTGCACAAAATTAGGTTAAATACAATACATGTCAAATTTCAAGGCGAAAATATACAAAATCAACCAATTGCGTGATAGAAGCGATAAAAGTATTCTATTGGTTCGGCGCAAAAGTTGCGATGCTACGGCTAGATCCAAGTATAAAAGCCGATATAGATTTGTACCCCGCCCATAAAACCGACTGAGCATCTCGGAACTTTTATGGTTGCGCACTTGTGCCAACCCACTAGAGTACTAGAGAATATTTCTTTTTTTTTTTTATAGGAAAGTGCGTAGCAAGGGTCAAAAAATAGGAAAGTATGTCAAGATCTCGACTCATTAACGTTTTCTTGTCCAATATTGCTGAAGCTTAAAATACAACCTCTCTATTGGCGATTCAAATTACCAATGAGGGCGCTGCAAATTGTAAACAAATATGGAGGCAGACGAGTAAAAATTTTGCATTTCAAATTTTGCACAATAAATGTGATAAACTGTATGGTGATACCATATTAGTGCTTATTTTCTGTTAAATAATGTTCAAATTAAAATTTATTCTGTTTTTATAAGACTAATAATAGAAAAGTATAGACAAACTACAACAAAGTGGTTATGTTGTGTAAATAAACATGTTCTCTGTTATTAAATTGTTACATGCCTTTTGGAGAAATGAATGAGAAACAGTTTCTTATACTAGGGCCAAACTTCTACCTATCTTCAACCTTAAACACTTCTACTGACACATTTTATGGAATGACACCTATAAACACGGCAGTTTATGTTGTGATGATTTCTTTTGAACGCCATTTTAAAATGTAAAAATAAAGATGTACAAATACTAACCACGTCGTTTTTAACTTTGTAATACCAAAAAATCACAAGCACCACTAAATTATTACGTTAAACAAACCCAAATGGGTGTTATTTATCATTATTCAGCAATAAGCCTCCAAAAATTACCTTTTAAGTAGGTTCAAATATTTTCATGCAGAGGGCGCATTTATTTTTGGAATCACCCAAAATACAATCATTACAAGTCCTCTTCCAATACCTGATATGAAATAATTATTGTCAGAATTAATTATAGATAAGGGGGAAAAAATCAAGACCTTCAATATTTCTTCTGGTCATACCTAATGCCCAAATTACAATCATTACAACTCCTAATACGACGCCCAATATGTGGATGTTAATATTGGGCCATGTTGGATAAAAATTAAGACCGGTTTTACTTTGTCTTTACTTTTTACAAAAGACAAATTTATGTATTTTCATAATTTTTTGACCCATTTAATATGGCCCGACAATGACTACATGTGGTGTAGTAAAGGGAGGTATAGAGATTGTAGTTTCAACATCGTTAAGAAAAGCTTAACGAGTCGTGAATTTTTTAACATTGATTTAGGTACCTACATTCTATTTGTATAACACTTTTATTATAACCCGTCAATGACAATGACACCGAAGATAATTAACTAATATAACTAATATATCTAATATAACTAATAATATACTTATTCATTTCGTCGAATGCTCGGTGCAGGTTATACGAATAACTACGAATAGTAGGTAAGGACATCATTAAGACTATCCTCCATCTGCAAACGCCTTATTTAAATAAGGACTAAAACAAACCAAGCCAAAACAGCTTTACTATTCGTAGTTATTTGCTATATGTATGCCATCTGACAAAATGTAGAACTAGTTCCTACAAACCTGTTATTGTATAGTAAATAATACTGAATATATGAGATTGGTTTAATCATCGTCATATTGTACATCTAGTTATCTTTATCAGTGACACGGAAATAAGTGTAATGGCAAATGAGAGAACATCTACGCTAGTTGCACATTTCGCTGCCAGGTCAGGGATTCGTTTTTTCGTGTTAGGTACTTCGTTAACTTTGTTACTTTCATTTTATTTTTGTTTTGTTTGTTCAACTGTTTGTTTTAATGAATGATTTGTGTAAACCCACGTGTGTGCGAGGAATTGCAGAAATCGCCAAAATAAAAACTAAACTTGAACAATAGGCAATTAGTTTATTATCTCTATTCTCTTTAACGACACATACTTACTACATTTTTGCCCTACAAGAAATGTATACCGTGTCACGATTTTTTAAATATTGATATATTTTCAATATTTTTGACCCGTTAATACGTCCCCACGATGACTCCTGTATATCAGGTGTAGTAAAACAAGATATAGTGATTATATTCAAGTTATCAGTTAGTTAAAGCTTAATGTGTGACTATTTTCTTAATGTCGATATACTTTTGAATTTTTAGACCCTTTCACCTAGTCTTTGATTACTATATATAAGATCTAGTAAAAGCAGGAGTAGAGATTGTATTATAGGCATCAGTAGTGTCCAACAAGAAACGCTTACCAAATTATTTTTTTTTTTAAATATTGATGTACATTCGTATTTGTTCTTCATACTGTCCAACAATGACTTCCACATATCAGGACTTGTAAAAAGACTTGTAGGTATTGTATTTTATTTATAAGTTATGCACAACAAAAAAAGATTAACTTGTCATAGTGTTTTAAATATTGATGTATTTTCGTATTTTTTTGACCCCTTCATACGGCCTGACAATCACATATTAGGTGTTGCAAAAGGTTGTCTCAAGATTATATTTTGAGCATCAGTTATTAGACCAAGAAATGTTGAAGGATTGTCGCAATTTTTTGAAAATTGATATTTTAAGGTTCTCCAATACGAGTCGATATATTCGAGTGAATTCTGCATATTTACTGTATATTTTAGTCTATAACAAGGTTGACTTTCGAAAATATTTTATCCTCTTGCATTACAAAAGTGAAGATAAAAGCACTGGTAGTGTGGAGGCGAAGCCAATTGTGCACTGTTACCATCATACCCATACAAAAGTGAAATATTTCCATGTGTAGTAGTAAAATTTAAAATTTGGTGCCGCCTTCATGCCGAATGTCAAAAAGGTAATATGGCGGGAAAAGTTAGTTAAGATAAGGGAGAGAAGAATACCGCATGTCTGTGAATTATTATTGTAAAAACTTATGTGGCAGCCTGCATTTATTTGGAAATATACACATTGTTGTTTGTATGTGCGAGTATTAAATCACATCCCCTACAATCTCAGGTGTGGGGTACAACGGATTCGTGGATTTATCAAGATAATTTAAGTTAACCTAGAAACCACGTGTATAACCAGATACACAAATCACTTTTTGAAAAAAAAAAAAAAAAACAAAGTAATTGCCTCAAGATGAGTGCCAAGGATGTCCCTGAAGATGTTTTTGAAAACTTTGTGCAAAGTCGTATTAACCCTTCGCCAAGTGTTAATAATGGTACAACCAGCACAAGTGGCACGACTCCAGAAAGTCTAATGACAACTGTAAACGCCTTACTAGAACAAAATGCCCAAATGTTGAATCTTTTAGCACAAAGCCAGAACGCCGGTGGTGCTATACAAAATTTTAATGTTATGCCTGATCTCAGCAAAACCATTGATGTTTTTAACGCAGAAAAGGGGCCGCAACAAGCTTCTGAATGGCTGAGACAAATTGAAACTACTGCTACTTTACATTCGTGGCCAAAACCTTTTATTTATGAAACTGCAAGATCCCACTTAGTAGGTGCTGCAAAGTATTGGTACCAAGGACGTAGCAAGGAGATAAAGAACTGGGATGAATTCAAAGCAGCGTTCAAAAAAACGTTCCTCTTTGAACGAAGTAAGACTGATTTGTGGAAGAAAATGCAGTCACGAACACAGCTAGCCAAGGAGAATATACATATGTATTTTCATGAAAAAGTAAATTTGTGCAAAGAACTGGATCTATCGTTTTCTGAGATAAAAGAACAAGTTCTCATAGGCCTATGGTCACGAGACTTATGCAATTATCTTATGTCAAGGCTTCATGCCAATGAAGATGAACTGTACCAGGATGTAGTTTTCCATGAAAGAGTGAGCGGAGCTCGTCGAGGCAGAATTAATGAAAGGATTGATATCAAGTCGTACCCAATAAAGAAGGAGGAGAAGCCAAATGAAATCAAAGCAGAAGTGAAAACAGCAGCTGCGTTTACAAGAGGTGTCAAGCAAGAATTTAAATGTTACAACTGTTATGAAAATGGACACTGTTTTACTGACTGCCCAAAGCCAAGACGTGCCAAAGGATCCTGTTTTAAGTGTGGAGCACAGGACCATCAAAGAAGAAACTGTCCAGAGCTACGACCATCTTCAACTACAGTCACGGAGAAGAAGGAAGGGAGCACCCTATTGGTAGACGAAGCAAGCCCGATAGCCCCTTACATGGTTCCTTTAAGCTTAGAATTAAATGATGATCGTAAGACTGAAATATCATTAAATGCATGTTTAGATACTGGTAGCCCTATTAGTTTGATAAAATGTTCATTGTTGCCACCAGGTTCTTTTAAAACTGACTTAGATAACCATCGTTTTTGTGGCATAAATGGTAGCGAATTAGAAATATTAGGTCTCTTTAATCAAACTGTTAAAATTCAAGATATTATTATTCCCATTTCTTTTTATGTAGTGCCCGAGAGTACAATGAACTTCTCAGCTTTGTTAGGTAGAGATTTCACAACTCTAGAAGATTTTCAAATTAGCATTGGCAAGGAAATAGAAATTAAAAGATTAGAGAAGTTAAACTCGAAAGTAGAAACTGAAATAAATCAACTAATGTTAATAGATATTGACTCTGATAAATTGCCTCTTCTGAATATTAATAAAGAATTGCCTTTTAGTGTTCAAAATGATGTAAAAAATATTGTCTATGATTATTTGTATAAGCCTAAACCAGATAAACCAGAAGTTGATTTTGAATGTAAAATAATTGTTAAAAATGATCAGCCTTTTGCATTTAGACCGAGAAAATTATCTTATGAAGAAAAAGGTAAATTACAACAAATTTTAGATGACTTATTACAAAGAGGTATAATTAGAGAAAGTTATTCACCTTATTGTAGCCCTATTGTTTTATTGAAAAAAAAGAACCAGACTGATTATAGACTTTGTATCGACTATCGAGAGTTAAACAAAATTACTGTAAGAGATCATTTTCCCCTGCCTTTAATAGAGGACCAATTAGATTTACTTAAGGATAAAAAATATTTCACATGTTTAGATTTGAAAAGTGGTTTTCACCATATTAAAATGTCCGAAGATTCTGTTAGATACACTTCATTTATAACTCAGTTAGGACAATTTGAGTATTTACGAGTACCTTTTGGTATTTCAAATGGTCCATCTGTTTTCTGTCGATATGTAAATAAGATTTTTCAAAAGTTAATTAAGAATCAAAAGATTTTGATATATCTTGACGATATTATGATTGCTACTGAAACAATGCCTGAACATTTGTCAATTCTTTCTGATGTTTTGGATTTAATGGTAAAAAATTTATTAGAATTGCGGTTAGATAAATGTTTCTTCATGAAAACTGAAGTAATCTATTTAGGGTATTCAGTAAATTCAGAGGGGATTAAACCAAATCCTGAAAATGTTAAGGCTGTACATGAATATCCAATTCCCGATTCGACTAAAAAAGTCCACAGATTTTTAGGCTTAGCTTCATACTTCCGAAAGTTTATACCTTCGTTTGCAGTAATCGCTAAACCCTTATATGACTTAATCAGGAAAAACCAAGCATTTCATTTCGGAGAAACTGAACTCTGTGCGTTCAATACTATTAAAGAAAGATTAGTTACTGCACCTATTCTAGCAATATACTCACCTTTCTTAGAGACAGAACTACATTGCGATGCCTGCTGTAAGGGTTACGGTGCAATTTTATTACAAAAACAAAAAGATGGATTTCTCAAGCCAATTTCATATTACAGTAAAAGAACTACAGATTTTGAGTCAAGGTTGCATAGTTATGAACTTGAAATGCTAGCTATAATTAATTCTTTGAATAGATTTCACATATATTTGCAAGGAATTAAGTTCAAAATAATCACTGATTGTAATTCTATTAAACTGGCATTAAATAAAAAGGAAATTAATCCTCGGATTAATAGGTGGGCTCTTATATTGCAAAATTATAATTATGAACTTGAACATCGCGAGTGTAATAGAATGAAACACGTTGATGCACTGAGTAGAGTAAATTCTATTTTATTATTAGAGGAAAATACACTAGAACAAAACTTGTCAATAGCACAAAATTTAGATAAAAATATTAAAAAACTTAAAGAACAGTTACAACTTAAAGAAGACAAAAATTACGAATTACAAAACGGACTTGTGTATAAAAAAATTAAAAAATAAAATTCAGTTCTATGTTCCTGAAGTTATGGAAAATCAAATAATACAAAATTGTCATGATCATTTAGGGCACTTAGGAGTAGATAAAACTGTAGAATATATTTTGAGATCGTACTGGTTTCCTGAGCTGAAACAAAAAGTAAAAAATTATATAAGTAATTGTATTAAATGCTTAACTTACTCACCAAATTATGGTAAAAAAGAAGGAACGTTGCATAACATTCCGAAAGGGAATAAACCATTTTCGACATTACATATTGATCACTATGGTCCATTAGAAAAGTCACCTACTGGAAAGAAGTACATATTTGAAGTTATAGATGGGTTTACTAAATTTATTAAACTGTATGATGTAAAGTCTACTAAAACAGTTGAGGTCATTCATAAATTAGAGGAATATTTCAATTATTATAGTAAGCCACTTCGTATTGTCTCGGATAGAGGTACAGCTTTTACGAGCAAAGAGTTTGAAAGATTTTTGGATAACAATAATATTGAACATATAAAAATAGCGACTGCATGTCCCAAAGCAAATGGACAGATCGAAAGGGTCAATAGAGATTTAACACCTATTTTATCTAAGCTAACTGAACTTAAAAATAAATGGCCAAAAAACTTACCTCTCGTAGAGTTTGCTGTCAATAATTCTATCTGTAGGTCCACTAACCAAAGCCCTTCAATGTTATTATTTGGTATAAACCAACGTGATCGAAATGACTATTTAAGAAGCTTCGTTGAATTACAAAATGATACTGAACGAAATTTAGATTGCATGAGACAAGAGGCGCAAAACCAAAACCTAAAAGTACAAGATTATAACAAAAAGCAATTTGATAAAAGTCATAAAACGCCTTATCAGTATAAAATCAAAGATTATGTATTGATTAAAAATTTTGATGTGACACCTAATGTCAATAAAAAGTTAATCCCGAAGTACAAAGGTCCGTATGAAATTAAAAAATTATTAGGCAATGATAGATACCTTGTCACTGACATTGAAAATTTTCAAGTTACTCAAAGGCCATTTGAAGGAGTTTTCAGTTCTGAAAATATGAAACTGTGGCTTAATTCAAATTAAGTTCTTTACTACTGTTAGAATTTAAGTAAAATTAGGTTATTAAGTTCCTATGTGTGTTAGTATTTAGTCTGTTATTAGTTAAGAAAGTGTAAGATACTTACCTTAAGCACTATGTTATGATACTCACCTTATGTTTCAAACCTTATGTAAACCTTATGTATGTCACCTTATGTAAACCTTATGTTTTATGAAGTTTAAGCCTTATGTATGCATTTTAATGTTATGGATGTTATGATGTTACTTAGATCGAGGACGATCTGTTATGTCAGGTTGACCGAACTGTAGTAGTAAAATTTAAAATTTGGTGCCGCCTTCATGCCGAATGTCAAAAAGGTAATATGGCGGGAAAAGTTAGTTAAGATAAGGGAGAGAAGAATACCGCATGTCTGTGAATTATTATTGTAAAAACTTATGTGGCAGCCTGCATTTATTTGGAAATATACACATTGTTGTTTGTATGTGCGAGTATTAAATCACATCCCCTACACATGCAACCATTTTTCAAACTCACAAGATTGTTAGTTGTGGTTTTTATACTTTATAGCCCGTTCTGCTCGAGCTATCCTTCATACTCCATGGTTATGTAGGTGTTTTAACCCGTAGGTTGAATGTTCGAATAAAGATATAATAAACTGTTTAACTATGTACCAATTTATTCTAGTGAATACATAAATCTGTAGTTATGAAAGTTTCTGTTACAAAATGTTACTGAGATGATGCTTTGATGATGATTGATTATTGAGATCTGATATTCCACTTTACAGTGGTATATTGCAATAGAATGAGAATTAACGAGAGTTAAATGTTTAAGTTATCATAAAAAAACGCTACCTGTACCAGAAAAGTTTTGAATTCTTTGAATATTGAAAATTAAATTTTAATAAAGACATCAATAACGATGCAAAATGCACATGGAACGATTATTATTGGATCTATTTAGTAAAGTGTTACAAATAAGGCTAATAAATTAATTTATCTTACGTGAATATCCATAAAATGAGTATACATTGTCATTTAATTTGAGTCAAAACATAGTTAATATCATAAGAAACCCAGAGCATGGCATATCAAATCGAAGAGAAATCTTCATAGAACCAACCAACCAACCTAGCACAAAGTCCAGTCAAAAAAGATAATTTCCATTGAGAAAATTCCAACTAAAAACAAAAATGTTAAAATTAGTAAAGAAATTTGACATGAACTGTCATAGTAAAGGAACACACACATGATAAGAATTACAAGTGTAAATAGAGACAGATATCAGCAATTATATAACATTAAATAGTAAGAAATCTTTGTTAATTATAGTAAAATAATCAAAAACAATTTATAACCTAATTTTAAGCTAATATAAGTAAAAAGTGAGTGCAAAGTGGGACCTAAAGAAAAAGGCAATTAGTGAACATCAGTGGGTGCACACTTTAGTAAAATAAACATGGAAAAATCAAGAGTTGGAAAATAACAGACTAGAGGTAAAAACAATTATAGTGGAGTAAAAACAAGGGAAAAAGTCGCTTCCTTCTCGAAAAAAATTTTTTTAAGGTATAACCACATGAAACCTATACAGGATCATTGGTTGGGTCCTTGTGCATGTGAAATGACTAATTACGACATCTTTAGGGGGGTCAGACATTTTTTATCCCCAAAAATGTTAATAATTTGTCAAAATGTTATATTTATGTTTTTTAAGACATACCACGCGATAACTTCGAAACTAATTAACTTATAAACATGAGGTTTTTTTTAATCGATTGAGGACATATAGGCGGTCATAACTATACTAATTTAAGTCCCCTCGTTAGCGTATTTTTTCTTGGAGAATGGAGTAAACTCGAAATTTTACTTTTATTGCTGCATGATTTTCGGTAAGCGAGAAACTTTTTTATTTCAAGGAATTTTGCCATAGTATCTGCGTATGAATTAAAGAAAAAATATTGAAAAAGTTTTTAGAACAAGAACCAACCTTCTGTGACAAACAGTTTTCGAGTTATCGCCATTTAAATTTAATAACACAGGGGCGCGCTGCGCCGCGCGACGTGCTTTTCGAATATGCTATCAAATTATCGCACCGTACCGTGCTCTCGATGTGTTTTGAAGGCCCGCTTGGGTGATCTCCTGACCAATATAAAATATCCAAAAAGAATTTTGTATTAAAAAAATAATTTAATGTTCTAGTATAATATATATTTTCTAATTTCATATGATTCGATAAATATTTTCTATCAGGAACACAAATTTCCATTGTATTTACATTCATATTTTTAATATAAACTTAAACCCCGAATTACAAAAAAAAGGACAGAAATTTAAAAAAATTAGAGTTTTCTAGACTTCGAATCTGACGAACTGAGGTCTTCGTTTTGTGGTCTGTTACTATATAATGGGTGGTATGAATAAAAACGAAGTACCTGCTACTACTACAAGTATTAGTATATTCTACATAGTATTTACTTTAAAACGAAGTAGATACTACATTTCAAAGTACTCTCTATTTTTCCGGAAATGCTAAAAATAATAGAATTCTTCTAAACATTATAATTACTTTAATACTTTTTACTAGTAAATACTTCCATTTTAACAACAACTGAAATATTTTCTCCGTCATTAGCGAAGTTGATATCATGGCAGCCTCATCGTGCGTGCTACAAAGTGATTACTTTAAAAATGGTTCAAATACATAGAAATAAAATTTATACTGCAAGAAGACACTACGACACTACGAAGTACAAGTACACATTTCAAAGAATGTATTTTAAAGTAGATATTACGTAGAATATACTAATACTTGTAGTAGTAGTAGCAGCAAGTACTTCGTTTTTATCCATACCACAAATTACATATTTACATTCGTCGTAACATTTTAATCTTTGGACTAAACACGTGCACCTATTATTGTTGCAATTTTTGTCAATCCGATGTTCCGACAGAAATTGCAACAATAATAAGTGCCACGCATTTAGCACAAAAATTAAGATGTTGCGACGAATGTAAATATGCAATTTGTGGTATGGATAAAAACGAAGTACTTGCTACTACTACTACAAGTATTAGTATATTCTACGTAATATCTACACGAAGGATTTACTAATTTCTGGTAGTATCCACTTTACTTGACATAGAACATGCTTCACCACAAAGTATAATATACTCCATATTATGAAGTATCTACTTAACAAGTGTAGTACATTCTTTGAAATGTGTAGTACTTACTTCCGTCATACATACGCCGTGCTCCAGGCCCCGGCTAACGAGATATACATGTTTAAAGTTTTTGGGAGATAGTTTCAGTTTTGTATGTATTTATAACATCAGCAGTCCTTTAACATGTCTTCGGATGAAGGAAGTGTGATAGAAGAGTAACGAGAAAGTAACGTTTTTCCTACTAAACTTAGATGAAAAATATAAACATAAAACATTTTAAATTGATGGTACTTAATTGTTTACCTAAATATTTGACGGTATATGGTATCAGCGTCGTAGTGTCTTCTTGCAGTATAAATTTTATTTCTATGTATTTGAACCATTTTTAAAGTAATCACTTTGTAGCACGCACGATGAGGCTGCCATGATATCAACTTCGTTAATGACAGAAAATATTTCAGTTGTTGTTAAAATGGAAGTATTTACCAGTAAAAAGTATTAAAGTAATTATAATGTTTCGAAGAATGCTATTATTTTTAGCATTTCCGGAAAAATAGAAGGGAGTACTTTGAAATGTAGTATCTACTTCGTTTTAAAGTAAATACTATGTAAATATTTACTACAAGTATTAGTAAATATACTAATACTTGTAGTAGTAGCAGGTACTTCGTTTTTATTCATACCACCCATTATATATAACAGACCACAAAACGAAGATCTCAGTTCGTCAGATTTGGAGTCTAGAAAATTATAATTTTTTTAAATTTCTGTCCTTTTTTTTGTAGTTCGTGTTTTAACTTTATATTAAAAATATGAATGTAAATGCAATGCAAATTTGTGTTCCTGATAGAAAATATTTATCGAATCATATGAAATTAGAAAATATATATTATACTAGAACATTAAATTATTTTTTTAATACAAAATTCTTTTTGGATATTTTATATTGGCCAGGAGATCACCCAAGCGGGCCTTCAAAACACATCGAGAGCGCGGTACGGTGCGATAATTTGATAGCATATTCGAAAAGCACGTCGCGCGGCGCAGCGCGCCCCTGTGTTATTAAATTTAAATGGCGATAACTCGAAAACTGTTTGTCACAGAAGGTTGGTTCTTGTTCTAAAAACTTTTTCAATATTTTTTCTTTAATTCATACGCAGATACTATGGCAAAATTCCTTGAAATAAAAAAGTTTCTCGCTTACCGAAAATCATGCAGCAATAAAAGTAAAATTTCGAGTTTACTCCATTCTCCAAGAAAAAATACGCTAACCAGGGGACTTAAATTAGTATAGTTATGACCGCCTATATGTCCTCAATCGATTAAAAAAAACCTCATGTTTATAAGTTAATTAATTAGTTTCGAAGTTATCGCGTGGTATGTCTTAAAAAACATAAATATAACATTTTGACAAATTATTGACATTTTTGGGGATAAAAAATGTCTGACCCCCCTAAAGATGTCGTAATTAGTCATTTCACATGCACAAGGACCCAACCAATGATCCAGTATAGGTTTCATGTGGTTATACCTTTAAAAAATTTTTTGAAACATTTTTCTACCGATTTTACTCCACTAATAGTTTATTATAGCAACGGAGATTCCAGAAATTTCTAAGTAAGTAATAGCGTCGTTTTTCATCAGAGCATATTAAAATTGCATAATTTATCAAAATTTTGAAATTAAAGAACAGTTAAGTAGTGAAAATTCATAATAAAAACTCACCTTAGTATTTGAACTGTAAATCAAGTGATAAAATTTGGTATCCAGGAATAAATAACCAGCACCAGATAAACAGGTATCCAGCGAGCCTGGGAAGCACAGATTTCCCAGCCGAAACAAGAAGAAAAAAAACCCAGATTTTTCTGCAATCACGATAAAAAGGTATAGTGTACTGTAAACTGAAAACTGACATTTGAAAACAGGCTACTGAAAACTTTAAAATATCAAAATATAGCTAGATTGAGATATAATTGCATGAAGAATAAAAACACATATAAGTACTTACTTGGACACAACGGATGAAACAATTTAGTCACTTTAAACAACGATTTAACAGAAAAAACTTCGGTAAAGACATTTATTAGGGTAGATAAACAACCATCTTTTTGAACAGTAATAACATCTAGTGGTAAAAAGTACCTAACGTTATCATAGTTAAAGTAGATGTAGGCAACCCATATTGCAAGCACGTTCTCTATATATTCAGATCAGTACATTAAACAGGTGTGTTCCCGATCAACTTGCACTAAGGAGAGTTTAGTTAGAGTAGGAATTTTGATTTAGCAATGAGAAAATTGGAAAGGGTGAAACTTGTTAATTTTTATTTATATTTGTAATTCAATCCACATTGGACCTAAATAGAATTTGTTTCTTGTGAAAAATTAACATTCTGTTGTCTTGCTTAAAAGAAAAAGAAATATAAAGTGAATTACTGCTAGAACCGGCTCCAGAGGTAAGATTCTCATACTCTTAAGAGCAAGTAAGGGTAAGCAAAGCAAACAATATTAGAAAAGAACCATCAAAATAATAAAAGAAATTTAAATTCCATACAAAATAAAATATTTATTCAAAATTAATAATTACATGTTAATAAGGCCCCCAATTCAATCAATCACTCATTCAAATTAAATTTAAATTCACATTCAAATTAAAATTAAAAGATAAAATCAATAACAATTTCAATCCATAATAAATTAGACTCCCAACTTTTAACAAAAATTACAATTCATAGTAATATATCCCTATATAGCAATGGGTTTTATTGTTAAGAGATTTACAATAGTAGGTTTTATTATGAACAAAACACTTTGTGTGGGTGTGTCACGATTTCTCAAAATATTAAGTAGGTGGAAAGTTTATTAAATATTGTAGCCTCTGCTCGCCACGGCGTTCACTGGTATACTGTACTGCATCCCCTCTCAGGTCGAGCCCGTAGGTTCGAGTACACGTGTACCGGCGTAGGTCTGACTGGAAGGGTCATTTGTTACACCTATAATATATAAACAATGGTCATGAGCGGGGGTACGTAAACTCTCACCCAGGTAAAATAGCTAATATAATGACTACAATATACTTACTCGGTTTATACCGCCCAGACAGACCGTCTACATTGTACAAACAGAGTATTGTACATAAAGTAAATTCCTTTAATAAAACTGCTTTTGAATATAATAGAACTAATACAATATACTCGGTTTATACCGCACCGACGGACTGTCTTACAGAGTATTGTACAGGGTGAGTCAACCATAGAGTAAAGTTCATTATCTCATTTGTTTAGAGAATTACGAAAAAACGTTAAATAAAAAAGTTTTATAGAATATTAAGGTGCACAGTTTAAAATTATTTTTGAGTATACAGGGTGATTCAAAAAAGCGTGGCGAATATAACATAAGTTTTTTTAAATGGAACACCCTATTTTTTAATTTATTTTTAGATTTTACATGAAATTCTATAACTTTTTTGTTAATAATGTCATATACCTAAACCCAGTAGTTTTTCTAATATTTTAATTTTTTTAGAAAAATATTAGTTTTTACTCTTATAAGAAACTGACAGTACCGCCATTGTTTCTAAAGGTGGAATACTCAAATTTGGTACAAACGTTCTATAAGGATGACAAAAAAGGTATATGTAAATAAATTTTAGTTAAATGCTACAGGGCCTTCAAAATAAATTTATACATTTCGACTATTTTAACTTAAAAAATTTCAATTTTTTTAAATGGTACACCCTGTATATCATTATTTTTTCTGATAGATATTACAAAACTTTTCAACTTTTATTGAGTATGTCATATACCTAGTTGTCATAATTTGCGAGTTATTTTGATTTTATTCTTTTTTACACTTACCTACGCTATTGTGGAAACATAAACTAATATAAATAATAATAATTTCCCTACTAACTACCTTACTTTTAATTATTATGGAGTAATCAATGATCAAAAATATGCCCGTCTACTTAGAAACACATGTTTAGTCTTGTTACTATATTTTCTTGCATGTTCCATAGCATAAAGGATGTTTTTTGTCCTCCAGGTATCTCGTATCCTATTTTCGATATCTTCTGGTGTTGTAGGGGAATTCACATAAACACGATCTTTAAAGTGGTCTAACAAAAAGAAATCTGAAGGTGTTAAGTCACATGATCGAGGGGGCCACCCAATGAATCCGTTAGTGTAATAAAAACAAGTGTAGAAATGAATAAAATCAAAATAACTCGCAAATTATGAAAACTAGGTATATGACATACTCAATAAAAGTTGAAGGCTTTTGTAAAATCTATCAGAAAAAATAATAATATACAGGGTGTGCCATTTAAAAAAATTGAAATTTATGAAGTTAAAATAGTCGAAATGTATAAATTTATTTTGAAGGCCCTGTAGCATTTAACTCAAATTTATTTACATATACCTTTTTTGTCATCCTTATAGAACGTTTGTACCAAATTTGAGTATTCCACCTTCAGAAACAATGGCGGTACTGTCAGTTTCTTATAAGAGTAAAAACTAATATTTTTCTAAAAAAATTAAAATATTAGAAAAACTATTGGGTTTAGGTATATGACATTATTAACAAAGTTATAGAATTTCATGTAAAATCTAAAAATAAATTAAAAAATAAGGTGTTCCATTTAAAAAAACTTATGTTATATTCGCCACGCTTTTTTGAACCACCCTGTATACTCAAAAATAATTTTAAACTGTGCACCTTAATATTCTATAAAACTTTTGTATTTAACGTTTTTTCGTAATCCTCGAAACAAATGAGATAATGAACTTTACTCTATGGTTGACTCACCCTGTACAGTAACGCTTAATCGCTTTTCTAACTACACAAACTTTAGACCAATCAATTAAGCCCGTTCCCTGCAGCGTTGATTAAATGAGATCAAAGTTGAAAGCTGCTATTGTGTTTTGATTATAAATGTTCTCGTAAAGTAATACGTTTTTATAATTTTTTGTTATAACAGTGTCAATTCCGGTGTTTTGGGTTTTTTTTTAATTCTCGAAACAAATGTTTCTTTTCTACATCTATCAAGTAATCAAATTTTTTGTTGCTGTAAACTGTTATTTATCACACCAGCATGGTATAATGTTTTTTGTAATGTATTTATATTTAAATAAAATTGATTTATGGATTGGTAACTAACAGTGATGCATAAAACACTACAAATCGGTCTTGAGTAGAAAGGTAGGAACACTGACAATTTAAATTATTAACATGATAAAGTTATTAAATTAGCCGATATTATTATCTCTTCTTTAAGCTATAAAATATGATCCTCCTGTATGCAAAATATAATTTCGTATACAGGGTGTTTATGGTTTTAAAATGTAGGGATTTTGTCAAAATAAACGTATGCTTTGAAACTTTATTTACACTATTAGTAAATTGTTTATAACATATTTGGTGTACATTTCTATGGTTCATCGAACATTCTTCTAGGAATGTCACCTGTAAAATGAAAAAAAAAACAAAACAAAAGTGTCCTAAAAATTATAAGGGTGCATTAATTATCAAGGCTAATTTCTAAAAAAAAATGTAAAAATAATATATAAAAAAACAATAATTCAACTCTTCCTGCTATTTTTTTACAATATGTCATATTTGTCAGTGGCAAATTTTTTTACAAATGTGTCACATTTGTCAGTAAATTTTTTTTACAGGCACATTCTTTGTTGACTGTATTGCTTTGATATTTTCATTTAATATTAATTTTCTAGAGCTCTTGTCTTATTTTTCTACTGTTTACTTCTCTCTGTAGCAGATTAAGTCACATTTGATCTAACGATATTATTTCCTATGATATACAGTTATTACTAGTCTGATATTTTGTCTCGGTAACGGGTCGTTTGTATTCAGGGCGATCAGAACAGATGGCAATAAAAATCATACTATTTGTTGTATATGTATTTACATAAAAAGTGTACATACTTTTATAAACATTTCAAATAATCTACCATATATTTATTCTATATTTACATAAATAAAACAAGTATTACTATAATAAATAACAACAATTAATAATAACATTTAAAATTGAAATAAAGTTTCACGTCTTCGATTTTTTCTCTTTCAAATTAATAACAGCACAATGATAATATCTGTAACCCTCATTTTAATCACAGAGAATAGTCCGGAAGACGGAAACTTTTGTGGTAGAGGGGACGCCATATTATTATTCAGTATCTGCGTCTCTGGAACGACCTACGTTGCTAAACCCTAACCACCATTCACTGCTGGAATGAGGGAACCTGGGAAACCTCATTAGTTAGGGGGGCAGTCAAACATCAACTGATGTTAATATCTTACATTACCACTAAGATGACTTTCTTCCCATTTTAGACACACCCGCAAGGATGGTTGCCAACCCATCCCTGTGAATGGGCCTTAATATACGATTAGATAATTTAATTAAAAATTGTACAGCGGAATGGGGGTTTCAACCCATGACCTTGGTTGAGGGGGTTAGTTATCGACACACCTGAGCCATCGGCCCGATTATTGTACAGGGTTAGTCACTATAATCTGACAACTTATTGTGATTTTATTATTGAAATTACAAAAAAGTTTTTAATACAAAAGTTTTAGCTTTTTTTATGAATTTTACAATACTGTATTAGAAAAAACAATTATTGAGTAACAGAAATCACTAAATTAAAAAAAAAAAACCATTGCCATTGTATATCTCTGAACTATGTAAAAACTAAAAATTTGCCATGAGTACCACAGACCACAGAGAACTAAAACATTGAACACAAACATATAATGATAATAGACTAAGGTAGACAGAATTGTATTATACTACAGTCACCACATTCTTCATCGAGATCAACTGCCAGACACTGACCGGTTTCACGCTTATTATGCGCTCGTCAGAGTGCCATAGGTAGTGGAATCAACGAATGATGTTGCGACATGATTGCCTAAGGGGCATCGTGAATGTTAGTAGTGGTGAGAAGTACACCGAAGTGCCCTCTTTGGATGTTATAGAATAGAATAGAAAAAGAGTTTATTTATTTAGGATTTACCTAATACATACCAATACTGTACAAATAACACACAATCTTTTAGTAATTAACCTAACACGAATATCAGCCATAAATAAAATTGAAGTGGATTGTTATGAAAAATTCGTTAAACTATAATATATTGACTGTTGATATTATCTTAGAAAACTATTTCAACTACCCATTTATGAATCTTAACAAATTATATTTAAAAGTTTTACAGGAATTAGAAGCTTTTGTGGAATAAGGCAACTTATTGTAATCATTTATGCCCTTAGAAAACAGTGAATTCATGGTAGTCCAATAATTTGATCTATGTATATATAAATTATTCATACTTCTAGTTAAGTGATCGTGATTGTTACTATTAAACACAATATACTCTTGAAAATAAGATGGTGCCATATTATTTACTATTTTATATATAAATGTCATTGTTAACAAAAACAGTTGTTTTGCAATAGAGAGCCAATTTAAAATATTCAATATTATAGTTATGGGTGAAAGACGAATGCATCCTAGAATAATTCTCATTCCTCTATTTTGAAGCCTCTGTAAAGTAGACATTTTTGACAAATTAAATTGATAGAGTAACGAGGCGCAATAATCAAAATGAGGAAGTATTATAGTCCGATAAACTGTTATTCTTGATTCCATTGATAAATGTATTGAAATTCTTGAGAAAAAGTACATTTTACTCAAGTAAAAGTTTTTGTAAAAGAAATTGTTCCAGTTGGACAATTATCCAACTGGAACCCAAGGTATTTAACATTATTTACTACTTCAATTTTTTTAGTATCTATAAATATATTTATATTGTCAGTCTGAATTTGCTTAGCTTTATATTCAGTTGTAAATATCATAGCTTTATTTTTGTAGAAGTATTCAATTTCAACTTATTGATTTGGAGATATTCACTAATATTGCATAAAATATTATTCATTTGACGAACTGCAACATCTAGATTAGCATCACACTGCAGGCCACTAAAGTGTCATCCGCAAATAGATTAATGAATTCGCAATCTGCATGTAGTACCTACCTATAATATCGTTCATATATAATAAAAAAAGTAGTGGCCCCAATACGCTACCCTGGGGGACACCTAATTCTATTCCAAGTTCAGTTGAGCATAATTTTCTAACTCGTACCTTTTGCTTCCTATTTGATAAATAATTTTCAAACCAATCGAGCATCTTTCCTGCTATACCATATTTTTGTAATTTAATCAACAGAATATTTCTATCTATGGTTTCAAATGCCTTACTTAAATCCAAGAATACAGCTACTACAAATCTATTTTTATCAACATTATTCTTAAACTTTGATATTGTAAGCTCCAACGCTGCTTCGCATGAATGCTACGAATTTTACGAAATCCAGACTGATTCATTATAAAAATTTCATTTTTTTCTATATGTTCTGGCAATTCCACCGAGCAGGTGGCTCAGGGCTTAGCGTCTCGATCGCTCAACCCAGAGGTCGTGGGTTCTAATCCTCATTCCGCCAAACAATTTTTCATTAAATTGTTTGCTCGTAGATCAAGGCTTATTCGCAGGGATGGCTTGGCAACCATCCTGGCGATGGTCTAGGATGGGAAGAATATCAACTTGGTGTTAATGTGAGAGATTAAAATCAGTTGATGTTTAACTTGTCCCCCTAACTAATGAGGTTTTCCAGGTTTCCCTCATTCCAGCACTGAATGGTGGTTAGGGCCTACCAACGTAAGTCGTTCCTGAGGCGCAAATGCGGCCCGCGAAATAATAATATGCCGCCCCCTCTCCCACACAAGTCTCAGACTTTCGGGCTAATCCTTGTGATTAGAATGAGGGGTAGAGATATTATTATTATTATTATTATTATAATTGATTATAAACTACAATTTCAAGTGTTTTTTTCCAAAGCAGGCAAAGTAATAACCGGTCTGAATTCGCTGGCTTTGTTTGTATTAGCTACTTTAGCTATAGGCGAAATAGTACTAACTTTTAATACTTCGGGAATTCGTGATTTATCAAGTGATGTGTTAACAAAATTCAAAATGACATGATTTATACTCTCAAAAACTTCTTTTAGCATTTTGGCATTCACTACTTCATTTAAATTCCATTATTATCCATAGACACAATAACAGTTTGCAGCTCTTTTAACGTTAATAATTTAAACTGAGAAAAATTGGAATACAGATTATAGTCCTTACCATACCATTGCTGAATCGATATGTCTTTAACAATATCTTCGATACCATTGACAAAAAAATAATTAAAATTATTTGCTATTTCAATATCATCTATTACATAAATGGTTTTACTGCCAGTATCAAACTGAACACGATTTGGTAATTTACCATGATCATCATTAACCAATTTCTTCAAAATTTTCCACATCTTACGTGAATCATGTTTATTCGTCTCAATTCTATCAAAATAATATTGCCTCTTTTTATCATTTAGCATATTTACACCTTCATTTCTCTGCCTTCTAAAAACATCCCATTTAACAATTCTATCCTGACTAGCACTATTCTTAACAATTCTAAAGCTTTTATCACGTTCCCTTATTTTTCTATAAACCTCATTATCAAACCAAGGAACTTGCTTTATATTCACATATTTGAATAGGCGATATACTATTGACAACTCTCTCACAATTTAAACAAATCTCTCTGTAAATTAATTCTACATTTATAGAATTCAGAGACCAGTTACATTGCATCAGACTTGTTTTTATACTCATCAAATGATTAGAACTTAAATTACGGAAATGTTTACATACATTGTGATCAACATATCTATTTGAAACATTAACAGAGATCACAGAATGATCAGTAATGACAGGGGAGTAATGAACTTCAGTCAAACAATTATTCATATTTGTTGAGACATAATCAACAATAGTTTTACTGTCACTAGTAATTCTGGTAGGTTTAGAAATTGTCTGACTAATTCCATAACTAGCAATTAGTGTCCTTATTTTGTTCACATAAAAATATTTACTATTTGTAACATCTACATTAAAGTCTCCTATCAAAACACACCCTTACTTTCCACAAAATACATCATCAAAAATATCTTCAAGATTATCTACAAATACAGCATCAGATGAAGAAGGTGAATGATACAAGCAACCTATAAGAATATAAGCCGAACCCAATTTAACCTTAATAACTACACACCAGTAATTTCGCTCAAGAACATAATGATTAAAAACTTTATATTCCAAATTATTTTTAACATAACTACTCCCCCGGTATGCCTAGATTTAGAGTCACATCTAACATGTTTGATAATAGTAATAGACCCAAAGAGGGCACTACGGTGTACTTCTCACCACTACTACCATGATTTGTTACGTTCCATACCGTCCATTTTAATTTTCTGTAAAATAAAATATTTTACCCCGATCTCCTCCTGGTGCCAATGCCAGCATGCTTTGACATTTTTCATGTAACATAAAGAACTAAAACAAACACCCTTGCTTACAATGCCGTTCTGGGATTCTCCCCGCATGCAAGTCGGTGCAGCAATTGCGAGTGCGTCAATGATGAATTAGCATTAACAAAATTGTTAATTCGTTCCTGACTTTAAAAAAAAATCATTCAATTTAATTCGTGAATTAATTCATCCCAACCCTTGCATACAGAGGAATAATAGGCAGCACTCCGTTCGACACAGGTCTCAGGAGGTAATCCTTTTGGTTAGAATGAATGGATGGGGATATTATTGATATTATTATTAAGCAATTCATGATCTTGAATTCATTAATCTATATGTTATTTTTTTTTTTTTTAGGAAGGATAAAAATCACAACCAATCAAGTCCAAGGTAGATTAATTCTTCAAGACGAAAAAACAAAGCAGAAGAACAGAATGAATGATACGGAATCACACTACGTAGATGTTGGTTGACTAAGAGGTTAAAAAATTTAGAAGATAAACACAAAGAAGTAAGGAAAATGTACCTAATATTTAATTTGATTGCTGGGAAGAAACATAAAAATTATTAATCAAAACTGGGTGAGGAATTTAAATCAATTAGTATTCCGTAAATTATTTACATGTATTCAGGGTGTTTCATTTTGATTATTTGCACATGAGGGTTTCAGAAAATATAAGAGGTACGAAGTTGGTCAAATTGAGTTGAACAGGATCTTATAGTCAATTATTTCTCTTTATTCCTGAACTTCACTATATGGTAGGCAACCATTAAAACTTTAATCAATGCCTATTTTACGCTATTTTTATGACTTTTTACAAAAAACCTTATTATTTCCATTCAAGCTTAATGCATTTTACTATGAACTCGGATGTGGATAGTCATAGAGGTTAGTAGTGGTGAGAAACGCACCGTGGTGTCCTCTTTGGGTCTTTGCAGCAGTGACCTCTATTGTTTTGAGGAAGACAATAGAAGAGAAAGACAATCCTTCCAATAAATAAGAGGCAAT
The DNA here is from genome assembly GCA_963924545.1 of Pogonocherus hispidulus. NCBI lineage: Eukaryota > Metazoa > Arthropoda > Insecta > Coleoptera > Cerambycidae > Pogonocherus > Pogonocherus hispidulus. The sequence continues at coordinate 56,415,433 of OZ004699.1, read as the reverse complement.
GTTAATGTTTTATAATTCATGGAGTTCTTCTGTCTTGAAACATATGAAACATCATTTTAAATTTAACCCACAATGCAAAATTTAACCAATATATTATTCAAAATTATTATCTGCCTCTGTTTATATAGCAGGGTTCTCAGCGTCAGGGAAAACCTGAAAAACCTGAAAAGTCAGGGAATTCATACTCTGTCAGGGAATGTGTTGATATTCGTAAAAAATCAGGGAATTTTTTTGTCATCGGGGAAAAATTTGTTAGGTGGTCCCTGTATGTTAAGATTTGGACGCCCCATTGCGATCGTAATTTATATTTTTGTGGCTTGTTTGGCCTTCAAAGCCAAAAATATTATTTAATGGAATTTAAATATTATTTAATAACAAATAAAACTGTTTTACCTAAACGTGTTCCGATATTTATAAAATAATTTAATAGAACTGTTTTCCTGAAGTTGTTTGAGTTTCCTTGATATTTATTGGGAACTAAATATTTTTATTAAAATTGTTTCGCCTAAAATATTTTTAATTAGAGATGGGTAAATTTCGGAAAATTCAAAACTATCAGTAATTTACCTTCGAAAGTTCCTGATTTTTTTTTGCTTTAACTGGCTTTATTATGGCAAGAGCTTTCAAAAAACACCAAATACATAGGTTTTTACTAAATAATAGCAATATTGGTTAAGCTTTCATAAGTTTTTTTATATTACCGACTCGATAGGTATAGACATAATTACCATGCACCGTGCAAGTGATCCTTGGGCTACATACTCAGTCAATACTCAATAATACTGTACTATAATATAAAAGATTAAAACTGAGGCAAAACAAAACATTTTAACGAAAAAAATTTCACTGTACAAACAAATATAGAGATTTACCCTCTGTACGACGATTACTAATACGAATACTAATTTTTCAGTTCTACATACCGTTAGTACCAATAATTTTTGCGGGAAAAACATTTCCACCATGTCATACCATATATATTTTTAGAACATCCCAAAATGATATATTTGAAAAATCCCCAAATTTTGCTCGATATTCTATTTCTGCAAGGATTTGTCTGTCATCTAAACCGAGTTTTGTACCTCACCTAATGATAAAATTCATGGTAAAATTTGCTTTTTCATTAGTAAGATATTGATCATGTTCTGGTTGGGATTCATGGAATAAAAAGTCTTTTCTGTTCTGAAAGGATTCTACTATACATTCCCTTTCCACTAAAGAAAAATTTCGAGATGTCGCTATTATATAAGTTTCAAGGATTTACAAGTTAAAATTATTTATTTATTAAAATATTAAAGTTTGAAGGTTAAAATCGGCGGGAAATTACAATTATGTGGGTATTTTACAAAGTAAATTACTTTGAAATTTACTCGGGAAATATTCAAATCTCTTATTTATTACTTACAGTAAATTTCAAAATTCTGTATTTTAACCAACTGGAATTTTACCATTTGCCCATCTCTATATTTTAATAAATGAAAAATCCCTTTTCATGCCACTAGACAGGAAATTTTGTAAATATAAGTCAGGGAAAAATTGGAAATGTCAGGGAATTTGATATTGATAAATTGCTGAGAACCCTGTATAGTTTATATTTACACTTAGTACACTCTGTACATTTTACTTCAAAGATTTCTGCAGTTTGCTGTATTTATTTTTAATGTGTCGCCACCTACGTGACAGTTGTTGAACTCATCATGGTAAAGATCTGTCGTAAAGTTTTGGAAATTCTTTATTGCAAATGGCGGATTTGGAACATAAATGTCAGATTTTGTTGCAAAACTGTTAAACTCCATGACTAGAGGATTTTGTGTGGTCAAATTCTACAAGTCAACTAATGGTGATCTACATGACACGATGACACGAGGTTATTTAGCGGACACGATGAGGAGGACTCCATTCACATCCGCTGTTGCTGTGCCTGCCCCAGGACATTAGAGAGTCTCCACTAGAACGGGTGTTGGCTTATGCGCATAGAACGGGTCTCTTCCAAAAAGGCACAATGGGTCGAAAGGTCTGAGTACTGCGGGTAACCGCGCCGCCTTCCAACAACAACAATGGTAATCTACTCTGTGAATTTCTCCTATTTTTATACAAATTTGTGCCACAAAATTGTAAATCTTTGCTACTTAGATTGTCAATAATTTTATATTTGCAGTGCTTATTTTGCCATGCAATTAGGAAAACTCCTAGCCCAATCTTTTATCTACATTCCCTTGTAATTAGTTTACTAAACAGATTTATTATTTTTTAATTGAACATTCCGACACAAAGGTCTACATGTACATTATGTTTTCAATGGCCCTCTTAAACAAATTTTCCAACAGTATTTGCAATCAAAAACTTTTTCGAAAAATGTGGTTTGGTCTAATTAAATAAATTGGTGCAAAAACAAGGTGCCTGCACAGTTTTCAAACTTACCCTAAATTCGTCTTTACGAGATAAGCATATAAGACAATCTAATATTTGATTTTTTTTTACTCTGTGGTCTATTACAGGAGAATATGCATCTACATAACTTATTTGTAATCCATACAATATGACTTATCTCAGATTTTAGCAAATTCTGTTGAATTACACCATGAAGTATTCGCATCTTAAAATATGCCACACGGCCAAGTTCTCATTAAAACCTACTGTTATATAGATCTTCATTGGTGTTGAGCAACCAGCCCAGTTGTTCTAACAAGGAAAAACATTTTTACTCTATATTGGCGTGTTATGGCCTAATAAAATTATTTTCAAATGTATTTAATAATAAAATTTATGAGTGGAATACACTTTTCACACTGAAAGCAGCTCTGTAGCTGTTGTCGAACAATCTCTTAGATCACACACAACCTATTATGACATCACTATTTTCATCATAGCTGTTGCAGGGTTATTTAATTTGACTGTGGCGATAAGTGAAATCTTTTTATTTTTAACAACTACATAAAACTATTATTTCCTCCAATCTTATTTTTTACACACTCTACTTACATCTCATACATACATCTCTCAAGGGAGCTCATTATTTTCTAAACTAACTGTGCCTCTTGTTGTGTCTAAGCTTTAGAAGAAATCTTTTCTATAAGAAATATGGCCAGACGCTCCACTGTCCATGATCCACTCATCATCCCAGCGTGAGATGATTTCTTGTTTGCGGACATTGAATGCTGTCGCATTTTCTTCATTTTCATTGTTGGTGGCTTTTCTATTATATATTTCTTTTCTTTCATTCAGGACACTTACTAGCATCATGTCCCTTTTTTACAATTGAAACATGAAATCTTGGACATATCTTTGCTCATTCCTTGCTTCTTCGAACCGCTACTGCTAGCCCCTTTTCTATTATGCACTGACATAGTTTCAGTTTCTTCATATACTGTTAAGGATGCTTCTTCGCCTAATAGCCTCGCTGTTAGGTTTGCTACTGTTTGCTTGCTATCGTCTAGTGATAACCAAGCCTGACGAACGCTCCTGTACTTCAAAGGAAGCGTACTTAAGATTTTTATTATTATTGCAGCTTCACTGATCATGTCTCCTGACTCTTTAATCTGTTTTGCCAAATTCTCGATTTTGGAAATATGTTGTGCAATAGTATCGTTTGGTCCCATTTTGTACTGGTGGAAACGTTCATGAATAACATTTTACCTATTTGGTTGGATTTTTGTTAAAAAATACCATGTAGTTTGTCCAATAACTCCTTAGATGTTTCACAGTTTTCAACTAAAGTTATTTGCTGGAGTTCCATTGCCGACGTAAGAAGATACATTGCTAATGAGTCTTACTTGTTCCAACTTTCTAGATGCTGTACCTGATTTGCTTCAGGTTTTGGAATACTTCCATCTGTTATTCCAAAAACACTTTTTGCCTTCAGGGCACATTTGGTCTGGAACTTCCATTGCCTATAATTTGTTCCATCAAATTTACAAATGTTGCTGACAATAAGAGTTGCCGACTTCTACTTTGTCCGCCATTTTGTTTAAAACCAACTCCTAATTCTTAAAACGATTTTAATTTCAACAGGATTAATTTGTTATTCACTTAATTTTTCAAGAAATCTGGGCCCATAACCTGTTGCAGGGTTATTTAGTTTGACTTTGGCAGAAATACTGTTGCATCTTTTTATTTATAACAACTACACAAAACTATTATTTTCTCCAATCTTATTTTTTACACACTCTACTTACATCTAACTTCTCTTTCTCTTTTAATACATGTGTCACCACAGAACAATATGATTACCATAGAGCTATACATATAACCAACTGAACTGAACAAAGATACTTAGAAAAACAATAACATGAAACTGATCCCAATAATACCATTTGTTTTCTTTCTCTTGCTTATAATTATCGTTAACGCATTGTATACATCCTATAATTTTTACACATGTATGTTACATATTAGAGGTAAAAAAACAGAAACACTTAATAAATACCAGGTGATACATCTGAAAAGGCTAGCCGACTGAAGCAAGTTTCTTTAGATAGAAGTTTTTTTTTACTGAAAATGAAAAATAAAGCTAACCATACTTATATAGTTAGTGTTTAAGCTACCGACGATGAGTACATAGTATTCGAAATGTATACATTGAGCATTGCTAATATATATGTGAAGAAAGGTGTATTGTTTTATTTAATCATACTTATATTCTGTGCCTATGGTTGTCAGAAAGGGCCTATTATAGGGAAGGGACCATGTCGAACCAACAATTAAACCTTTTGACGTTTCAGACTTCGGTCTTAGGTGGGCATTGGAGGTGGTGTTGCCATATTATACAAATTTACGCTAGGGTTGGGGGTCAAGTAAATTTGTCAAGATTGTGTTTGGGGTGATCTGTCTAGAATTACGTAGCAATAAACTTGATACTAAAGTAACGTGTATGACTTCTTGTGATATAATGGATTATTATTATGTATATGTTTTAAAATTACTACTAACTTCTTCAGCAGCAATTCTACATCTTATTATTGATGAGGTCTGCAAAAGTTTACTTTTGAGCGTCAGAAATAACGTTTTTCTCTCCCATGCCTAAAATATTGTCTGTGTTCTTTGCTGTTTTATGGGAAGCAACATATGCACAAATTTATAAGATAACAGAAATAAGTTAATGCTGTTCAAATTCAAAATTGGTACTTCATTTTTTTCTCGAATCTTGTACGATTTTAAAAATGGGAAGTCGGATTGTGCAGCATTATCAGGAATCGTGACTAATCCAGTTAAATTGGAAGCGTCACTTTCACAGTGAACATCAGTTAAGTCAAATATATGTAAAAAAACTATGTCAAGATTTGTATGTGAAGGAGAAGAAGCAGATGATTTCTTATTAAGCCTGCATAATTTCCAGAATAAGCACCCATGCTAATTATTTTTTGAGTCAATTATATGAACAAATATGCCTGCTTTGTGTTGGATCTCATAAATTACAACAGTTATAAAACAGAATCAGTTCTTGTGTCATGTGTGAATATGTCTCTAAACTCTTCTCAACCGGGGCACGCACCATAATACATTTTTCGTCTATGCCAAGATACAAATATTCACTTAAGTTTATTTTAATATAACATTTTTTTCAATATAAGTACAAAGTATTTAATAGATTTACACGAACATTTCATTTTGGAGGGAATTCTTAAATTTTAACGTCTATCATCAAAAGCAACAATTTTTGAAAGTAAAAAAATCAGTCCTGAACAATATTGAATCACTCTGGCATATCCTGAAATATCATCATATCAAATTATCATCATTTTCAATATGAAAATATTAAATATCTACATATGTGAGTGACCCTTTCAACAGAATGAATTTGTGAATGAAATAACAGTTTAGAAATTTTTAATCAATGTTATTTCACTGCCAATCCTAAAATTGTATCGGCCCTTCTTGGTTTAATGTATGCTTTATGGTGTACGATATAAAAAATCACAAATAGTGACCTGCTAGGTTTGTAGAAGACATCCTCGATGTTGAAGAAGCTGGCGTTTGGATATTGCACCATCCTGTATGGAGCTAGATGTGGAACAGGGGACTTTATCGACTGTTAGTTTTGTAAGCTGTAAGTTCTTTGTCTATTGAAAATAACCCCAAATTGCCTTACTGGCCTTACACTGAATTATATAGT